>VZRE01002941.1:312355-337234 GCA_013396775.1 Cephalopterus ornatus
TCTCTTTGAATTTGGTTTCATTTCTCCTGTAGTTTACCTTTAAACCAACACATTTGGATTTTTTTTTTTTTCTGCTGCTACGTAGAATCATGGCAACATATGAAAATAATTAGAAATAACTGCATCTGGGTGTCCAGAACTAAGGCTGCAGTCAGACGCACAATAGGACTTAAGAGAAAAATGTTGAACATTGCCTCATTGCCTAATACTACTGGCAAGAAAAACTAAGACGTGCCTAAGAAAAAGAGGTATTCAGGTCTGGGACACTGCTTTATGCCATTTCTTCATCAAGATGTTTCACGCTCCTGTTAAGATGACCATTGCCTCATGGAGTTTTTTACAGTCCTGCAAGTGCATTCACAGAAACTGTTTGATCCATCTTGCTCCATGCACTGAGCATATCACCATGGCAGCAAGATAGCAAAGCTACTCCCATAGCCAGCAAGACAAACAGAGCTTGGGCTCGTTCTCTAGCCGCTAAGAGCAGGGGACGTGACCCCGTATGGCTTGCAACAATAAGGTTCTTCTTCCTCCCAAACAAGGATAACTGCAGCCATTCTATTCGACGAGACTGGTTCAGAGTCCATACTTTGAGTAAATTCATAGCACAAGCATATCAGCTACCACACAGTTATGAATGACTTCATACCGTTCTTCCAGGGAATAACTCCCATCTTCTTCTTGTGTTGCCATGCAAACAGCAGAACAACTACAGAGATTGGCGGGGCCACTGGACCAGAAGAGACCACGTTAGCCTTGAAGGCTGGACCAGCACACATGAAGACAGCAAGAGATGTTAGAGTACCCCTATAACACCTAAACAGCTCTACAGACCTTTTTACCTGCCTAAAGCCCCAAATCCATATAAACATCTACAGTGTACCAAAAATTATATGGTATCACAAGAAGGTAGGGGACACAGAGCTACAACAGATTCCTCAAGTTCAATACCAGGAAACTTTATGGTAGCAATTTCTAGGTGGTCATGTTAAATGAAGATGGAAAAGGGAGGCCAAAATAATTCTGAATATATCTTCCCAGTCTAGCATTAAATTCCCATTCCACATAACTTTGGGGAGCAAATTCAAGGTTTCTAGACTTTTGTCTTCTTGTTGTAGTTGAAAATCGTAAAAAGTTTAATTCCCTGTTCTTTCAGTTCTGCATGTGTACAGCTTGTCAAGCTCTGCAGTTTGACTGACTGCTGCTCACTGGAAGCAGCTAAAAGTTAGTACCACTAGTAAGACCACTACTATTCTACCAGCACAAACCTATTTTACTACTTTTATTTTCACAGATCCTTTATATTATGCATTTGTCTTTGAAAACTATAATAAATTAATTATTTCACTTTTTCTTAAGTACTAGCTTAACAGTATGGTTACAAATAGCATAGGGAACACCTTTTAAATCCACATAGAAAAAAACTCTGTGACAACAGTAGTTTTTCTTCAAACTAAGGATAGCACAAAATATTATATAAAGTAAAGCAAAAATTCGAAGTTTGTGATTCTCCTAACTCTACATTTTCAGCCACAGGTCTGAAAGGTCAGGAAAAGACCACTTAAAAAAATTTATACACATAGTAAGGAGGATTTTAAAGAGTTTCATAATTCATCTTGGAATTACTCCTGCTGAATGGTGGTTTTTTGATTGCTTTTAAATCTATATACTACATGAGAAATTAATATTTGGAAATTGCTTAGAATAAAATTGAAATTTTCATTAGAAAAGAATGAATAAAACATAGCTACTTGCACCAAACAAGTGTTCTGAGCCTGTCTTATGACAATGGTAATAAATCTTTATTTTCATGCACTTTGCCACACTGCTGGCAATTTTCAAATAAGCTTTCTCTAATTAAAACAGATTATAACGGACTATATCATTGTTCCTTTATACCATCCATGCATGCCTGTGTGTATATGTATGTGCAAGTAATAGCAGGCTTCATGAAAGAATGCAAAATAAAAGAGCTCACACCATTGACGGTCTAGAAGGTACCTGCTAGATTGCTCTTCAGACTCCTGCATCTGTGGGCTTGGGCAGACTGTTTGCTTGATGTTATGTTGTTACATATCCCCCTGGCAACTGGGGATTGATGTCTTTTCTCTTAGCTTATCAGATCTATGCTCCTGTTTCCTTCAGTAAATGCCTAAACTCCTCAGTGTTCAAACTTCTAGTCTTCGACACTTATTTACAAAATACAGGGTTGCAAGGGATCTATAAAACTTATGCAATCCATCTTATCCATACATATGGTTAATTTGTACAAATATTAGTTCTAACAGATATTTGTTTGACCTGTTCCTAAAAATCTCCAGTTGAAAGAGATCCTAGAGTCTCTTCAGGCAACTCCATCCCACATCTAAGCACGATATTCATGCCTAAAATAAGTCTCTTACGCTGTAACATTTCTTTTTTTTCCTTCCCATACTCACTGAAAACAGCAAACAGTATTTCACTCTCTCTTTCACATATTTAAAGCCTGCTACAGATGTTAATAGGCCTAGGCCCAGAGCACCTACTAGCTTAACTGTATCGATTTGGAAGCCCAGAAATTCTGTAGCATGACAGAAAGATTTGTTCAGAACTTATGGAAGATTGGGAAAGAAACTCCTGCAGTAAGAAGGACTATCAAAAATACTGGAAGCAAAATGTGTCTCTTTCACCTGACTCATCTAGCTTAAATAATATTTACGTTAAACCCACCGAAACACTGCACTTACTAAAACAAAGCATGGGGATTTTTCATGTTTTTATGCCTCTAGGTAGAGAGTGAGAAAAAGAACAAATGCTGCACAATGGGTATGCAGTACAGTACTATTCAGACTAAAGTTTAATCTGAGAAGGACCCTAACTGTTTATCATTCAGAAAAGGGATAGTCTATGTCAATTAAGGTTGCACCAGAGCCTGTGATACCCAAGCAGAACTGAAAATGAGAGCAAGAAAAAGGTCTCCATCTTTACTGCGCTCCCATTGCTCAAAAGCTGTTAAGCTGCCTCAATGGCCATTAAAGCTTTCAGTTTCTTCACAAACAATAGGTATTTCTGTGACACACCACATTTAATTAGAAATTTATTCTTCCTCCATTACAGTACAAAAATGTCCTTCTCTCCTTGAAACAGGAACCATGAAATCGCAATGCTGCATCTCCTGAAAAACTGAGCACATAACAACAAAACATGTTATGGCTTTGAACAAGTGCTTCATTTTTATACCTATTTAAAGAAGGTAATACTTATGCACCACATTAATACAGAGTTTATATCTGCTTATCAGAACCAACGAGGCTCTAAAAAACAGGTTCTCACATCTTCTGTCTTATCAGTAATCTGCTCTTTCCTGCAACGTGTCTGAACACAACTGTGAGCACAACAGCATTCATCTGCATGCTACAATACACCTGCCAAAGATAGCAAGGAACTGGACTTCAAGAATTTAGCAACCATTCTTGTGTGTTTATTAGAGAAAAATGTCACTATAAATACTGTTTTCCATTAATTTGGAATCGATATACACTAATAATCTTTGTTGCAGCCTTGAACCTCCCAGCCAGTATGATTAATGCCAATCAACACTTAAAATCCTATTAAAAATAATAAGAAGGAACTCATCCAAGAGTGCTAAAGTAAGTTAAATATTTTTCAAATTGGCTGGACCTAGTGAGCTTCATCCTTGGATACTTAAGGCACTGGCTGAGACTAACAGAAACTAACCTTTAGCACTAACCTCTGACAAATCATGAGCATGAGTGAAGCATCGGAAGACTGGAAAAAGCAAACATATTAGCCATATTTAAAAAAAAGCTGGACAGAGAGTAGAAGTGGGGAAACAATAAACTAGTTATTTTAACTTCAGTCTCTTGAAAATACTTGAACAAGTAATGAAGCTTTTATATGTAGACACATAGAAGGTAAGAAGTTTCGTCAAGAAAAAGACACAGCAATCAATTTTAATTTCTATCTTTTCTAGTCACGAGCTCTATTATTCTGCTGGAGAAGTTGAAAATAATATATACTCACATCTTTAATGAAAACTTTCTTACAAACCACAGAAGCGATGTCCAGATTATTACAGGAGAGGTGTAAAGCTGGTTGAAATATCATGCTCACTGAAAAAATGGGAGGACATTTTAGAAAAGATTCAGAGGATTCTGCTGTGTATCTGTTTTTGTTACTGTCTTCATTATCAATCTAAATTATGGACTGGAAATGAAATGTGTTTATTAAGTTTTCAATCAAAACCAAAGCAGTGTGAATTGAAAGCATGCTTGAAGACTAGATTAAAACTTCAAAATGTTCTCGACACTTTAGAGAATATGTTGACAAAAATAGGTTAAAGCTCAATAAAGGAAGAGAAAAGAGCTACAAGCAGGTAGGAACAATGAGTTGCACAGATACGGAGAAACCACTAGGAAAAAGAATAACCAAAATTACTAACAGGCTGGAGCAAACACTTTAGGAAGGCAGAGCAAAGAAAGAGTAGGAGTCCATAGTTTGGAGAGGAGAAGAAATATGACCAAGGGGTACAGCATCATCACATGAACATCAGGTATAGTGAAGGCAAAATTATCCACCAAGTACCACAATACCAGAAATAGGGGATGTTTACTGAAACTTCTAGGTGTTAAGCTTCAAAAAGATAAAGTACTTTTTTGTGAAGCAGAGGCTGTGAAAGCAAACAGGAGCAGCAGGTTTAAAAAGAGATTAGACAAAGCCTTCAAAAATATGTTCACAGCAGACGCTAGAGAAAACAAGATGGGATATGCCCTCTAATAGAGATGATAGCGGACTTGCTGTTGTCACTGGTAGACATACAGTAGAGAACCAGATATGCCATGGGGCTGAGCTGTAGAATATATTTTCTATATTCTTAAATAGTTTCATTTTGCCACAGAAGGAACCAAGAGTTACAGCAGAAAACAATCTGATCACGTCACATCATGTCGCGTTGACTTAGACCTCTACAACTTGCTATAGTGTCTGAACCGAATACAAGGCAAAGTGGATCCTTTGCCTCTACTTCAAGCAGCCATATTTTGTTCACCTTTTAAGACTGCATGCAGACGTTTAGAAGAAAATCAACAGTAAATATTTAGTCCTGTAGTGACCCAGAGAAATATTTTCCAAACAACATTCTTTAATTTGTTTTCCAATGAAACAAGAAGACACAGTTTGCCCAGCAGTCCCTATCTGCCCAGTTTCTTTCAGATCTGTATTTGAATGAAAGATTTATGGAAATTATCTCAGACAAGAGATAATGATAGACAAGACTTTGACAAGGTAGACTTGGCTGAGACAGACACAAATAAGTGCCTCTGCCAAGGAAAAAATGGTCCAAAGTTTTGTCTTTCACCACATGCAGAGCTCAGCAGGATGCAGCCTCAGAGATGGGTGGGAGGAATGACTGTCACAGTGATATAGAGTGGGGTTATGGGCCCTGAGCACACACCTGCAACAAAGAAGCTGCATTGGCTTCACTGCTCACTGAGCAAACGTTAGGTCTGGGACCTAACTGATGGATGGACAAATGACTATAAAGAGAAAACCAATAAACTCCTTTGGAAGAAATCCAAGGCTTTAGGGGTTGCTTATCTGGACCTCCTCCACACAAAGTGCTATATTACAAAAGGCTATTAACATTCACAATATGAGGTCTATAAGAAAAAAGGGTTTCCAGCACATCACCAACTAACCTCTGATGCAATTTTTTGACTAGAATTGCCATACAAGAGGGTGGGAAAAGCCTGAATACACTGAAGTGTTCATGTGCCACTTTCTCAATATTGGGCCCTGACTTTTCATCATGACTCAGTCTTCAGCATAATGTAAGATAGTATTATAGTTTGGCAATGTCAAAAAAAGGCCACTGTCTACACTAAAAATAACAGTCTTCTCAAATCCAGTGTCTCCTGCAAAGAGAAAAAGAAAAGAATAAAGTATTGAATAATCTGAACCTGTCCTGAACAGCCAATTCAGAATACTATCAATACTTCATTAGCGAAAACCACTGCAATTAGGATTCCTACATCCTAATACCTCTTTACATGTCTTTAAACCTGGACCCTCAAAGTAAGGAGTCTTAGCTCAGCTAGCGTTACAGCCATTACTTCACCAGGAATTTAGCAATTAAAAATTGCAGGGCTAGAAAAAACTACAATTTCTTTCTGGATCAGTACTTCACCACACAATAATAAAAAAAAAAAGTACCTTTATTCAAAAAAATCCTAACAAAAAAAAACCCAGATAAAATTGTGTTACTAACAGATATACACATATAGTACTTAATTTTACATATTACATTTTTTAGGTACAGATAAGAGACTTTCTATATACAACTTTAGTTCACAAATATAATTAAAACTTGAATTCAGTCCTCTTCACAAATCAGATGAAACACAGTAACTGATAACTGAGCAAACAAATGTTTGAAGGTCTATTATTTTGCATCAAGAACTGGATCCCATAAGGCAGCATTTTGGGAAAGAATGAAACTAATAAATACATCAAGATGCAAGCTATTAATATATTGCAGAACATCCATTTAAAATCAATTAGAATCATCAGAAGACAGCTGGATGAGTGGATATAGCAGGTGATAAGAAGACTGGTCTACAGTCTGAAAGTCCAATTTCTAGCAGAAAATGCTTTTTCAAATTTTACACCCTTTATGGATGTTCACTCTGGAGTCTATAGCATAGCAGGCCAAGCAGTCAGAAAGCTCCAAATTGTAACCCTACTTCTCTCGACACCTAGTTCAATTCTATTGTTGAGAGTCTCAACTCCTAATGGAAAACTAGATTGAAATATCAGAATCTCTACAAAATAGAATCTTCCATGGACACAAAAAAAAGGATTTGCAGTGACTCGCCATATTGCATCTGTCTCTAGTGAGTAATTCCCTTGTTTTCAAAATCAACAGGAAAAAAAATAGTCTACGGTACTACTATCTTTTCCATATTTTGTTTGCATTCATCAAAATCATATTTTTCTACTAACCCTGACACATGAATGTATTAAACCTCTTCTGGAATGGAATGTTCATTGTACATGTTCAACTTTCAATCTAAAGATTATTTATGTTTCTACTAAAGTGAAATGGAATATTTTAAATTAAAATAAAGGGAGAAATAGTATTTTTCTCCCTATTTTCTGGTTAAACATGCTCAAAACTTTTAGACACTTCAGACTCATTTTAAACATCTTACCAAGAAAGGAAGGGCATTCCTTATTTGAAGTACTTGAAGTCATGCATTTATTTCAGCTATTTCTGTTTTATTTTCTTTTGGTAAACTTTGAACACAAAAACGAGCTCGAGCACTAAAGTGTCCATTAGTTACAATGACTCCACAGTGATTTCATCCCACTCCACTGGATCAGTCTAATACAGGTTGCTCTGGCAGCATAATTCTGTACCATAAGAGGCAGGACTGCAGTGACTAAGACAGCTTTAGCTCTTTGGGTAAGGCTCCTAAAGGAGCAATATATAACAACTATAAATGTTCTAAATTTTAACAGTGACCCTGCCACGCTATCAAGGCATGTTCCAGCCTAAAGAAAATCTGCTTAGATGGTAACATGCAGCTATTCAGGACACTTTAACAGGCTGAATCCAGGACAGGAAGCATTTGGAGACAGAGGACAGGACAGGATGTGCTCTGGCAAACTATGATATTTAGTGTTACAATATCAAAGAGTTTGAGACTCCCTGACAAAAGGAGATCAGCAAAATGTTGGACAACTATTTTGTGTGCACACAATAAATACATTTTTATGGGCAAAGGATCTTTTAAAAGAAAATACAGTAAACCTAACAATATCAGTGAAAACATGTCCATGACAGATCATTCCATATCACTCCGGTACTCAAAAAGCATCAAAACATCTTTGTGGGTCTTACCAATCTGTGCCACATTTACTGAAATCAGTGAGCATTTGGAACATAGATTCTGGTTCCATGACAGTCATTAATTTTTTTTTCTGTCTGTATATATATATATATTCTTAAATATGTACATTTATACACAAAACCAGACACCTCATATATATATATATATATAAAATAATGACTGTTAACAGCCTAATAATAACTGTTAACAGCCAACATAAATCTGTTTCTAAATCACAAGGAAAAATTAGTAGTACGCAGTGCCAAGAAGAAGTGTGAAGGCAGACCATATAGATGAATACACTGATTTACACTAATATACATTACAATTACATTACATTACAATACTTTAATTACAAATGGTGATGCCTGTTATGTTAAAAAGTAACCATAATTTATTTTGGTATGTTAGTAACTGTAGAAAAAAATTCTAGTGACATACTCAGTTAAATAATCTAAAACTTGCTGACAGCATAGCTTCAACTACAAAAATCACATTTCTTTCATGAAATGTTTTATATAATAGTGCTGCTAATAGGGCTTTAAGAGAAACTAAATGAAACTTTAAAGTAATGAAGAATTTTTTTACACAGTGTTTGCATGTGTCCTTTTTGGCACATTAAATGATCACGTGTACAGTCAGTTCAAGCTTCTTACACACAGCTTTTGTTGTTATAAGACTCTTTCAAAATGAGATAAGACCAAAAAAAAAACCCTAAAAATACTAATTGTGGCCCTGGCACATAAACATCATCAGAAAGGCTGTTAGACACAAATTTCAGCTTATGTGCAGTTCCATAGCATGACAAATTCATCACTCTACCTGAAGCATGTCTCTTCTTTTCCAAATTAATAAGGCAACATAAATTACCTTTAATTTTTTTCAATGAGATTTAAGCATTTCATCCTGTGATTGGAACAGGCTAACAGTGCTTCTACATCAACTACAGCAACATCACATTAACTTTCAATAAAGCAATAATTCTACAAAGGCAGGTGGTGTTACTGAACCTAGAGGTACTAAGTACCTTTGTTATATGAATCACAAATTGCCACTTTCATAAAGTGTAAAAAGCGAATTAAGAATACTTCAAATGAATTTAAAAAAAAAAAAGTTTGCTTTCACTCGTTCTGATGAGATACACTTAAAGAAAAAGTTTTATTAACTCTATTACAAGCTGACACAAGTTCAGGAAATGAAATTATCTCATATGGGAAGAATTTATTTTTAGCTCATTCTGAATTTCTAACTGCACCGTGAGTACATGTTGAAATAACAGATTTGCCATTCAGCCAAGCAAGTTAATTCCATTGTCACAGAGAGCACAACCAATGTGACATTCACAATAGGAATTATATTCTACTGTAAAGAGAGATAAAGGAAAGTAGAGGCTTATGATCTGCAGCTAATCAGAGATATAAAGGTAAACTAGTTAATTATAGTGATTAAGTGTATCTGATCTATGCTTTCCTTCTTATGACAGACTTGAAAGGTAATTTAGGTACTGTGGTTTTTATCCTACAGAATTCTGTATTTGAATTAAATGACAGTATTCATAACTTTTATATTTTAAGTAGTCCTACTTGATTGATAGACAATTCCTTTACTGGCTGGAAAATATGTAATATTATGAGTAGTGATGGGACTGTTGTATTGACTTCAGCTTTGAGGAACTGATTCCCACTGCATTCTTCATTTTTGGAAATAGGAAACAAAGATATTTGGTCCAGATCATTCATTCCCTGCCCGATGCTTTGAAGACATTCTCTACATCAAGATACCTGAATTTCTGCTGGAGTCTCCTCCTTGGCATCTGACACGTCTCTATGATTCCAAATTACACTTTTCATGGTGAATAGAAGATTGAAGATTGGGATGTCGTCGAGAAGAGCACCATCTCCTACTCTGCATGCAAAACTGCAATATGAAGCCAGGCTGGAAGTACCTACTTTCACATGCATCCTGCAAAAGCAGCTGACTCTCCTTGGAGGGGCCCCCAGGGGCTCTGCCTTTTCTCTGACCAAGAGAGACATTCCAGTTCTTCTGGGTTTTGTTTTGTGTGTGAGGTTTTTCTTTTTTCCTAAATGAAAGCACTTCCTAACAAACCAGGAATGATTTAGGTAAGGAAAAATCAATTTCTCAAAGTTTTCAATGACTGGAATGTCTTGTGGTAGATATTGATAATAATTGTTAATAAGTCTTATTGATTCAAAAATATTTGGTCAGAAAGACTGTTCCTGAATCACAGCAAAGGAACAAAGATTTGAATATTTACAATGAGAATCAATATATAAGCACACATGAACATATAACAAGCAAACAAACAAAAAAGCATCAAGAGAAGTATAAACAACAATCAATCAGCACCAGGCCTTTAAGACCTCCATCTCCCATTCCCCTCCACCATAGTCTCTTTCTGCATGAGACCTGTTACAGTGTTCTCAGTATTCCTCATTGTTGTAGAAGAATTTTTCTTTACTCCTAGTGGAATTGGCACACATCATTATGTGTGGAGGAGATAAAGAGAGGAGAAACAAGTAAACTGGGCAAAGTAAATTGTTCCTGCACGTCCTCTTTTCATACTGTTCTAACTATATTAATCCTTTTCTCCTTCCCTGCTTCACTAAACAGCAAAAAATAATTCATAACTATCGTGCTCTCACTCCAACTAACAAGTCCCCACTCTATCCTGCCATGTTACATGTTTCTCTCTTCATATAGTGCAGAGAAAAGTTGCACAAGGACACCAGGTTTCAAAACCAGCAGAAGATAACAGGTATCTTGAGGGGAGGACAAATAATCAGCACCAGCGGGATCTAGTTTTGAAGGGGCAAAGAGATTACTTTTCTAGAGAGTGCTGCAACCAGGTTCCTACATCAGCAGACTGAAAATTACTCTACTCTAATTAACTTTTCACCTCTCACTGGAATTATCAGATACCTCTTCTACCAGTAGCAATGCTCCCTGCTGTTAGCCCTTTCTGAGCTGCCTTATCTCCATATTAATAAGGTCAGACTCCTTCTGGAATGTCGAGATATGCAAGTGTTCTGATTTACAGTCTTTTGTCAGGTTTTGTTTCTCTGCCATGTTTTTCTCATTTACCTTTGTGAGAAAGGCTTTGTCCTACTCTTTTCTTAGTCTAATATATTATTGTAGTATTCTACCGAACTGGGCTCACTGCCTACTGGTCTACTGTCTAGTCAAAATATTTATTTTTATTTTCTTACTGTGTTTATAGGAAAAGTGAAACAGTTTTTAAAAATAATTTCCACAACATGATATATAAGGACAATCTATCCACTTTGAAACAGACTGAACAGATATAAAAAATGTTAGCTTGGCTTCCTATATTTTCTGCTTTGTCCTTAAATGGTTTTCACATCCAAGTAATTGAAAAACCAGATAAAACAGAGCCCAGTTATGTATAATATTTCACTTTACTAGGTGCCAGAGAGTGAGAATCTGTTCTTTCCCTCAACCCATCATCAAATATCATGACACCTGACTTGAAAATGTCTTGAAGACTTCCCCCTTTACGTTACAGAATGTTTAATTCAACCAATGAATTTAGAAGTTGTTGAGAAGGAAAGAGATGCACATGAACAGAGACAGACTTGACCACAAAAGTCTCAGTTCAATAGGAAAACAATCCTAGAGATTAAATATGATATCCAACATATACAACTGGTTAAAAGTAAATTAATTAAAATATCCATACAGAGACATGGTTGTTTCCATGAAAATCTGGCCTAGCTGTGTGTCTAGTTTTATTATTGTTTTAAATTAGGCAATCACTACTGATTTTTTAAATCATCGCCAATTTGGAATTTCAATCATTCTGTAAAATAAAACATGGAATGAAGGTACAGTGACATTCTGGCTTCTTACTCTCAGTTCTGTAGCAGAGAATCCTAAAAAAGTAAAAAGAACAAGAGCGATGAAGGCGAACACTGAACACAAAATAGCCACACAAAAATTTGACATGGTGGAGGCACACATCCTTCACTGCTGTTTCAATGTTCCTGAAAGGAGAAGAGGTGTATTGCACCTCACCAAGAGATGATGTAACAGAGAAAGTTCCAGGAAAAAGTAACTGCATGCTAAAGAGTGCCACTAAACATTATCACTTTTCATCCTACTGTGAAGTCCAATATTTTTCTGGTGCTGAAGGGTTTTTTCACTCTCTTTCTTTTTTTGACAACAAAATTCTTTGCAAATACTTTCTTAGCAGGAAAAGAAACCAAATTATTTGGAATAAAAACCTCTGATGGCAGGCTCTCAGCTGAGGAAAATTGTTATGGGCACAGGTTTGTGCTCACAGTACGTTACAAGCCCTTTCTAAACTGCAGAAATAACGTGCAGCTTAAGTTTTCAGTAAAATAGCAAGGTCCTAACACAGCAAAGCCTCTAGAGAAAAGTAGAGAGATTTATCTGGGAAATTTCAGACTCAGAAATTTCACAAGCAGGGTGATAGTCTCAATCCCAGTCTAAAAGTAGCAACACTATATAGAAAAGCAGCCATTTTGTTAAGTTCTATAAGATTTACACAGACATCTGCATTTATTTAGCCACACTGACAGAAATGTTGGTGGAATAATTTCTAAGGGGTCTCAAAATATGGAATTTTCTTCATTTCTCAGAAAGCAGCTAAATTCTAACTAATTGCTAGCATTTTGGAAGTAATTTGAGATATGAAGATCCTACACTGTCATAGTAATTTGCTTTTTAAGTTTTCTCCTGAAAGCAGTAGCTGTGAATCACATGCACATTGCACTTTGCAAACAAGCTTAGTCCTAATAATTTTTGCATGCATTGCTTAAGGCTTAAATGTATTTCACATGAATAAAAACCAATAGAGTGTTTGTTGTGTATTCTGGTAAAACGGTGTATGAAATTCAAGTAAAACTAGGTACAAGCTTTCTGAATGTATAATATTTTAACAAGTACAATTTTAAGCAATGCACATGGATACTCTACTACTCACAGATAACAAACTCAAATAATATAGGTTGATAACATTTGCAGATTACTCTGTGTCATCATGTGTCCCTGTGTATACTTCTTGAGACAACAGTGGTTCTCACAATTCTTAAAATGCAGATTCCTTCTGTATAGCAAATGTAAGTCTAATGGCAGAAAGCCTGCTTTTCTTCCTTTCCTTGCTATTTATAATGAAAATTAATAAAAAGTCCAGTGGCATAGGTAGGTACTTCTTTCACAGCACATTAAAAAAAAATATTATATTTTCTGAGATAAAATACAACATCCAAACAAGACAAAATAGACTTACTGCAGAAGCTACATGAAAGGCTGTGCATGTGCTCCTACTATCAGCTGATCCATACTCCATATTCACAACTATGTAGATATTCTTTTTTAATTACAGGTATTTATTCCCATATTAATCTACTGAGAGATTTCCACAAAAATAGTCATAGAAAGCATTGCTCCACAAACTAAAAGAAAGTTTCATTTTACTGACTGACATGCACTGAATGAACTACTGGTAGCCAAGCTCATTAATTGATGTCTTTACTGGTAGTTGTAAGAAATATGTATATATAGACATGTATGTCCTGCAGAGCTTATTGCTGGGAAATGCCATTGTATATCAAAAGCATAGAATAGTAGTTCCTAAACTTTCTGGGTCACTGAAACCCTGGCAGAGCTCGACCTTTAACAGAAATCCACAGCTATTTATCAACAAATTGTGATTGCAATGAAAGTCAAGTAAACAGTAATATTTAATACAGTTCAGGGGGTCAGCACACCATTATACCACTAAAATGACACAGGTTTTGTAGAAAGCTTACCACACCTGTTACTATCCAGTAAGGAGTTACTGGAAAGAGGATTTCTCTGAAACACTATCCTTATCCACTGTATAGCCACCATGCTTGCTAGCACACTTCCAATGCAGATTTTAATCATAGCATGAGCCATGATCTATGACATTTCTCATGTTCCCCAATTTTATACTGATGGAAAACTTCCCATCTGCTCCTTCATTTTCTGCTACCCACCCTTCTTTTGTGTTGAATTTGCTACGGGCTTTGAAAAAGCCACCATATATAGTAACAATTTTGCCACTACCTTTAAAAGGAACAAGGCTTAACTCAGTCTTTAAAAAGAATATTGTTGAGTTTATAATGCAAAAGTAAAAAATTCACTTTGAATAAAAATGCACTAAATTTCTTTCAAAACATAGAACTATAGCCTTTCTTTGTCCAGGTGCACGAAAGTGCAGACTATAATCACCTAAAAGTCTCTCCTTCAAAACAACCTTTTCAGGAACCATATGCACTTCATTGTTTTAAACCCTTGCCTTTTCTTCAGTATGTTTATGAAAACTCCAGCTCCCTATGGAACTAAAGGCATAATTAGATATGTGCCTGAGCCAAAACTCATCCATGTCACTGAGCTCAAATTCAGATATTGCCAAGGACATAAAACTGTGGCTATAATCTACCAGATTAATTTTGTCAAGTTCATAACATACAGTCAGGTAGCCCACTCACAGGTCAAGCACTTCGTGTTTAACATGGTTCTCTGCTAGACAAACCTCTTGATCTCATTTTGAGATTGCACTAAATATATAAAGAAATACTACTAGATACGGTGCAAAGTCATTGGCTTGATTTATACTTTGAATACAAAAGTCTTGATCAAAATTTAATAGATGCTTCAAAGCATCCGGCATCTCATTAAATACTTACATATTACCCTATGACATATTACCAAGAATAGATGGCAGTTTGATTTTCCTTTATTGCTAAGACTTTTTTACAGATTTGTACTTTCCTTTGTCCCTTAATTCAGTGCATTCTTTAGAGACCTTTCCACAACAGTTCTGGATTTTATCCCTCTTATGAGAATTTTGCTCCTCTAGGGGACACACCAAATGGAAACACACCTCCCTGGGTCTGCTAGGGCTGCAAGACTCAATTTCTTTCTAAATATTAGCTTTGTACTCAGCTGCTGAGCTCTTTACTGAGAAAAAGTGAACAAACTGAACAATAAAGCCTGACAGTAACTTCTTTCTCTGTTTGTAGCTGTGTCCTATTATTATATACACACACCAGTATAATAATCTTACAAAGTTCACTGACATTATTCAAAATTTACACTAACATAAACTTGAACAGAACTTGGCCCTTGTTCTTCTTAGTTCCTTCATGGCTGACAACTTCTACAAAGTTATTTAGTAAAAATGAAAATGTTTAAATACGTGTCATTCTGATATATCTGTTCCTTGCATGGCTTTCATCTTAGTTCTTACATTAGAAAAACAATGAGTATGCTGGAAACTAACTAAGTTTGCTATCTTAACTACATACTAATAAAAAACTGAGATGCTTTCCAAAAAGTTATTATAAAGGTTAGCAGTTTTACTCGAGAAGCATATAAACTATTTTATTAAACATGAGGGGGAAAAAATATTAGTTTCTATCAAAGCCACAGTAGTTCAGACTAAAGGAAATTACCTAGCAATTTATAAATTCAATAAATATGCTCATGCTTATCCAGAGATCCCTCCAAGGACATTGCATCTATCTCCTATATCTGCAGAAATTACTATATTCCCTTTCTGATGTTTTGTAGCCGTGCAAATTGCTTTGTAGATGGCAACCCTGGCAATTTGTCTCTTTACTGTGTAAGAATGGGCTCAGAGACTGTGAATGATTATGAGACAAAAAGAAAGCATCTCAAGTTTTTTGGCTTGATTTAAGAATTTTCCATTGCTCTGTTCTCTGCAAGACAATCACAACTCTTCCTGTAGAAAGCTGAAAGAAAGTACCCAGGCAAAAACTTCTTGTCTGAAATGAAGATCTACATGTTTGAGAGAGAGAAGAAACTATCTGGAGGTTAAACAAAAAAAAAAAAGTTTGAAAAAATTTGCTTTACCTTAGTTAAGCACAGGGCAAGAAGCACAGCATGTGGTTCAACATTTGTTTAATACGTGGTAACTAATGGTTTGGATGGCACGCCGTTTAAAAAGCAAGCCCTGTCTCCTCTCCAACCATAAAGCTAGCAGAGTTACTTCAAGAAGGGTACCTAATGCATAGACAAACTAGGCCACTCTGCTGTGGTAAAACAAGGGAAGGGAATAGCGCTGTACCATCATTATTCAAGAGCTGGAGTGTCTACAGGGCAACACCAAAAAGCCATCAAAATGAACTGATTTTCACTAGGATGATGGCATTCCAGAGGCAGGTTAGGATAATGAGGTTGCAGAAGTTGATTAAGGCCACCTTTCTGAATGCAAATCTTGGCTTATTGTACAAGGTGATTAAAACTGAGATGGCAGGTAGTGGACTGTCTTGTAACAGCCAGCGCTGCCAAGACAAAAAAAAAATTGAAAATTTTCTTGTTATTATTTATTTCTCCAAGGTACACACACAGCCAGAAGAATCAAGAATGTGGTTCTCTTATCTAATATCAGAGGTTCCAAACTGCGCTTTTCAGCCTCTCTGACAGAGCAGTGCTATATGGATTACCATGAGGCAGAGTCTACAGGATGAAAGAGGAAAGAAAAGGAAGCCAAAAGTTGGAGCTCACTAACTGCAGTGAAAAGATAGGAATTTAAAGAACTACTTTTAGAAAAGTGAAAAGATGAATACTATAAAAATATTATTGGTATTTTTTACTGAATTGCACCAAAAATTGGAAATTGACTTGCAGGCAAACCTAGCAAAAGACCTAAACCCTCATGTTTGCATCCTTAAGGCTACCCAGGGTGAGGGCTTCAGCACCATCAGTAACTACTGTAATTATGCTCACACTCCATGGCCTCGAGGTTGGAGCACAGAGCATAATGAAGAAAAAAATCCTGTCATGGTGCATCTGATATTCAAAACCCCTTCCATAATGAAGCTATGCTCAAATTCCTTTTATCTATTTTTCCTGCTTTATCATCTCAGTGTCTAGTATACCTAAGGAATAAACCCCAATCTTTTCATATAAAAATCACAGTATAATTTGCTATTTCTTCCACAATACTGTTATCTTTTTGCTACTACTCACTGATTCTCCCTCAATTTCAGAAAGTTCCCTGTCTCATCTCTGACAAAATATCCTAGCACAGAAGAATAAAGATGCATTGAGACTTTATAGCATGCCTCTCAACACCTTCACTCAAAAACCCCGGGAGGCTTCAATATGTTCTACAAAAATCTTTTGACTGCTGTCAGAAGTGTCAGAAAACTACAAAGTCCTCTGAGAATATAGGAGGGTGCCAAAACAGGAAGAGTAGCATCTACCATTTTAGATTGTCTTTATTTTCAATAAACACCTGGAAACTTTCAACAGTTTCAACATGTCCCAGTCCACAACCACAGCATATACCCTAAGGCTCTTACAATGACTTATTCAACCTATGCAAAACCCTATGCAGATGTGACACCTAATTCCAAAATACCAATCCAATATTGAAACACTACATGCTACATATAACATTGTGCACATAAATGCACATCACATTTCTGACTTTATTTGCCTCAAAATTATTTTTATATTAGTACCATCTATGAGCAAGATGATAGTTTTAGTATGTAACCTTAAGGAAAAAATCAGCTTAGTCTCTGGAGATCAAAGAGTCTTGCTGAATTTCTGGAAAGGGAACGGAGCACCAAAGAAAATTTCTTCACATTGTGAATTTTTATACATTTGTGGACCCACAACCTGAAAGTCATATTAAGTTCCAGTTCACTCATTTCAAAAATCACAGAACAACTGAAAGAGGTATAGAAAAGGTAAAAAGGACAACGAAAGTCTAGAATGTTTCTATATAAAGAAAGATTAAATAAACTGGTAGTCTTCAGCTTGGAAAAAGACACAACTAACGGAGGAATGTGACAGAACTATAAATTCAAAAGCAGCATGGAAAAGATGAGTATTCACTGTTATTCACTGTCTCTTCCAATAAAAACATTAGAGGGCATTAAATTAATCATGTCGGCAAGTCCAAAATTAACAAAAAGAAAAGGGTACTCTTCCACTCAATGCACTGTTAAGCTGTAGAACACCATGCATGAGAGACCATAGATGCTAGAACTTTACATAGATTTAAAAATTGATATCTTTGGGTTTTCCTCATGAATGGAAAAAAGGCCTGAGAGCTAGTAAAGCCAAAAGATGCCAACCCCAGCAACTAGAGATTACAATGATTGGCTCCAAATTCTCCCCACTTCGCCAGGCTCCTATCAGAGACAGGACACAGGGCTGGTCGGCTGTTCAGCCTGAACGATACAGCTACTCTCATGGTCCTTGATATGCCTTTCCTAGAGAACAACTCCGACTAAACACTCCAAGGCTGTATTTCAGGGCAGTACTGTTATAAGACACTTTGCCTGCTCAATATTAGTAACATAGTCACTTGTAGCACAAAATACAAATACTGAATGTCCACTACTCATATTTTGAGTTCAACAGCTTCAAGGAACAGGTCTGTGGGCATCCACAGGTCTTAAAGGTCCCGGCTAGACCCCATGGCTGCCCCTGCCAGCCGATGGTCCAGGAGCCCTTGTCAGATACCAGGGATGTCAGTCCCTGCCCCAGCGGTGCCCCAGCAGGGCTGAGCTCCAGCTCCCCACAGTCCTGCCCTGCCATGGGCCCTTCTGAGCCGGGGCCACCTGCAGCCCAATGTCTACACCAGGGCTGCCCCCAGCTGCCCTCCTCCCCGGATGGGGTGGTGGGACACGCCCTGGCCACCAGGCCTGCCCTGACAGCTCCCATGGGGAGCCCCCACTCCTGCTGGACCCTGCTTCCCAGGAGACCCCTAGGGGCACATGGCACCCTGACCAGTGGTGCCCAGTGCCCAAAGCAGCCTACACCTCCTGCAGCAAAACAAATACATTCCTTGAGAAGGAGAAGAATTTCACTGCAGTCATTAAGCTCTCAAAATCTGCACCAAAGGATAACCTCACTGATCACAATTTTTAGGGATGAGCCTAGGCACAAAGAGGAGGCTATTGTGTTGCATGCAGGCTGTCACAGGTGACAGGGGGGTCTCAGCTCCTCCCTCTTAGGGACCTGGAGTTCTCACTGCTGAGTGACGGCACATCCTCATGTTTTAAGCAAAGAATGACCACACAGTCTAATTCTGTAGCTATTTAACTTAAACACATCAATGAAGTCACACCATTTCTATGCCCTAAAGATTGCAATAAGTGGCAAAAAAATGTTTAGTTGAACCCTCAAGCATTTACTGTAATTTCAGCTTGTGCACTAGGTGTTAGTGTGTTAGGATTTATATGAGTGTAAAGTCTCACTGTCAGGGAGACTTTCATTGGAGTATTTATTTTGAAAAAGTTTTTGAAGGTTACTTTCTTCTTGCCTATCACTGTATGGTGAACATTAACTTCTATTTGTGAGCTTTATGCAGTCACCATTAAAAAGGAGATGTATTACTTGAAAAAAATTAAACCTTTAGGCTGATTGGTAAATTTTATTCCTGACATGAGAAGAGAAAGAAGACTGAGACAATACTTTACATAAAACTGTCAAAACTTTGTACTTGAATTTATGACCTGTGTTGTTTGGGTTCATTAAAGTTAATGACCTCAGTAAAAACAACAGCAATTGCTACATATAAACAGCGCCAATGTGAATTCAGAAACCTGACTCAAATGTTAAAAAGTAAAGTGAATATCAACACTGTTTGATCTAACGGGAACAACATCTGATTCAATCTACCAAAGAAGTAATGCTATCAATCTAAACCTAGCTACTAATATGTTAGTCCCAGCCTTCAGAGGTGCATACTTTTTCTTTATTATCATACAAGGCCTTGGAGCTCGCCAGTTCCACACACTGCTACGTGTTCTGTGCCAAACTCAGCTTCCAGGGAGCAAATACACTAGATTCATGAAAGCAGTAGATTGATTTTCTCCTTGCTTTTAACTTAAGAATTCAGGTTATTGAGAAAAAGTAGTGCTTGCCTAGCATAAGAAACAGCTGTTATGTCTATGTATTTATGTGATTTCATATCTAAACCTTTCATATAAACACAAGCAGCAATGCAAATGAGTCTCAAGAACTGCATACACAAAGGTCTTGTTTACTTTGGCTATATGGGCTGCTCTTCTTTCCCAAATAATAATGGAAGATAAATTAACTTTGGCAGTACCTCACAGCCACCTGAGAAGTCTCTATTATTTAGCCTATAACACACATTTTATGAAATCAGTTTTTCCTGATTGTGAAGACTCCAATTATAACTAAAGGTAGAGATACTCATCACCACTGGGGGAAAAAAAAAAGTAAAAAGGATAGGTTTCAAGCTCCCTTAGTTGGTATAATTACAAAAGACTTGTAAATGACAGTAAAGAGGGCAAAACATACACTCAATGTCAATCAGTGAAGCAAGATCCATTGAATTTAAGGGAACTGGCACAAAATTCACTTTGTTGATATCATTAAAGTAAATGAAAAAGATCTGCTAGTATCACTGGAAACTTGACAAGGCTGTAATTGATCCAGGTTTCTACTAAATAGAATTAGCAACTAATAAACCACCTAGGGAAGATAAGTGTCATCACCAACTTACAGCTACATAAAATGTGTCTGTCTGTGGTTGACCAACACATAGGAGAAATAAATAAAGGTAATCCATTGCTGCTGGGCAATTTTTGGCTACTTCTTAAGCCAATCTCAACAAAGTAAAGAAGATTCTAGACTCTTCTGCAATTTGTCAGCACTCTCATGCTCTAAATTTAATCTCTGTCTTCCTTATTCAGGTTTAAGGGGTATTTACAGTGGGCAAATCATCAAGCAGTAAAATATATAATCTAAATTGTTCTGTGAACAATTCAGAGTTTACCTGGCCACAATTCTAGGATCACAGAACCAGTTATGTAAAAAATTAAGCTATTAAAACAGGAAAAAAAACCCCATCAAATTTAAAACTAAAAATCAACTGCACCAAAAAAATAAGGTTTATTAGATTTCAAAAATGAAAATTTTTAATGTTATGAAGCAGGATTCCAATTCTAATTTATAAATACATTCTAACATCCCCACAGAACCATATTCTTTACACTTACAATTGCAAATCCGCTATGTAATTCTTTTCTGGATCACTGGTTTCTAGAACTTAAGACCACTTCATAGGCATCAAGACAGCAAAGCACAGTGCTCTTTGACTTCTAAAGTACTGAGTCTTCAGGTAAGAATCATGTATTCTAATTCAGACAATGAGTAAGAGTTTCCATTTTCTACTATGCACTCTCCTTGCTTCTCTTCATTTAAAGAAGAGCAACATGTACGAGACCAATGCTGATAGCACAATTAGAGTTACATTAATGTGCCATGAATTTCTTAGAGTAACATTAAAAGCAGTAATGAATCTTGAACTTAGATGCTGAAAAGGTTCATTAGTTTAGAGCACCAGCAATGAAAGCATCTTTGTATTACACAGCCTCAGGAAGGAAAACCAGTAATATTTAACGCTCTTTCTCAGTTTGAAAATACAGTCTGACAGAAAAAGCTAAGAGAAATGATTCTGTCAGTCAAAACAGTATTCAAAGAAGATGAGTACCCTGAATTACTGTCTTGACCAAAGTAAATTCCTGTGTTTTCTTTTGTGCTCTTGCAGTCTTAACATACTGTCATTTTCAGTTATGCTTAGCAATACTCTTGCCTTTATGAGACAAATCACAGATTCCTTGCCAAATTGAAGCCTGCAGAACTCTCCCCACAGTAGCCAATGTCTCCCACCCCAAAAATCCAAACCTCATGGTTAGAAGTTTTCATGCAAGAAACTTCCAGAACTAGTGCATTACAAGTGATAGCAATGGCTGGAGGAAAAGGATGGGGTTGCATAGCAGCAATATGCAGCCTGGACTGGATCATTTCAGCTGCCTTAGAAGCACAGCTCGAATAGAGGTGGTCTTTACAACTTCCTGGATAACCTCTTATGCAACTAGAGAAGCAGTACAGAACAGTGCTTATTAAGTATTGTAGCTTTTTAAGCCAGATGCTTTAATTTGGATGATGTGAATGGTCCTTCTGTATTTCCATTTTTAGTCATAACAGAGCAAAGATTTCTGAAATTAAAAGATGTCATGAATATGTTCTATTCTTACTGCCCTATTATTTTTGTTGAAACATTTTTGAATTTAGATTAATCACTAAAGAACAGCAGTATGATTCTGTCAGTGATCTTCCATGATTTTTAGGCTACTAACTAACTGAACCAGGAGGCCTGTAAACCATTTGGAAAGCATATACACGATCCTTTGTTGAAAAGATAGACTGTCTCATGACTTTTCTAGGAGCGCTACCTGATTTGCAGCCATCACAATTCATGTTATATATCTCTCAACAAAAGTCATCACCAAGACAAACTGAAGTAATGAACTGTGCACACTCTGATCAGCATTTGTAAAGTGAAACACAGCAGGCTGCAATTTTAATGTTTTAGAGTAAATTTCTGTATTTCCCACTTCCACCTTTGATTTACAAATATGACCCCAGGATTTTCTGCTGAAGGCTCAGCAGAACTCACAACTCTTTGAAAATCCTTTTGCCTCAGCACTGAACAAGGAAAACTGCTTAGTTCACAAGATCATCTGTCACCAGCGCTAACTCTAACATAGCAGGATCTTATCTTGACAATAGTTTACAGATCGCATATAGGTTTCCTAAAGCTTGAGTTCATCCATTTGTTAGCTGCCTGTTTTTAATGCTGGAAGGAAAACACAGGTAATTTTTCCTGATAATACTTGCACGTTTCGGTGGCAAAGACCTGATTGTACGATTGTACCTCCTCCTCCAACTCCTCCCTTCTCTACTCCCCCAAGAAAAGTTGTAGCACACTGACAAAAACATCATGAGGAAGTTTGGACTGCCACTGTCTAGGGATCCCATAATCCGTGGGCAGGCAGACTATTTCATTTGCCAGAGCTGTCAAGCCAGCCCTTTCTACAAACACGAGCTTAAGACAAAAGAAAAGAAAAATTATAACAAAACGTTTTAAAAGCTGCATGCAGAGTGCTGAAGCAAAGGCATAGTAATTAAGTTGTTTCCTGGGTAACCAAGGGCAAAATGATCAAATCTGCCTGCTTAAAATTAGGTTCTTAAATCTACATTTAGACATTTAAGAGCTGTGCAACTTCCAGGTATTCTGAGTTGCAGCTGTTTTGATTAACTGCATCTCTAGTAAAGCATGCAAGAGTCAGTCCACAGTTTTGGGAGTGTAAATCAGTAAGATTCTTCCTCTTTTCCGGCTGTGACTTCAGTATAGAGTACAAAAAGGCCTTGGTTTGTCAATGTGTCAGCACCTACAGTTAGATTCAAGCCAAAGTGATCTTTCAAAAATCTGAACAAGGCAAAGCTCTAGACTCAAGCAGTAAGACTAGAGATGTCTGCCTACCTAAACACAAATATGAATCCAGTAGTAGTAGTAGAGTACTTAACATGAAAGGACAGCTAAAAAACCAAGTGCCTGATTTGGAGGTGAAATTCATGGCACAAATCCAACAACAAAGCTTGGAATATTGCTTTTCCCATCCCCCTCATTAAGTACCTGCTTTTCTTGAAAGGGGCAACAGGGAAACAACACAGGTTGAGTGGTTAATGCCCTATATAAATCCACTGAAGCATTCCCCTCTCCATGATGGACTTCTTGTCTTGCAAGCCTCCATGGGTGTGCTACATACATTGCCAGTGCTTTTGCCTTCTATCTGTCAATAATAGCAAGCATGAGATCTCTGCAATGAACAGCAGCAATGATTTAAAGAATTGCTTAGCAATTTTATTTACATGAAAAATGAAATGCACACCCTGGCAGATGGGAAATCATGAAAGAGGTTTTGGACTATCTAAATCATTTTCATTTCAGGAATAGATAAGCTCTTATGCAGTTTTCTAAACCAAGGAACAAGACATCTGGAGACCTCATTGTCATTGCTTAAAACTTATTTCTATACTAGTTTTTCACATGTTTCTGTGTGTGGGAGGCTGTATGCATAGGAAAGAAAATGGTATTATCTGGCTAATGAGTGATTTCACATTACAAACAAAACCAATTACACATGGTTTTCTCTGGTTTGTACAACAATACCAGCCAGCTTCTGGTGTAAATTAATGAAACAATTGGACTCCCACTAGGTATACATTTGTCCAGGTGGTTTACAGTGTTGTAATAGAAGTAGCATGTGCATGTGGTTCACTAACTAGGATTCAGAAAACAACCTGCTGGGTAAAAAAGGAAGAGGTTCTCTCTGCCGTTCACTCCTTTTATTTATTTATGAGAGACAGAAAATACTTGCTCTAAAAATGAAAAGAAAAAAAAAGTGACAGGTGGTAAAAAAGCATCTGAATTATGTTTCAACTCTTTAAGGATCTGAGTCATGGGAATTCTCATCTTTCAAAATAATTTGAAATCTTCAGAATGTTATTCTCTGTGGTGTTTCCTAGAAGATTTTATTCACTAATTTAAGCAAGAACAAACAACACTGAATTTTAATTAACTGTCAGGTACATCAGTTTCTATTCCAAACCTCCTCCAGGAAACAACTATTTTAGAATTTAACATAGAAGGGTGTTTATAACACAATAAATAATATGCTTCTCACTGCAGTCTAGTGAGTGTCAGGCCCTAAAGATAGTAAAAATCTTAAACTAAGCACAGTCTTCTATGTGCTGCATCCATTTCCCCGGAGTACACTGTCCATTCAGAAATTGTGCTTTTGTAATATATATTCTAAAAAAATACATAGGCATTTATACAACATAATCTGAGATCAGAGACTCAGCAGAAAACATAAATGTCACTACCGAAAATACAAGACATTCTGCAAGTTTGCCATATTCAGCTGTGGGCCTCACTTTGGCCATTAAAACCAAGAGCACTGACTTTTTTTAAGGTGAACAGTTATAGAGGTTTACGTTTTGAATCTTTTACGACTGACAGAAAATCAGCTTCATGGTTTTGGCCAGAATATCACTTTGAAATCAATGTTGACTCAATGCACCATCTTTCCCCCCC
>VZRE01002941.1:337244-351955 GCA_013396775.1 Cephalopterus ornatus
CCGCCTTCCCCCCCCCCCCCCAGTTGCAAGAAGCAGTCTAGGTCAAAAGCCTTATTCTGTATTTTGTGCAACATTTAATAGCAAAACATAAAACAGAACTGGCAAGAACACTCAACTTCAGTTACTATTAGTTCTCAGTGTGGTCTAGGCAGTTGCAATACCCTATCATAATTCTTATTCAGTAGCAAAGTTTACAATTGAGCAAACTAAAAAGAGGCTGTCTTTTTAAAACAGAGAGCAATTGTGTGATCCCCATTTTTCAGTTACATTGACATGGATTGAATGGCATTTTGATTTTTAAATAACAGTAGATTTATTTGATAACTTCAATAAACCTTCCCCAAAGCTAAATTGCTGTGCCAATTACTTTTCACCATATACTTTCCACAGCACTTCTTCAGTCAAGGCTGGAAGCAAAGTGTTGCACAGCAAACTCCTAGTGAAGCAAAAGACTCACCAGCTGTGGGCTCAGGCAGGGTCAGGACTGTGAGCACCAGCCTTAGCCCTGGATATCCCGTCACAGCTCCCGGCTGAGGGCCAATGCACAGAGCATCCTCAGGAGACTGGAGCTCCTCCTGCTGAAGGCTTCTTTGGGCAACACGAAGAGCGTAGCCCACAACATGTATTTTTGACCAAGAGTTTCCAGGTGCGTCTAAGCTGTCCATTCTTGCAAACAAATGTTACAACACAAGCCGCCTACAGCTTTGTTTGGAGACAGCTAAAACAAAATCTACTGAAGCCTTTTTCTTTCTGTAGAAAATGGAGGAGTAGTGGGGAGGAGGAGGGGGAACTGGAACACCTTTTTTTGTCTGTTCAGGATGCGATTAATCCCAGAAAAGTCACAACGCACCATACCCACCAGTAAGCACTTGCAAGATTTAGCCCTAAGCAACTGACTCTGTTTTTGTTTCTGATGTCTGAGTCACTGCTGAGTTACTTTCTAAGTAGGAGAATTTTTAATAGCAGGTAAATTAATATCATCACCTCTTCTGGACACCTTTAAAGAAACACGGGTATGATCCACAACAGTGGCAACTATAAACACAATTAAAACTGTAGTAAATAGACAAGAAAACCTATGACTTTGGAAAGTTTCCCATAGTTTCCCATATTTCTGCAAGAGCAAATAATTTTTAAGCTATGAAACAAATATTTACAACAGTGGTCTGTATTAATTCTGTATTAAAATTCCAGTGTCATATGCCCAACAAAAATTTTGATCTTATATTCTTTTCTGAAGACAAAGGTCATTTTACACCACTGGTAAATTACTAACATGTACTATAATTCCATATAATTATTTTTTTCCCTATAATTATCTATTGCTATAAAGTGCTTTCTCAAGCAGCATCTTGCAGGTATCTTTTACATACATGCATTTAATTATATTGTTAATGAAAAATCCTCCTACTCTCTCATCACTGACTAGAAGCATATATTGTACGTGCTTCCCTACCACCACCGACACAGATCAGAGTGAATATTTCATTGGACCATTAAAATGATCCACAGCAAACACACCGCTTCCATGAGCTTGCACTGGAGAATCTATAAGGCTGCTAAACCTGGTAAGACTGTTAAGGTCATTCTATATCAACATGAATTAGAAGTATTTTAACCTTTATTCGCCCTTCAGATTCTTCCACTAATATTTTTTTGTTTCCTTTTACTAAAAAGAGACCCTAATCAACAGTAAAGCCAACTCCATTAGTAAATTTATGAAAGAGGCGTAGCATTTTGGGGACTTGTGATATGCTAACAACCCAAAAACCTGCTACAGAAATTAAAGTCATATAAAATTTTAAAGTATCATATAATAAAATTCTTTCTATAACAGTTTGTAAATTGCATGTTCTATCTTATTATGCATAGCATCAAAACTAATCTATTCAGTTAGATTGCTTGCATAAGCCATGACTTCAGGGAGTTCTGAAATTGATACAATAGAAAGATTCATGTTTATGCTGGTACAGCCTTAAATCTGTTCACATTTCTTTTCAAGCACAGAACTCTACATGAACATGTCCTACTAGGCTGTAGAACTGCTCCCTGTATGAAGTAAAATACCTAAATACACACTTGGTAAAAGTTATAAACATTAAACTTTTGGAGGTGTTTGGGGTTTTTTTGTTCAAAAGGAAAGAACAAGCCAAGCATTTGTGCAATGACACACACTACAAATGCTGTTATTGCCAACATTAATGTGACAGAATGAACTGCTGTCACCTTAGAGCACGTGTTTTCAATCCATCCAAAACTATAGCCATAATAACACTTCCTAGTACTTTTTGGTTTGTTCTAACAAACTTAAACGCAAAATTATGACTGCCTCCTATCTCAGAACCTAGCAATATGGCAATTACCTGTCAATTCCAAACTCTTCAAGCCCACCAGGATCCCGAAGACAAAAAATTCTTTTGGGACTCAATCTTTCAAGCTCTTGTGCAACTTCCTAGAAGCTCAGACTAAGGAGTTGGCTTTGGATGATGAATACATGAATGACTTTGAAACAGAAGGCACACACAAGGCACAGCTGGAGATGAGAGAACTCCCCCCATCACTTGCTGACTACGGACAACACCAGCACTGAGGGGCAGAGGAAATACAGTTCATGAGCACACCAAGTGCACAAAGAGGAAGCAGCCAGCTACAAGTATCATTTCAGGATGACTCCTGCAGCAAACAAATGCTAGCAGAGACCTTACTGCATTCTGCCTATAGCATGTTTAGTGCATTGTCTTTATCCCTCCCATAGAACTCACTTTCTTATGCTTTGCATGTACAAGGAAACCAATTTTCTGTCTACCTGTGCTGTAGTAGAAGAATTATTAGATGCAAATGCTGATTTTGTCCTGAACGATCCTCTGTAATAGTAAAATGAGGAATAGGACAAAAAAAGGTTTCTTTTTAATATGCCTAACACTTTTGACAACCCTACAAAGAGAAAAATAAGAAAATTAACAGTAGTGCATAAACAAGTTTAGAAGAGTCAGAAAAGAATCTAAAAAAGTTTAATTGCCTTACAAGACCTTTTCTTCATTGAGTTATCAAGCACTCTCTAAAATTAGCCCCTTCTATTTATCCAGTGAAAAGAAAAAAATATATGAGAAACATTTCTTTATCTGACTTGAATTTTGCAGGCCAGTTTGAGTCAATGGAAGCTCGTTCTTACCTGTATGAGTCAGAGTCTGCAGTAGCTCTTTAGTTACTCCAGACCAAATGGCTCAGAAAGTTTGTCCCAAATCAAGTATATACTTTTCCAAGACTTTATCTCCAGAATTAGTGCTGGTAAAATCTATACCACATTACATAGGCTTTTCCTTTCTGAAAAGGAAGTTCCATAACAAAAAATATTAAAAGCATTGACAGGAAAAAAATTAAAATCTGAGATGCAATCCTATAGCATCCTCTTTCTTGCCATTTTTCCCAAATGAATATCCAGTTTCAGTCATCACTTGGCCAAATAAATACCCATTATATAGCCAAAACAGAGTTCTCCCTGTTACTGGATATGTGTATGTCTAGTCATAGGAAGGAACATGTCAGCAGCTTCTAGCCTGGTAGTCTGACACACATGAAACACCTTTTATCCTGTGACGGGGAAAATTGCCACATAAAAATCACGTCATGAAAGCCACATCCCATCACATAAGGGGAGAAAAGGCTGCAACACATGGTCTCAGAAAGTCTCTGAGCTATCCAAAAGCTTAGCACTATGGAGTTAAAGCCACGGCTACTAAGAAAACCATCCTACTATGGTAATAGAGGCAGAAGTGTTGTGGGTTTCAACACTGGATTTATCTATCGTCCTTGGCCGAATAAGGACCTACACCAGAGGTTACCAACCTTTTGCTGTGAGTTCCAAAAATCTTCACGGATTCAAAACCTCTAGTCATATACATGAGATGTGTATTGGCAAGCAGAGGGGAGTGGAGCCTCTGGCACAGTTCCAGGTGAGTAGACAGCTCTCGCCTCTGAGCTGATTAAGTTCATCATTGGAAGATATAACAAGGCTGACTATGGGCTGTGCATCCCCAGGTGACACAGCAACATTGGAAAACATTTAAAAAAATATTCATAACAACAAGACTGAAAACTCAAGGGCAAGGTCTGAGGAATTTCTTTAGGTAGGATAGCTTCCCATCACCACTCGATGCAGCGAAGCAAAACAGGAAATCCACACAATCTGTGCATCATATCTCCCACTACCATGTATTATGCGTCCTCAGCTCTGATCAGAGCACACTCCTTATACAAGCATTGGAAACATCCTTCAGGGCACAACTCCGTAACTTGCTCTTCTTACATCTGCACACTATCAAGTGGATATAAAGTTGTCAGTACCCTTTTGTCTTCTCTAAACTTCTTTTATATAAAAGGTCCACAATAAATCTCAACTTTAATTGTTTTCAGTATTCTCAGTATGGTCATGAAGTACAAGAATGGTAATGTGTGACAAAACATCACACTGTTATGAGAGTCCCAAGATATCTGGGCAACAGAATTTTGTCCTGATATTTCAAAACACTGCAAATGCTGTGATGTGAACATTAACCAGATGCAGAAAAATATGTATTATCCAGCCACCTTCTCACTTCAGCTGTATTGCTCAGGAGGCTGCTCCCATCAATTATTTCGCCTAGAGACCAGACTGACCTTTTCCCTGCCTTCATTTTCATCAACTTTTATTTCTGATGGTGTAACAGGATAAAAAACAAAAGGACAGACTAATGCAAAAAACATCCCTTTTTCATAGTTTCTTCATACATCACACAGCTGAAGGAATAAAATCCTGCCTCAAACACAGATGCAGCAAGCATGCTAATGCATTATGTAAACCACAGCAAATAATTTATAACTTCCTGAGAGCAACTAATTTTAAGTTACACTGCCAGTGCAATGGCACAATTTAAAAAATAGATTTCAGTGAGCAAATACTGATCTACATAGTTGATTGTAGAATCAAAAGGAAAATTGCTTAAAAAAATAATCCTCTGTTAACCAAAAAAAAAAAAAATATTCCAGTTTAGGAATTCTTCCATAAATCTTGCATGCTGTCATATTTTGCTCACTGGAAGTATTCAGGCTCCATAAACATGGATGTTGAGATTTCAAAACACAACTCTATTACATTACAAATAAACACTAATATATAGGTGTTTTAATTAAAGGTCAAAGTGGTTACTTCCATCCTTCACAAACAATGTTTTTTGAGCATGCAATTTCTGTTTCACTCTGGAATGGTGCACACACTTACAGGTGTGGTAAACAGCCTGACACAGAGTTATGACACATCACCTGAACCAAACTGTGCCAGAAGTTAGTTGGGGCATATAAGCTAGTATAAACATGTACACAAAACCTATACTGCAACAGACTTCTTCTGATCACTATCAGCATGACTACTTCTGAATGAACAAACTTTTTTGCCAGAAAATTGGCAGAATAACAAAGCAGAAAACTAGTAAAACTGCAAACCCTCAAAATATTTTTAAGTCTTGAATCAACTTTACAGCAGATGCAAATCTATGCTTCCTTTCCCTAAGTATGTTTTGTATTTCATATGAACTTCATATTTGTAATATACCTCTTGAAATAAAGGACTTATTTATACAGGCAGATTATCAGACTTCAGTCACTGAAACTAAAAAAAAAGTATTTAGCCTAAATTCATTTATATGAATCATGCATCCAATTTTTAAGTTTTTTTTAAATTTTGCACCAGGAAGACATTTAAAATGAACTTTGCCATACCCAGCATAACTCTTGCACTAATCCTAGATGATACTTTATTAGAACACTGTAACAGTAATGTCTACAACTTTTCCGTTTTTCATGTAAAGCCAATAATTCATAATTCATAATTATGAATTCATAATTTTACTTTTGTTCCTTAGACTTATTAGACAAAACACTTCGATTAACTAAACCTGGATACCTATTGCATTTGACAGCTTGTAACTCAGGCTTCTCTAAGACCATTTACTACTTACATTGTGAAAGAAATCATATAATTTGAAAATTTTGAGTAAGAGGCTGTTCCCTGTGTCATTTATTACACAGCTGATTACTAAAAAGGGTACATCTTTGGAGGATGTGTGGGGTGTATGTGTCTTTTATTCTTTTTCTTATTTCCCCTTCAATAAGACATGCAAGATCCTTGCCCAGGCAACCCAAATTGAAAGAAACAGACCGCTTGTGAATTAGTTACCAAATTAATCCATGTCAAGCAGGACACAATGCAACTTTACTTTGGCTTAAACTTTATCAACTGCAAGTATGTGTCAGTACACAAATGTTATGTTTCTAGAAGGAAATGTTTTCATTAATTTCTAGTACTGAAGCATAACTGTATTTGACTTATATAGGAAGTATACATCTGGAAATATATATAACATCATTTGTTATTAGTTATGTTCTGTGATTACAACAGGGAAAAGCAATCAGATCTCCTATCTCCAATATTTTCCCGTAACAAAATTTAGATATGATGAACACAGTCTTCTCTGACAAGAAACAACAATATATTTAAGTCTCTTCAATACAATAGTAGTGTTAAACGGATACTCAACATTGGGCACTTTTGTCAAGAAATTAGTAATAATAATAATAACAACAACTGCCACGCTTAGATTCATACTAAACATCTTTCCAGGAACCTTACAGCCTGGTTGCCACTTAAGCATTGATTTTGCAATCTATTCTGCATGTTGAGAAGAAAAACATAAATCTTTAACACATCAAAGTGGATTTGCAGTCATAACATGAAATATATAAGCTTTGATAACATGATTGACTATCTACTGTACTTCAGTATTTTATCTCTTGCTATTCAGTGAAAACACTTAGAAAAGATCAGAAAGTATTCAGTGATAGTTTTAGTTTTAGTTCTTGCATTTTAATTTTTGTACTGCTAAGCAACAACAAATACACAGCGAAGATAAAAAATACCAAATCAGACATTGTTTCATATCTGCGGTACACTTTTCAAACTCCTGTAGTTGCTCTGTTAAAAATCTACTCTTCTATTTGAATCACAAAGAGAATAATTTCCTACACATCAAGCTGGGTTGTCAAGTAAGTGTATTTCAGTGATCTTCAGACTTATTTAATAATTTGTTTTTCCTTCACCCTGATGTACTGTAATTTCATAATCAATAAATTCCTGGACTTAGTAGGCACTTAAAATGAATGGCTGAGTTTCCATAAAGGAGATTGGGCTTGATTCATATTTCAATTAAAAAAATAAAAAACAGCCAAACAAACAAAAAAAACACAACATCCCCCCCCCCCAAAAAAAAACCACAACACACACACACACACACAAAAAAAGCCCACCACAACAATCAAAAAACCCAACAAAACAGTCTTGACAATGAGTCTTTGGAGTAAACACACCCAAGATTCATATCCCCACTCCAAATCTTTAATACCTAGAAAAAAGCTAATATGAATATTTTTATTCTATCCTCAGGCATTGTTTAAACTACTAATAGCATTGATATCAATTTACAGTAATTCCAGATTCCATATTTATGTGTTTATATTCTACTTCTATGGCTTTAATACTTAGATCAGAACATAATACCATCACTATTCTAAAAAGTTTTCCTTTGTTATTTTTCCCACCAAATAATTATACTAGAGAAACAGTGTGACTAAGAGGTCAAAAAACAGAAAACCCGGAAAAATAAAAACTTCATAGCTCCCTAAAGTCAAAGGCATGTACTGAGCATCTCTGTTTCTTTCTGAAAAGCAAATCCCCAAAACCCCAACAAAAGAAAACATATAAACATACAGCCTTCATGAGTGATTGGCAAAGATTTATTCATATTTGTATGTACAAAATCTGTGCCAGTGGTTGTTAAAGCATGATCATTTTAAATGCCCGTACAGCTGTTCTTCTGAAATAAACCAAGTAGACAGACTTACAATTTACATCAAATGTTAGTCAGCAGTGCTTCCCAATTTTAAAAGATTTTATATAAGCCGCACAACATGTTCAGTGCCAAAGATATTTGTCACCAACTTGCATTGCTGTTCTCTTGCAGAAAAACATTTAATAATTCCACTGTATCTTACACACTGTTTTCTTGGTTTAAATACCGATTCCTACTAATTTCATCATCATCTTTTAAACATTCTTTTCAGAGTAATAATCTAGATCTGGTGAAAAGAGCTTCTTACCATTCTGATCCAATATTTTCCCCGTCTCTGGAGTTCAGCAGCAAGGAGCTGTTGCTGTTGCACTGCTTACTAGAGACACCGGAGGCTTGGGAAGCAGAAAACGTTTTATGTGGTTAAAATGTATCACCACTGATTATATTTCAGTCCCTCAATTCCTAGCCTTGATGCTCTGGAAATCAGCCAAGCCAAGCGATAAAGAGGTTTGCAAGAAGTTGCAGAATTTCCACAGCAAATGGTTCATGGAAATGTTTTGCTTCTTGATACTTGTTTTTTATATCCACTAAATGTTAAAATAAATCCTGGCTCCCTCTTTCCTCCTCCTCTTTTTTTTTTTTTTCCCTTTTCCAAAATGAGATTCATATATTGTTCACAAGGGACTTCAGCACTTGCTACAGCTAGGCACAGTGCAGAAAGGCATTATGCCAGATTCCACACACATCTCAGCCAAGATACCTGAATTTTGACTTGCAACACACTCTGTTATTCCAAACATGGATCTTCCTAAGCCAAAGCTCCTAACTGCCAAAATACACAGTGTTTCTGTAAGGCAGCCAAATGCCCCTTCAGATTAGCTAAGAGTATCTTTTTTTTGCAATGTGGTTGTTCTTTGTTGGTTTTTCTTTTTCTTTTTTTCTTTTTTTTTTTTTTTTAACACTTTTTTTTCCTAGTGAGGACAATTTCGTTCCAAAGGGATGAAATGACATCTCACACTTCTAGTACCACCCCTCTCAAGAACATACACCACAGAAAATCTCTGCAACGTTGTAACCATTTAGTTAATATTATAACAATCTTAATGTTCTCAGTGACAACCCAGAATTCTGTTGTGCTTGGTGTGATAAAATAAAATAAAAAATAAATAAATAAGAACAAGACAGTCCTGACTCCATGGCCCTTGCTATTAAATAACCCAGTAAGAGATAACTGAGGCAGGCAGAAGGAGCCAGGTCAAATATTACTGGCTACTTTAGCAGGTACTTAAAGTAACAACCAGCAACCTCACCATTTCCAAGGTTTTTGGATACCACAATAAAGGAATATTAAAGAAAGGGTCATCAAGAGGCTTTGGAGACTACCTTGGAGATGCTCTCAAGAAGAAAGGATATTATTGTACTAAGAAAGCACAAGAATGAGCTTGAAATTTTAATGCATGGATGAAAGAAGTTGAAGAGATACTTCTGCAATAACCGAGAGTTTATAAAGGTCTAGAAAAGTAAAGACCATTCTCTGCAAGAAGGGAAAAGAAATTCAGAGGAGATGCTTATAGCTTTCTTCTATTCCCTTTGCAACAGGATACAATAATGATTTTCATTGAAAGTGAATGGGTACAAGAGTGCAGGACTGAGCTGAAGAAATCAAGGAAAAGGATGCTGGACTAGTTGGCAAGCTTGTTCAACAGATGAAGAAAAGCTGGGAAGAGTTTTGAATGTTTTTTGAAAAAGTAATGATCTTATTTTAAGAAATTACATGAAGAAATAAGATTTAATCATCAGTAACACTGGTGATGTTGTTTCTGAATTTAGAGAAAGAAGAAAGTAATATATGACACATTATGGACATCATGGCAAGATTAGGTTGTTTTGCAGACTGCAGCAGTAGGGGAGTCTGCAGGAGGTCGGTTTTAGCTGTTTTGAGCTGTTGTTACCTAGCTGAATAGCCACAAGAAACTCTCTTTATTCCAAACCTTTCTTCTTCAGTCAAACCATCATGAAAAAGATGAATGACTTGTATTCACGGATGAGCTATATGATGTAAATAAAAGGCCCATGGTTCAACCCCAAAGAAACATAGCATCTCTGGAGTGGAAAGAGGCACTGAAAGAGCTATTAAGAAGGTAGAAGGGAAAATAAGAAAAACAGGTTCTATGAAACCAAGAGAGACAAAATTTCAAGAAGAAAAATTGACAACAGCGTACAAAGAGAATTAGTACAGAGCACTGGTTTCACTGTTTGACCAGAAAGCTGTCTACAGATACTCTGTCTTGAGTTAGCTTCAGCAGGATAGAGGGAGCAGGAGATGCGTTGATTGGTAAGTGCTCAGTGCCACACCAGAACTGTGGCTGAGACCATAAACAACCCTGATAGTCATATTAGTCCGACTGCTAATGGGATTCCCATCTGAAAGACTTCACTTGTAATACCACTGAGACTCAACAGACAAATCTGTGAAACAAGTCAATTGCAATCAATCAGACTACTGAGGCTTGCTCTTATTAGAAAGGAAAACTTTCTCATCAGAATGTTTTCAGCCATCTTATTAGTCTGTACAAACATTTCCTGCAATCCTTGAAATTTTTGAAAACCTTATATTCACAAAGATCACTGGGAGAGTGATCAGATGAATATGAAAACATACAGTCAAGTCTTGCTTCTGTATGTTTCTCCACAAAATGTGTATGGGACAGGGTGATATGGCCCTATGCATACATGCAAACAATTTTCAACTCTGCCTTTCAGTCAATGAAGCCAGAATGCTTCCATGTTTTACTGAAAAATTATTAAATAATTGAATTAATACACATTTCAGTATGAATTCTGGCACACTCTTCTCGTAATTAAAACACACACCTTCCAAACTCAAGGGCAAATATAATCTCCTAAATTCAACTAAAAGACACTTCTATACAGAATAAGCCCTATCATACATCTATAATACAGAAATAATTAAAGTTAAAAATAATAATTCAAGTTAACTAACTTACTTCAGCATTAGGACTCTTGCTTCAAAAGAAAGCCAACTTTTCCATTTACTTCAAACTCCTTCCAACACACTCACAGAAAAAGAATTGCCCACCAAGGAAAAGAATTATATACTTATATAACTATAAAAGTTTAAATGTGAACTTCACCTTCTTCATCTACATAAGCCTTAAAGACAAAATCCTTTTTTTTTTCCCCTCTTCAATTCTTAAAGGGTTCATAAGCAATGGGAGCTCAGATTTTCTGGACAGGTCCAGAATTTCTCATTTTTATGAGGAAACCATTTTCTTCCCAAGTTTGAGTTAAAAACCTTCATTTAATCCTTTCTGGTTGGTTACAGCCGTCTTGCCAGATTAACTGTCATCACGAGCCCCATGCTTCAGAGGCTATTTGAATAATAAAAAGAAATCTCTCAAAAGTATCTGATCACATTCTTTAGGCCCCTCTAGAAATGTAGTCAGTAGGCCACATAGTTTAAACACTTCTTTAGACAGTTTTTCTTAAGCAATGACATAAGGATGCCCTTGAATGCTTTAAATGATCAAGGAATGCACAATGAGGCTGAAAAATTGAAGTTGGATTAACAGTAATCTATTTTTTTGTGATGAAAATACATTAGATCCGGCAATACAAGTTATTTCACACATGTGTGTTCTTTGCAGCATGTAAACATTCACACTAGAGCCCTCGATCTGCAGCAATTGAAAAACTTTATAAAACAGCTGATCAAAGAACTGAATTTTTGGAAGAATTTCTTTTTTTTTTTTTTTGGCATTTGATTGTTGTCTGAAGAGAAGATGAAAAAAAATTATTTCAATTTTTTTCATTAAATGAAAAATCCCAATAAATTTAAATGCAGAACTGTTGAGTCATTTTGGATTTGCTTGATGCACAAAGCCTCAGGAACATGCAATTATGGCTCTCTTGGGGCTTTCTGTAAGTCTGTCCAAATTGTCACTAGCATTATGAAGTATGATCTCTTCCCATTAGTTGTAAAAAATAATGAAAATATCTATGAACAGTTTGCTGTAAATAGTTAAAAATAAATCACAGCCTTAATAAGTAACAAGACAAAAAATGCAGTATTATTTGATGTCACAAACTGAAGATAAACAAGATTGCATACATCAGCAGCAATTCTAAAAGTCAGCAAAGTAAAAGAAAACCTCAAAGACACCTAGACAAAACAGGAAAATTATCAATGAAAGACTTTTATTTTTTTAACAATTTCATATTTCACAAAAGATATTTTTCTCCAAAATCTTCACTCTCAGAAAAGGTCTAAATCCATGATGATAGCTGGAATCTATGCAGAATGCACTTTCTCATTTTAAGGGTATTCACTTTCATCAGCAATGGAAAGCAAGAAACCAGGGTGGAACACAATAAGGCTTTTCAAGATCTTAAGGCATTGAAGTAGCTTACAATCCAAGCTCAAATATTTGCAGTACAGAGTTTAGCCTGCCTTGGTCAGGTGCATTTGAACAACGGAATTCTGAATTTTATTGTTAAAGGCTTAGAGCAAACAGAAATGCTCTTTAAAAAGCACAGTGATAAGAGGCAAATGGCTATGCAAGACAGGAGAATGGATATGGCATCAAACATGCCTGGCAGATGACTAGAGCCACAAGACCACCGTGTGGAGCAAGAACCATGGTCTAATTTAATTTTCCTGTGGCATTGCTTTCATACAAAAAAATATATGAAATGTGTGTTCGTACAACAGCACCTCAGATAGCACCTCTTCTATTTGCTTGGGTCTTTTCACTAGAGCCATTATTTCAAGATAACCTCTCCAACATGCTGTTGTATATCTTGGCTGTCACTATCCCAAGTGGGTTTTTTTCCAGAATCAAGTTGTTTTTTTCCTGAAATTGTAAGTTCTTATTCAGCATTGCTATAAAGAAGTATGTCCAAAGTACACTCTGAGTGTAAACTGATAAAGTACTGTACTTCTATGGATAAAAAAAGTCAACTGAACACATGCTGAGAAACACAAAATTCCTCCATTCTTCAAAAATCTAACTAGCACAGAAACTCCAAAGCCAAATAACTCAGGTATAAATGCCAGTATTAGATCATCATTGTTCATCAGTTTCATTAGCAACATGGGAAAGCAACAGAATTTTCAGGAAAAAAATAAATTGTTGGAGAAAAAGAGAGAGAATGCAGAAAGCAGCAAGAAGAGAGCTGGGGAGGGACAGGGGTTGGTGTGGAAAAAAAGGTAGAACAGCAAGGTATCTCAATCAGGTCCCTCTTCAAGGCTTGCTGGATCTACAAATCAATAGATACAACAAAAACCAACAACCAACATAACCAAAAATCAAAGACTATTACTCTTCCAAAAGACAGCAGTGTTTCACCTTGCAAGAAGCGTTACCAAAACCTCAGGTATAAGTTAGATCCTGAAATCCCCTCACTCATACAATTTGTACATTACTGTCAATGAGACTTTCCAGTGGTAAAACCCTGTTGTTCAAGAGGACTTATAATATAAAAGCACAGCCTCAAATACTTCAAATAATATTCTGAAGCAGAAAGAGGATTAAAAAGTTCTATTGGCCTTGCAGGAAAGAAAACTTTTATTCAAAATTCTGCTTGTAGAGATTTGAACCTCACACCAACAGAATATAATTTCAAATCAGTGGAAATACATTCAGATCTTATGAAAGTGGTACAGCATCTGCAGAACAGAATAGGTTACTTGCCAACTAAGACTCTACTCAAGCAGTAGCCAAAGACTGAAACATGGCCCTGAATGTTTAGCATTACCCAGCCCTAAACTGATGCTCACAGATCATAACTGGAGCTGCTGTCAGCTATTTAAATGGACGGTATCAATACACAGAGGATGATGGGTTTTTATTGTCACCAAGACCTAATATTGCTTACAATTTTCAAAGAAATATTTTCCCACTATTTTGTGAAGAGGTGAATGCGTGAGTTAAAGGTAAGAACAGTTGCAAAAGAAATTCCATTGCATTTGCTTAAAAAAAAAAAAAAAAGGAAGAAGAAAGAGAAAGAGAGAAAGATAAAGCCTTCTTATGTATCAGATGCAGCTGAAAAAACATAGGAGTGCTGCCTCCCAGAGTCCGGCTGCCTGGAAACAAGTCTTTCTGTTTTGCTGTGGTACACTGACTGATTCAGCAGCCAAGAAAATCTCCAAGGGCAGTGAAACAATAACTAGATTCTCTGTTTCTACACTGGACCACCCCAGTTCAACCTATGAACACACCTAGGACTCTGCGTTGCCTAAGCAGCACAGACAGGTATCAGCTTCAAAATGGAGCTGAATTCATCTCTCTCTCTCTTAAGCACATGAATCCTTGCCTGCACAACCTCATAAAGGAAAATGCAGTTAATAAATAGACCCTCTCGTTCCACAGGTCCCAAGAATGACTCTGTCTCCCACCACTCCTCCACCCGGAGCAGCCAGGTGGGCTATAAGAGCCTCTCCAGCACTCTGGGGAGATGGCTGGGGGAAGAGAAGCACAGGAGTGAGATGTAGAGTTACTCTGAGAGGGTGGGCAGCTTTCACTTCCTGCCATCAATGTCAGCAGAGACAATGCCACTGTTTCTATGCATGCTGCAGCCAAACGACTCAGAGCAGCACAGCATTTCTTGATCTAACCGCTAAAATTACCACACACTGTAACCATATTCTAAAGCAAAAAGCAGATGCTAAAGGAGTCCCACTTAAAGAAGTTTAGGGTTTGTTGCATCGAGCACTAATGAGAGATCACTATTTAGCAAGTTTGCAGCATCCTTCCGTTGCAAAGTAACTCATGAGACATTTCTTTAAAAAAAGCCAAATACAAAGAGCGT
>VZRE01002941.1:352365-386797 GCA_013396775.1 Cephalopterus ornatus
ACCGCTAACACGGAGCCTTCTGTAGAAGGAGCCTGCGCAACGTGCGCGCTAAAAATAGCCGATGAGTGCTTGGCCGCCGACGTAACAACATTAGCTGTGTTGATATAATTCCGTTTTGTTTCCATGAGAAATTACGCTTAATACGATTTTACCGGATTATACAATACATTTCATTATGCTGCGGTACTCTGCATAATGCCAGTAAGCATTACCGATACCTTAATTAATACCAATAACTTAATCTCAATAACTTTGGTAGAAGAGGAAAGAAAGGGCAAAAAGATCAGAGGTGCTACCATTGAGCTGAGAATAGCTGGATATAGAAGTGGAGAAATGAAGCAGCTCCTGAGGAGATCTTCAGGGCGTGGTGTGACCTCAGGGTTACAACAGATAAAGGTGAGCTACATCTGTTGGACTTCCTTGATCATGACGCCTCTCCAAAACTATCCTCAGACAGCTGATGTCTGATAAACAGATACAGGCTAGACATGGATGGCTCTGGAAAACTCCAGATGAAATTCAGAGGCACAGCATAGTACTATTGCAAAGTCCTATGGACAAGAAAATACTCAGAAAGGCATTGGATGGCTAAGGCTCAGATTGCTGCATGACACAGTTATGGAAACAAAGATAAGCACTATCCCAAGCAACAGGGCCAGGAGAGTGCCAAACTATTCCAGTGTAAAAAGCTCAGTGAGAAATACAACCTACTTTGAAAATCAACACTAGTATCCCCAACTGGTTCGCAGCAGAGGGACTGATCCTAAGAAAGAAGTGAATAGTAGCTAAACAGCACCAGCATTTGTTCAGGTACCAGTCACTACTGAGCAGGTGGTGCTGATTAAACCCACTTCCAAATGAAGAGTCATGAGCAAGAAATCAAGCAGGCAAATGACTGCTACAGATTTGTGAAAACTTGAGAAGTGTAGGTGTACACAACACGCATCTCCAGCGCAGGCTGAACGAAAAATGGACCTGCACAGTGCTGAAAGACATATGCAAGCTCAGTACTTCCTTTACCTGATAGGATTTTGTGAAAAGACACAGCAAAGTGGTCAGGCAGCTGAACGAAAACAATTTCTGGAAATGACAGAACATTTGAAAAACCGATCATAGCAGTGGATGACAATCTGGCCCACTCGCAGCTAAGAATACAAGAAAGAAGGAAGAGATGATTTTAGTGGCAAGGTCTTTGAATACCTTCTCAAAAAACTGCTCAATCTTCTGAAGTAAATTTTTTAAGCAAAACATTAACCATGTTGGAAAAAGGAGAAAAGTGATTTAAGGGATGGACTGTTTCCTTAAAAGACAGAGAGTCATTGCAGCTGAGGCTTTACCGTAAATTAATTATGGCCAAATACAGTGAGATCAACAGAAAAAGTCTCACTCATTTTATCAAGCTTAAAAACAGTCCATTTCACAAAGTATCACAAGATAGTCTATTCCTTGTCCTGAGTGGTACAAGGCTACTACCTATGAAAAAGAGAAGTCAAGAATCTTACAATAACCTCTGTAAATCCATGTTTTTAAAACAAAAGAACTTGCTGAGAAAGAATAGGTTATCCCACTCTGGAGACTGAACGGACAGAACTGCCAGTTCAATGGCCAAAAGCTTCCAAGTAAATACACGTATAAATCAGAATGACAACCTGCTGTTATACAGATAATTTTGACCGAGCACACAAAACAGGCACTTGGAGAGCAACATTGCTTCTAACCACAGGTCTGAAAATGATTTATACTTACATAAACTACTGTGGTGGCATGACCCTGGTCAGAAGGCAAACACCCATCCAACTGCTCACTCACTTCCCCCCATTTAGTGGCACACAGGAGAAAAAAGGAAGAACAAAGCAAGGAAACTTGTGGATCAAATAAATACAGCTTAACAAGTGACGGAAAGAGGGAACACACCACCCCCAAACCAGCAAGTGACTCAAAGGAAATAACTCACTACCTCGCACAAGCAGACCAATGCCCAGAGAGTCTTCAAGCAATGACCACCATGGAAGACACACACATCCTCCATGTTCTACCTCCAGTTTTTATTGCTAAGTAAGCAGTCCCAGCTGTATGTCCTCCCAATTTCTTTCTCACCTACTTTCCTACTCAATTTAAGGGGCAAGAGAGAAAGAAAGGCCTTTGTGCTACGCAAGCACTATTCAGCAATAGCCAATTAGTGTGCATTATCAACACTGTTTTAGCCATGTATCCAAAACACAGTATCAATACAATACTGTGAAGAAAATTAATGGCTTTCCAGTTGGACACAGTACAAATATTTTGCAACAAAGTTAACTGTCAGGACAGAAGTCAGGGAAAAGGGAGCAATCTGGATAACATGGACAGCTTCATGTACTTGCAAGGTCTTAACATGAGAGAGAATGTTGCAATCTGCCTGAAGCCACCACAGATGGAGCTGATGTTAACTCAAAAGACATTATGGAGAAATAAATTATTAAATCAGATATAACTTAACACATGAACATTCTCAGCCTTGCTCTTTGGAGCCAAAGCATTGCTTGCTCCTCAAATGAGAAGTTTCTAGTGGTTGCCTGGAGTCAGATGACACCAATAGCTATAGTTAGGAAAGAAAAGTGAGTAACAGCTGATCAATAAGGCAGCAAAGAACTCGAAACCAACATCAAGGCTGCCTGACTTGTCTGAACACATCTCACAGATTAAAGGTGATCACTGCTTGCAAGGCTGTGTTTTTCTTGCTAGCAGGAAGCAACTGGACAGTGGAATAGTGGCTGAGTAGCAAAGTTAAAAACACTGTACAGCAAATATGACACAGAACAAGAATATACTGTGCCTGGTGCATACAGTCATTATACTGCACTGGCAGAGGAAGAAAGGAATAATATATATTTATATTAATTTAGGTTAATTCTCACATTTTTGCAGTGTAGCTGAAAAGCTACTGTTCGGAAATTTAATGTCAGGTAATGAGTAACTAAATGAATTTATTACCGGTCAAGCTGAACTGAAAGCACAGCTTAAGTTCATTAATGGCTTAATCATCTAATGATTTTAAGCCATCCAGAGGTAATTAAGGCCCAGGTATCCCTCCTGGCCAAATTCTTTGCTGCCACAGCACATATACCATCACAGTAGTTTCATCTGTGTTTCACTTGTTGCTGTGTTCTCATTGTTTACACAACTGAAAAATATGGCCTTGATGAGATTGAGAGTGATCGATCAGGAAAACAAAAATCACTTTTGAAAAACTAAGGACTAGGAATATATAGAGAGAATACCACACATTGTGCAGAATTATGCCTTAATCTCTCCCCTTCTTCCTTTGGGAAATGTGTCTTTGGGTGACAAAACAAATACACACCCCCTCACTGAAGAAGCCTTGATGCTATTTGCTTACCTGCAAAACATTAATAACAAGCTTTCCCAGGTGATGCACAAAACTCTACAGAGCAATGGCCAACTCATCTCTTTGAAATTTTACAACATAGCACTACTGCTTTCCACTACTGATTTACATACCCAGTGCATTCCCGAAGAGGCTGTTAAGAATTACTGTATTTCAAAATGCAGAGAAAGGAGATTCAAATCTAAATACAAAGAAGAATTACTTGCAAAATATTACATAGCAAATATGCATCAGCCATGTTGAATGCTTATTTTTGCCAGATCAAAAGTTTTTTATTGGAGCTAGGAAAAGTAAACAATTTTCACCTGTGTATATAAAGAATCGGTAAACTAGAAAATTAATCAGGAATGAAAACCAGATAAAAGTACTGGCAGATTCTGCCCTGACAATGTGCAAAAAATATGACTACTAAATATAAAAGCGTACTGAACAGCAAGACTTGTATCCAGCTGTGCTCTCTACATTACATTTGTTGAGTGTTGTGATCTTTTCAGCCTCCTCTGGATAAGCTTCAGTAGGAACAGACTCAAATAACTCACACAAGGAGTTCAAGAACCCACAAGTCAGACAACTGAGCAGTAAGAATATGGTTGGAAACACTTCCACATTCCAGCTGGTTGCCAAACACAGTGCTTTGCAGCATGGAGAAGCCTGTCTCAAAAAGTGTTTTCTGTATCCTCAAACACACATCTTTTCTTGAATAAAGAACCTGAAAGATCCAATGCTCAGATTTAATTGTTAAATCAATTAAAATCTTTTTTATGTGATACAAAACACTTCCTACCTTGGTAAGTCTTTTCTGGCGGTGGGGAGAGAGAGGGAAATGCAACTGTTTCCATTATTTACAAGAATTACACACAACATTTCTGTAGCCAACAAAATAAAGCTTCCTGTATATATAAATTTTCTTAAGATGGTATCAGTCTTTGAATCTGCTATAAATAATTTGACCGCTAACTGGAGACAAAGCTACAGTGTGTCCACATAGCTTACAAGAACTATTAAAAACTGTGAATCAGCCTAGTCTGAGTTGCAAATTTCTTTCCACAGGTCTAAATATTTTTTATTTCTTTAGTCTTCACAATTAGTTACATTTGGATTATATTCTGATCTCTTAATATCTGAAGGGAGTTGTTGACACCACTTTTACATTCTCTGTGTTTCTCTCAAAACAAGGTAGTTCATTACTTCATGAAAACCAATCTCTCAGAAAAGAAAGCTATACTTGGATATGCTCCTCTTCTGACCACTTTTCAGTAGGCTGTTTTCAAAACTTTACTGAGCTCTCTGAACATGGGAGAACGTCTAGCTAATTCGGCATGGAATTGTAGGGAAAAAAACCCAAAACCAGACCCTCCCCAATCCAAGAACCAGAGCTTCAATCCCATCAAGTGAAATTGTAAGATGTATTATGCAAATGTAAACCCTACTTTGTTTTCCTGAAGAGTCTATTTTTTGGCTATAACATGGGTATATCTTAATTAGTATTTTAGGGTGCTTTAAGACCATACTTTTCTAAATATACAAGCCTCCTGACTTCCGTGTCTTGCACTGAAACCCAAGAAGCAGGGAACAAACTTTTACAAGACAGATAAATACTTACTAATATTTTTAAAAAAAAGTGTCATCAAGTTACAAAAAATCTCTCCTATCTTCTGATGCTTGGAATCCCGAGATGATACAGCATTGGATGGTCAGGGCATGGCACAATGCACTCATCTTTACTGTGGAGAGGTTCACCATCTCTACACTCACTTGCATGAGGTTGTGCTTACAATACAGATTCATGTATCAGTGAAAGCAATCAAGTCTGGAATATGGACTTAACTTTGAAGAGCACTTTGGTGGGAGACCCTATTCTCATTAATAAACCAACAGTTCCTGGGAACAGGTATAAATGATATTTTCATATGGATTAAATACACAACTCCAGTAGTTAGCAGTCACCTGTATTCTTGGCAAGGAGGCATACATCTGGATTTGCTATCACACAGATTACTAACTCCTTCTACAATAGTCTTCTGGGCTAGTTACCATAATCCCTACTTCAGTTTGTTTCACAGAGTGAAACCTGGATTAAACCCACAAGTGCATTTCAGGAGCACAACCAATACTGAAAAACTTCTATTAGGCATTCAGAGAGTGGAACTGCTAAAGAGCAAGTCCTATTAAAACTTCCCAAATATGTATAGCACAGACACTCAGCCTTAGCTTTAAAGATCTGCTTATATTTGCTCTGTGCTATTTGTTATTGTAGACACATCTGTGCAAGTGCCAGGGCCAGATGGAACCTGAGGGCAATATGGCTCATCTTACAGACACTTGCACTAAAGAAAGACAAGCCCAAAAGTGAAATACAGTAGCTAGAACATTAATCTAGGAGTTAAAGACCTAATTTAAATCCAAAACCAACAAACTGAGCAAGACAAACTGCCATTTTCTGCCTTTATTTCATCTCCTTGGCCTTGATGACAAGACCTGCCTCTTGCTGCATTTGCACAGCATACTGAACAAAAGGCCCCAATCTCTGTACAGAACACTAATCCACATTATTAAACAGTATGCTGCTAAAAACATAAAGGTGACCTCCAACTTTCTCTATATGCTTTCACACAAGTAATTTCATTTCTGTGGAATTAGGATAAATCAATATTGTATTTATAAGTTAAGGCTGTGTCACACAGTGAACCTGAAACCTGGCCAACTTTGTCCCTATGATCTGTGAAGCCAGTCCAAATTCCTGAATGCATTCGAAAGGTAATCCCATAGCCAAGTCCCTCCATCTTCACTGCTACCACCACTGCAAAACTGATGATAGATGCCCATATGTCTTCAGAGTGAATTCAACACGTTGATTATGCAGTTTGAACCCAAACAGCTTTTGCAGTTGGAAAAAAACCACAAAAGAGCATCAACAGAACAAGCAGATGCTCCAATGTTATACTTTACATTTTCCAACCATTGAATACATACTAAGTATTACATAAAGTGGCTATTGCAGTCTCCTGAACCCAGGGGCTTTTCTTACTGTGGAGATAAAGTGAATAATCTGAAACTGTTCAGACTCTCTACCCAAAATAAAGCATGGTTTTTGTACTTTTCTACATATATTTGTAACATTATCCTTTGGAAATCTACCACAACATGAACAAATCTGTAGCAATGTAGAAGACTGTTAAACTATCTTATACACAAATATATTTAACACGCATTTAAAATAAACTTATATAATTTTATCCTTAGAAAGGGGGAAAAAACAAGGACACCTGTAACCTGAAATAGTCTGATGGCATTACTCAATGAGACAAGAATAGTTGGTTTTGTTTTAAATGGCATAAGTGCCTGCACAGAGGTGTAAAATGATTTACTACTCTTCAAGGAAAAGAAATCAAAACAAAAATGAAACAGCAACAAAAGTGGAAACTCAACCTTTCTGTAATAGAAGTTCGACAAGAATGGACATAAAACAGGTGTTGTCAGATACACTTTGTAAGCAAAGCATTCTTGTTGCAGTCTTTCACCAATCATTCTATGAATTACTGTATTCATACATTTTTACCGAGTCTCTACCTTATCTTAGTTAGACAAAAACTACATAGTATATTTTACCAAAGAAGTTGCCTTTCAGCATCTATCTTACTGAAGAATGGTGACCCAATGACTCCAATTTTCTGAAAAAGTGAAAGAATAGAATTATCTGTCTGAAGAATAAGAGTGCAGCCATCACAAAAGTTCTCTGAATATTGCCTGATTTATATTGTTCCTTACTTACTGCACAATAACTGCCTGTTCTCTGGCACTCCAAGTCTATAGGCACTCAAAACATTGGGACCTCAGATGGCAAGCAGCGCAGAAGGTAAACAGGTTATAAATCACCTGACTAGTTCAAGGTAGGTGTCAGAAAGAGGCGGAAGGATAGCAGGACAGTTAATCTTGCTATTTTTATTTCATTTTTAAAATCACGAACTAGTACTTGCTTGCTTCAGCATGCAGACTCACAGAACTGTAAAAGTACTTAGAACTATATGCCCTACTTGCACCGTTTTTTAATTTTTTTTTATGGAAACAAAGATAACATTCATTTTCTGAAAAAAGATCACTTAATTATGTGAGATCTCTGGTTTACAGCCTTATGTAAAACACAGCTTTCTGTTATTATAGTGTTTCCTTTTAACAGAGGGGAGAAAGGTATACTGTAAGTATAGCACTACTCATTCATATTTAAATTGAAAGAAAAACCAACCAAACAACAACACAGAAAAAAATTAATAAAAGCAAAAAACACATCACTCCCAAAGCCTCACTCCCTCAATTAGTTGTAATACAACACATTTGTAAAGAAAAGGACTCTATTTCAAACCATGCCAAACTAAAGAGCAATTCAGTATCTATGGTATTTTCTTAAAAATGAAGCACAGCCTAAAGCCATCAATACAAGGGCTTGAGAGTAATCAGCACTATACAAGCCATCAACATTTCTTCCCATAGAGCTTAAAACTGAGAATTTTAAAGTCTTAATCCTAAGTTCATTGGAATTAACAGAGTTTTCCATGGTTTTGGATTATGTCCCAGAGATATAAGCAGGCACAAGCAGACTGGAACATAAGGCAAGGTAACAGAAGAATACATTAGCAGTAAGAGTGAGCTTACTTTATGTTCTGAGAAACAATTTGCACACCTGCTTTATTTCAAAATCCTAATATAATTATACTGCAGGCTATATTTGTGTACAAGAGGCAGCAGTTTTTTTAAACCGAAGTTCTTTAGCTTATTTAAAGATAAAATACTAAAACCAAGCATAACAAATAATAATAAATGTATTAATAACCCATAGGGACTTGGTAATTTTGTAAGCGAAGAACACAATTGTGTCTTTTTTATATGAACTGTAATGAAAAATACTAGATATATCAGTCATAACTCTGATCAGCAAAAATGCAAGAATACTAAGTTCTAAATATTTTCTTAAGAGAAACCACTATTTAAAATCTTTAACCTGATGATTAAAATGTAATGTCATCCACCATTCAGTATCACGCTTAGTTATAGCTAATGCAGTCCAGAGGCAGAAGCAAGGACTATGTGACTCTTAATCTTCTGTTCAGTCTTTTGGTTTTTTGTGATTTACTTAGAAGAGGGACATATTTCATGGGCATGCTTCCAGCAATCCAATTATGAAATGTATACTATTGTAAGAGTTGACAGAATGTATACACATTATATCTTATTACCCCATTTTTCTTCTTTTCCATTTCCCAGCAAAAAGCAACCTTTATATTCTCAGAAAATACACCAACTACATGTATTTTTGTTAAGTGATCTTTTATCAGTGCAATAGCTAATAGGTCTCTGTGCCACATTGTTTACATATGTATGTTACAATTTAATGTTACAGAGAAATGTAACCAAATATGTTAATAACTATCTCTCAAAGGCCATCTGTTGGTTTAAATAATTACTCCAGTGACTTGAGTAAAATTAAAGGAGCTGGTAATTTGTTTTCATTTTATAGATTTGTTCAAGAATAAACAGGTTTAGTATTTGATCTTTCACAGTCTCCTCTAAGATCCTCATAGGAAATCTGAGGAAATATGGGCAGATAGTGAGGTGGACTGAAAACTGGCAGAAGTGCCAGGTCCAGAGGGTGGTGATCAGGATGATGGGGCAGAGCATACCTTCACCAAGTCTGCAGATGATACAGAATTGGGAGGAGTGGCTGCTGTGCCTGGGGGTTGTGCTGCCATGCAGAGGGACCTTGACAGCCCCGAGAAATGGGCCGACAGCAATCTCATTAAAGTTCAACAAAATGGAAATGCAAATTCCTGCACCTGGAGAGGAACAACACCACCAGTATATGTGTCAGCACATGCTGGGGGCAGTAAGCTGGAAAGCAGCTTTGCAGAAGAGAACCTGGGGATCCTGGTAGACACCAAGTGGAATATGAGTCAGCTTTATGCCCAAGTGGCAAACAAGACCAATGGTATCACAGTCTCCACCAGAAGAAGCACTGCCAGCCAGTCAAGAGAGGTGATCCTGCCCCGCTACTCAGCCCTGGTGAGGCCACAGCTGCAGTACTGTGCCCAGTTTGGGGCTCCCTAGTACAACAGAAATACAGAGCCATGGATAGAGTTTAACAAAGGGTCATGAAGACAGTTCAGGGAGTCCATCACTACATGCAGATACCTGAAGAGAAGGAGATGTAAAGACAATGGAGACAGACACTTATCAGTGGTGTCGTGTGACAAGACAAGAGTCAATGGGCACAAACTGAAATGCAAGATATTCTGTCTGAACATCAGGAAATGCTTTTTTAATGTGCCCAACTGAGTTGAGTCAGAGTGCCCAGCGAGGTCCAGAGGAGTTCCCATCCTTGGAGGTAATTCAAAGCTATCTGGAAATGGTCCTGAATAGCCTGCTCTCGTTGTTCCTGCTTGAGCATAGGAGTTGCAAAAGATGACCTGCAGAGGTCCTTTCCAATGTCAGCCATTCTGTGAAGGCAAAGCAGTGAGTTAAGCTGCAGGAGCTTTTTTCCCCAAAACTCCCTTGAGCTTCTTTCCTCCCTTATCTGAGTTTTCTAGTTTTTCCTCATGATTGTCTTCTTCAGGCATTTCTGTGAAAAAAAAACTAGTATGTTTTACACTGTATATTCTGGGAGGAAATATTCATGTACATAGCTTGACTATGTTCAGTATTTTCCTAATTTGATATTAAAACAGAGAACAGCTCAGAGGTTAGTGGGTTTTGTTCAGTTTTGGGGTTTTTTTTTTACCTCAAGAATAATGAAGAAAAAGAGTTAAAATGCTTCTGAATTTTTCTGTTCATGGAGAAGTCTACTTGTTTCAAAAATGGGCTCGCTTAATTTACAGCTTTTCATTTTCACATCACTTTTTTCACCTATTACTATGAAGACCATACACCATGGAAGCAAGTTTTAGAATATCCATTGTGCCTGCATATCCACATTTTTTTACATAATTCTTTTATTCCACTGTCTCCAATTACATCTTGCACTGTTTATCCAAATATTTGAGGATAAGCTCTCCTAGCTGTGAGAAGCTATGGCCACAGAGACTATGTAAATAGTAATAAATGCTATAAAAGTTATTGGAATGTGTGTGCTCTCCTTAAGACAGATAAGAAGCACTTCATATGGGAAATGAAGTGACTGGTAAGTAATATTATGAATTTGTACTAGCAACACAAGTTTAATTAAAAAAGTCCAGTAACACATGCCTCAAAGTTTCACCCTTCCTGAAAGGAAACATTAGCTAAATCAGTATGCTAGAAGACTGAAAACAAGAAATCTGAAGTTGCATAAAGCTCTCTGAAGCAGATGTTATTACGAATTGTTGGTATTAATACTCCCTTTCAAAAACAGGACCTATACTGTCCTTGAGCTCACATTCACCTGGAAGCCAAACAAAAGCCCTTGTTCAAACAAACAAGCCTAAGAAGGAGCCCTAGCAAAACACTAAAATGTAATATGATAGCATTTAAGCTTTCACCTGTCAAGAACACAATGATATGCTTCACTTTGCTCTTGGCTCCAAGTTCTGCAAGGCAGTGAGGACACATCTTGTAAATATAAGAACTTCCAAGCAAGTCAGAGCCCTACATGAGAAGCCAGTAGGCAGGTCTACAGAAATAACCTAGTCTTGTCATTTTGGGAAATAGTTTCTCTGTAATGCTTTGGATTAGGGTAAGTAGAATTTTACTTCATGAAAGCTAACTGCATAATGGTTAATGTTGATATTGACATGGAATGAGAAGGTAATTGAAGTAATTATCATCAATTGAAGTAATTATCAAATATCATCATATATTGCAACAGCCAGAAGCATTGGGCAACAGCCACTTAGGTTGCTACTCTGAAAAAGACAGAGGCCTACAAAGCATACTCTGTAAGAAGCCATGAAGAAGTCAAACAGATATCTAAAGATGCCATATTTCTTTGCATTTCAACCAGCTAGAGTATATCAGCCATCAAAAGTGAGGTTTCTGATCAGCTCCCCTCCTCTTCTCACATTCCTGCTTGTTAGATACCAGATCAGTAATTGTTGGGTTGGATCCACCCTGATGGGGTGGGGTGTGTGGGTGTGTGGGTGTGTGTGTGTACGCGCACGGAGGGGGAGGGGATAGGTCAAACCCCACAGAGGTGAGGTGGCTTCACATCCCTCATGACAAGCCCCTGGAGCCCACATGGGGAAGCCCTGGAATAGCTGTCAGTCAAAGCAGCCTGGGAAAACTTCAACACTTCATACCTCCTGGAGCCCCTGACTCAGCCTCAGATTGGCAGGGACAACGAGAACACTGCCCCTCACCCTGGCCTGGAACCCCAGAGGCCCCACCTGGGTCGTTGGCTACACAGACCAGAGCAGATAAAAACAAAACCATATGTTTGCCACACATCACGGCCCTGCCGTCCGGACGTGTGAGAGCTGGTCTTCCACACGGTTCCAGTGGTAGCTATATAATCTGTCTCTCCCTCTTTCTCTCTTCTTGCTCCTTCTTCTCTTTCTTTGCTCCTTTCTCGATGCTTTGGGTAGCTTAAAGCTTCAGGGATTGAATTTTGACTTGAGTGTTGTGGACTAGTATGTGCTGGGTTAGTATTGCGGTGGAACATTTTGTCTAGCTTGTGTGGTGCCCTTTTGAACTTTTGCCAAGTTTCCCTAGTTTGTCCACTAAATTATCAATAAAAGTACCTCTTGGGAACAAGCCTGTGGCTTATTCTCTTGATGCTATCTCGAAGTATTAAAGAACTCCATATATATATTTTAAAGTAAAACTGGCTGAGCCTGTGAGCTTGCAGCTCAGGGGCTGGAGTGTTACACTGCTCTTTTCTCTTCATCATATTTGGCTCACCCTGCAGCAACACAATTGCTAGATTAGTTTCAATACCAACCTGCAGATGAGACATGGATAGAATTGTATCTAAAATTTCCAGTGTACCATCTATTCTGGTGAACAGAAATGAAAAATTTTATATTATCATTTATCTAAACTATTCATATGGCTCACAACTTGTCCACATGTATATTTTATCATCTTCACTGGATATATCCCCAGAACCCTTATAAAATGCTGAGTAACATTATTAGTCCATTATATGTGCAGAGAAACAAGTTGCAGTGAAAGTATGGTACCTTGCTCAAGATCACAAGGAAAACACAAACGTTTTTCCACTCTATCTTTAAAAGGAGTAGTCCTGAGATCTTATTCTCTGTCTATGACCAAAACATTTCTTAGCTTAGGCCAACTTTAGGACACTCCATCTAGAAACTGAATATAAACTCATAATAAAGTAAAAATTTAATAATATTTTCTCTGCTCAGCTCCATCACTCTTTTAAAGCCTAGCCAATTTTCTGGAGCCAGGCAAACTTCAAGGAAGTTAACTTTGCAACAGAAGAAACTTCTGGCAGATGAGGAAACTTGGTCAACATGTTGAGTCTCAAAGTAGTACTTCTACTAGTACATACTCTTTTCTCTAATACAAAAAAAATTAGTTGCAAATATGGTCTCAAATCTCTTAAGCAGAGTAACAGTCACTGTAACTGAACACAGCTTGCCTTGGGAGTAATCCTGGGAAGGTAATAGCCAGGTGCACTTAAGAACAGGTGCAGGGGAGGAATTACATCCACTTCTTTCTTAGAGTTGGAAATGGCAAACATTTCCCACAGTCAAAGTGAGACCAGGCTCAGAAATCAGCCACTGAGAGGCCATACTTGAAGAGAGAAGGCAGCAAGTGAGGAAGATGATGTGGACATCACTTGGATTTACCAGGAACAAATTGTATTCGACTAAGTTGAATGCCTTCTGTGTGATATGACTGTGAACTCTGTGGACTAGAGGAAAGCAATCACACTGCGTAGCTTGACATTACCAAGGCTTCTGATAGTCTTCCATATAACCCTTACAGAGAGATTGGCAAGGTGTGCGCTGGATAATCATATAAGTTGGGTTAGAAACTGTACAATCCATTGAGCTAAAATGGTTGCAGTCAGCATACAGAGGCTCCCTGGTGGCCAGATGCTACACGAGTATCTCAGGGATTGCTACCAGGACCGGTATTGAACAACACAAGGCTACAATTCAGAGGTGCCAGCAGTCTCAAGAAATGGTCTGACAGAAGCCCTGTGAATGTCAACGGCAAATGTAAAGTCCCATGCTGGGGAGAGGAACAATATAATACTGAAGAATCAACTTCCTTTCAAGTGAGTAACTAAAATTACTCCACAGTAAAGCAAATGGATGAATTAGCTAGCAAAGAGTTACACAGACCGTCATGCAAAAGATTATGTTATCTTGTGTAGAAAGCCAGAGTAACAATAATCTCACAACTTTTCAGAAATTAAAATGAAAGAAAATAAACTAGTTTTATGTTTAAGATCTTAAAAGACATGACAAAATGAAAAGGCAAGTGTAAAATCAACATCTCCACTCCCTTAAATCTGAATACATAGGAGAAAAAGCAGCTTCCTAAGAGTGTTAAAGAACTTTCTGCAGACAGTTTGAGCTTTAAGTAACACCTCCTCACCTTGAAATTGGTCCACTACAATGTGTACATGGTCAGGAATTCAGGATTGAGAAATTGAAAGAAGCACTATTATTTCAAGTGCTCACCAGTCCAATGGTTTTTATCTGCACCCAAAAATTAATTTTCTCGACAATGCAAACCTAATGAAAGTAATTTAAGAATTGAAACCATTGCTATTGCCATACCTGGCATTAATACTGCACTTGGAGGCAACTCCTGTTAATAAAACACTTGTCCTATTGGGCCTGATTTTCTTATCCATACTCTTTATATCATCCTGTCCCACAACATAAAGGAAAGAAGAAAATAAAAGCTTCCTGATTATCTGAAATACCCATATTATCCCATGTTTTCCATATCAAATGAAAGTGTTCACAAAACATAATGGAAAGGAAGAAACTTCAACCCTCATGAAGACAATGTTGTCACTCAGATTACAAATGGACACTAGTCATAGTATTCAATAGGTTATTCACACAGAAAAAATTATGTCTGAGGTGACTGCATTGTTCTCCCTACATGCTTCAAGTAGTATAACAACCTTACAGATTATATGGTAGCATTAACAAAGAAAAACTATTATTTCATTTCTGTAATCTTGTTTTAGAATAGTCAGGAAGATATTCTACTTTTAATGCAGTTTTTGTTTGAAAAGTGGTATGAAAACTGCTTGATTTTTTTCGTAAATAAATGCCAACTTATCTGACAAAGACTACAGAAAGAAACCAAAACCCCTGTATCTAAGAATAAGTATGTTTAAACAAATCAGACGAGACCATTACATTATACCTCTGTTTTCAGGAGACATCCACACATATAGACTTTGTAATGTAAAAAAGCCCACCTCAGAAATATTTGTGCAAATGTACATTTGCAAAGGCTTATGTCAAAAGTGTTTGCGTAGCTATTCAGATATTACTTATGTGCCTTCTCTGCAGATAGCAAACATTAAAAATAGAGAGCAAGGCAAATACAGCGTTATTTGTGTCCAGTTATACATGAATTGCAAATAAATAAAGAATTAAAGCCAATAGAAACTTGCAAAGAACTTGTCAACTGCATTAGGATTGAAAAAATTAACTCACAATTAGAATATCCTCAGCTTTTGGAAAGCAAGAGTGACACCTATTCAGTCTAAACACTTCACATTCCCCTCTTTGGTGGTTTCTGTAGCTTCCACATTTGCCACTTGAAGTTATGTAACAGAAGGTAGTTAAACGAGCCAATGACTCCCCATGTCTCAGGAAGACACCATGATACCAATACAAATTAAGAAAATCAATTTCTGCATCAACATCCATGCATGTTTTTAGAGCCCACTATTCCAAGGAGTCAACCATAAAAGTTACTTTTACTGTTCTTGTCTTGCTACAACATTTGGCCAGTTCATATGTGGAGATTCATGATGGAGCTTCTTCTCAGACAGAGCCTTCAGGTGAAAACAGTGAGTCTACCAAAGTGAGTATACCAAAAAAACAGACAAAACCAAACAGCAACAAGAAAAATAACCAAACAAAACCCGCCACCCTTCTATTTCTAATTGCTTGCCCAAAAGTACTAAGCTAATACAGAACCCAGACCTCAAAACCACTGCATGGAAAAGTAAAAAAAGAAAAAAATTTTGTCCCTATCATCTCACAGGGCAGATCTTCTCCTCTGATTTGGCTATCCAATCCAAAAGCTTTCACAGGCCGAGATGAACAGTCATGTTTTTACCTGCAGAATCCTAAAGAGCTTCTATCTTTCTACCTACTACTATAAGCAAGTTTTCTCCTCCTTTCAAGAATCTTCCAGACCACAGTTTCCTTTAGTTTCCGTCAAGCTTCCCAGTTCCTCTCTTCTGCTTGCCCCACCTCCAACCCTAAAAGCTTCTCCAGGCCTCAAGGCTCAGCTGCTCTCAAAAATCACTCATCTCTCTCTTCCTGCACAGCAGCCAGGACAATACAAGAGAACCTTCTTTCTGCTACCAAGCTTTCTTTTTTTTCTTTTTTTTTTTTTTTTTTTTTTTTTTTTTTTTTTTTTAACTAAAAGGAAGAAAACAACACAATGCATGGTAAACGTGTAATAAATACAATTAAACAAAGCTCTCAGTTACAGTATCATGCTCAATAGTTAGAAGTATACAGACATATATGCATGTAATTGAAGTTAATAAAGAGCTAGAACGAGCTACTGTAAAATCACTAGAACTCACAGAAGAGAGGCCAGTAACAGCAGTTTTGTTGTTTTCAGATTACATCATCATGATGTCTCTAATTAGACATGCAATTATTATTTACAATGGTATTTTGGGAAGGTGTTTCCTTCATGATGGTAATAAGCAAACACCCATCAGTAGCTGGTTCCTCATCAAGTTACTCTACTCCAGTCAGAAATTCCATGCTAAGAGCCTGAACAAATTAGCCAGATATGCTATCAAAAATTAACAATGTCCAGAAATAAACTGAGAACATCTGATGTCAAACAGAATCATAAAGCGAATGAACAAAGCAACAAGCATTCACAAAGGTTCTTATAAAATATTTTTCATCTTCTAAATACTGGAAAAACATGCATTTAAAAAAAAAAACCCAAAACACAAGTAGCTGTTAGGGAGAGACTTTTATCAAAAGAGAAATCATAGAAAGCAACAGCTCAAAAATAATAACCAGATTAGTTCAAACAGGAAAGGATCTTACAGCCTTTCAAAAATACCACACTCCTTACCTCCCTTATTTAAGCAATGTATTAAAAAAACAAAACAACACAAACAAAACATACACATGCAGTGGAAACTTGGGAGCTAAAACACATAAAAATTTCAAATGTTTCATGTGTGTCTTAGGTACTCTGGCCTGTAAATCAGAAAGTATTTACTATACAGTGCTACTCCTATAATAAACAGACATTTCTAACATCTGATGCAAATTTCTTACTAGATCAGAGAAAATCCTATTTACTACCTGGACAAACTAACTTTAAAAGATGCATTCTCAGTTGCCTGTTTCTGAAGAACAAAAATAAATGTGCAATCACTTGAAAAAATAGATTCCATAAGACTGAGAAACAGGTTTTTTTCATCCCCTTCAAGGCACAATGGTACAGTTGCTTGTATTCCTCTGCACTGAAAAAATCAGAGCTCTCATTTAATTAAAAGGAGAGAGATTCTGAAAGAACACACTGTTGGCAGAAACTACAAAGTCATGCTGGTGATGAAAACTTTTGTTGCTCTTCATGTAATCATTTCGTTTTAAATTACTAGATCTATAGACCACACTTCCAAGGCTGTTGGCCAAATCCAACTATCACACAGCTCAGACACTTCCAGCTTCCTTGTAACTTCAGGGTTTTCAGAAGTGCATATTCAGGCTTTAAGAGTTTAAATCACTTGAGAACTTCACAAAGTATTGCCCTGCCAGTATAAAAATCACGTATAAACCTGGTAAGAGAAGTGTATTTTTGCAAATCCTACATGTATTTCACTCACCATATTTTCCCACACAAGGTGCACCGCAGAAGGTGGCATGCAATACCAAAACAGGGCTGCAGATTTTTGAGAGAAGCTCAAGGGGACAAGCCAGCAGGGTGGGGACAAGGGACTAAAGAAAAATAATTTAAAAATTAAACATCATGAAAGAATCGATGAGATGAAATTAATAGGAAAAAAAAGAAAAACCAAAGGCCTTGATTTGGGTAGGAAAATCCAACCTCAGAGAAAGAAAAGGGGAGACAGTTGTGCAATACACTATATTTTTAAAAAATGGGTATGAACAACAGTTATTTAAAGCCAAACAGAATGCCTGGAACAGCTCCAGCACAGACACAAAATAGAGGAACAAAGTGCACACAAAAAAAGTATTTTTTAAAAACTGAAATTTCCAGCAGACCAAGGTTTCAGCTGTCATATGGTTGCAGAAACAAATGGATTGAGGCTGATGTGCAATTAAGACCATATACCACACAGAGAATACTGTCTGGTACATTCCAGTTTTCTGCAGCAGGAGTTCGATGCATCTAAGCCATGACAAAAAGGCTCAGAGGGAACAGTACTGTAGAAAATGGGATAAAATAAGACAGAAAGGGTTAGGTGCCTGCCACAAGCCCAATATGGAATTGGAAGAAAAGCCTGCAGGGACAGCAGTTCACATTGACAAAGGAAATGACCTTGTTCAAAAGGGTAACATTTTCCAAAATACTTAAGTGTTTTGTTTCATGATAGACACAAAGGAATTGCTGTCACTATTCAAACAATAAATCATTGTAAAACATTGTAAAATCCTGAAACAGCAGGTGTATTGATATATTATGATGCTCACAGTATCCCAAATAAGCACCAATCAATCTTCAACATCACAGCTTTGGTATAAGTCACGTTCTACAAACAAATCACCCAAAACATAGTTTCAAATTGCAAATAATTTCAAAATAGTTTGGATTTCATTCATTAGTATTCTTTTTGTTTGCTTGTTTTAAGTAATTCATTTTCAGGTTATCTTTCCTCAGAACCATCCCATCGCCTGCAGTAACCAGGGTGTCTACGTAATCTTTGTTTATGTAACATGACTTACTCAAAAGATGAATCTTCACAGGGATCTAAAAATCACAGTTCCAGTATAGAGGTAGCACTGAATATACTTTATCCCATACTGCTTTAAGCGGCACTTATGCACAGGGTTGCATGCATGATCCCAAACTATTTTTTATCTAGCTAATAGCAAAAGTCAGCTGTTCACAAAATATACTGGTTTTCCATGAAAAGATACATAGAGAAATTGTATAGTTTAGAAAACACTTCAAACCATGACTGAAGCCATATCTAAATGATGCGAAGAATAGCTACTATCCTACTAGAATTTAGCATTATGAATCCTCTTGAAAACTCGGAGAAACTACTTTTCCATAAGGCACCCAAGACCACAAAAGTAAGTGGATAGCTGCCTTCAATATTACAATTTACAGGACTCCTGCAAGCCATAGGACAAGTCCTTAATAAGCAGAAAGAAGTTATGGAACATACTGATTTAGGGGAAGAAAGGAAACTGTGTGTTCACTCCCTCTGGCAACTGGTTGGCTTGAAACCTTTGAAACATTTTATTCCAGAGGGTAACAGCAAATGGGCAGCACAGGGTTATAATTGCACATCATCTTCTGTTTAGGAAGACAGAAATTGCCACCAATCCTACTGCATAGGCTCTTAAAGCTGTTCCAGTCCTAGAGCAAACTGACAGAGCATTAGCTCTGATTTACTCCATTCCATTCATGCTCACAACCCAACTTATACTGGCTATTTTATCACTGCCCATGAAGAGACTAAAGAGGCCAAATTCTGCCAGCAGCAGCCAAAGCCACAGGAAAGATGCTGTTTCAGAATTTTTATATGACCCCTAATCACTCTGTTTCTTCTTAGTGTTCTAGAAGCTCAAGGGTTTCTAGATGCTAGTGGTCCTCCCCAGCAAACAACTATGGGGGAATAGCAGAACTTGATATGAGTCTCCATCTTTATTGTAGCCACCAGTCTACAATAGACAATTCTTCTCTTTGCTCACCTAAATAATTTGTAACAAGAGGCAAAAATGGTTTTTGGAGGTTTTGTTCTTTGGATTTTGTTTTGCCTTTTTTTCCCAGTTATTATCACTGAAGTAGCTGCATATTTTCACTTAAATGAGCACAAAACATGAAAGCAATGATACCTATCATTAAACTGAGACCATATTCCAGTTTAGGTTTCATTTGCTTTGTAGCAGGATGGGCATTCTTTTTCACTTACACTTTCTAATGAGGAACAGAAGTATTCTGATGGGGAGCAAAGAAATAATTTCACAGGTAGTTTTGTTATGCTGAGCTTTCTTTAGGTATCCATTCTTGGCGGATAATTGCAGTTTCAAATGCACCCTGCATCTGACTTCCTTCTGTACTCTGCATTCTGAAACACCTTAAGTAGACTTAAATGGTGAGCAACTGTATCTGCATAATTTTTTTCCTGTTCACATAGGCATTAGAGTTTCTTACATCCCATCTGTTATATTAGGATGCTTTCTGTCCTTGTGATAGCCTGTCAAGGATTTTCCCCTGTGCTAACCGCAAAGTTTTCTTAAATAATGTATCCAGCAACTAGCCTGATGATCCAGAGACTTAAAGCTCAAGAAAAGGTGAGAAGTCCAAGACAGACTTTTCCTCCAACCGCTTAGCATGATATATTGAACTTGCTTTTTAGCTTCAAATCCATGACAGCTGAGCTGATCGACAGTCTTCTCTCAGGGAGCTTAAATCCATAGTAATGAAGTCAATGGACCCTGGTTTTGGAACAAGATCAAACAAAAATGCACAAGTTGCATAGTGTTCAAATCACTGTCACCTTTAACACCATTCCCAGAAGTAAGTAAACAGCCTCAGCTGAGGTGATGCCTGAAGTTTATTCAGCACATAATGCATTTTCCCTCATCAAAAAACTCCTGCCTAGAAAGGATCAGTCATGAAACTCAGTGGACAGCAGCACAATTTCTGTAACATGAAAAGCAGTAGTGAGACATGCCATGTTTACTGTGGCTGGAAGTGATGAAGACCTTATTAATTTTTACACATTCCCATGTTTCAAAACAAATATAAATTTGCTCATTATGGCAGGGTTTTTACAGTATATACTAACTTTAAGAAAACTGAGTTTTCTTGAGTTCAACCTCAAGCAAATATGCCTTTATTGCAGTAATAACAGGATCAAGAAATTTAAGCTGGTCACAATCACTATCTCAGCACTGCTCCACACAGCTTAAAATGCCTTGGGGAAATCCAGTGTATTTTATGTATCAGAACGGTAGGAATTATCTGAATCCCTATTTGATAGCAGCAAGTCTCAAATACATTAGCTTTTTTATTCCATTGAACATTTAATTACAACTTTAAATAGAGAAATACAAATAGCAACAAAAATTAAAAGAGAATAACTAGTATTTATGAGTTGCAACAACTCTGTCAACTATAAAACAAGCGCTGATTATGTTGACATCATGCAGTCAAAAATGGAGCTTACTAAGTTTTCTTAAAATCTCGATTTTAAGGTGAGAAATTAATAAAATGGACAACCTTTTTCACCTAAAATACTGCACGTACAGAAGAGGGTTTTCGGGTTGTGCAAAAGTGGGAAAAAAATAGGTCAATTTGTCTTCATCTTCAGAAAGTAATCCAATGTAGTATTACTAAAAATACCACTCTGATATTTCTCTGTCCAGGGCTAGATGCTATCTATGCAATCAAATTCACAGTGCATTGATCAAAACAAAAGAAGACAAGTCCCTGTAAAAATACTCAAATCCTACATCATATTTGGAAAGCTTTTATAAAAGTTAAAGAATTCTGAACAGCAAATCCGAAAAAAGCAAAACAAACAAACAAAAACAAAAAACACACACACAAAAAAACAACAAAAAAGAGAACCACAAACAAACAAACCTAAACAAATAAATCCCAAAACTAAACAAGTAAACAAAAACAAAAACATAGCCAAAAAAAAAAGAAAAAAAAACAAAACCAAAAAACACCAGAATATGTTTTGATGGACAAGCATTCAAAAAAAAAAAAAAAAAGAATCCCCTAGGAATAATTTTCCAATCTAATAAAAATTATTTTCTGATTAAATCAATTCACTTCACTGGCACCAATATATTACTCATTTCCTCTCTTCCACCTCCTGAACTTTTGAGGTTGTCCTAACTCCCTGCAAGTATTTCTTTAGTTGAGTGGCCCCTCTGCCAACCAAGGCACAGTGTAGAGTCAAGCAACCTCAAGAAGCCCAGCACTTAAGTCACTTTGAGGGAAGAGTAGGTTAATTGGCTTCCCTTATAACACTAATGACCAGTGAATCTGTGAGTCCCTGGGTTCTCAATAAACAGATCAACTGCATCTCCACAGGGTAAGATACCTACTTTCACATTCAGCTCAGTGTTCCCACCTGGGCATACAGGCCTCAAGCAGGCAGCAGCACAGGTTCTGGATTTGGCTGATTAGGGAATATGGATCCCAGCATGCACATACTGCCTAATAGAGAAATATCGTAAAGTAATCTACTTTAGTTCCCAAGAGCTCTGAAGAAAAAGTTGATTGTCCACTTGGACTACACAATTTTACAGACACTAGAGGAGTGTGACTGCATGGACAAATTAATGCCACACTTTTTCACTCTAACACTGTCATCTAGTAATGCAAAAATTCAAAATAAAGCATCCACACCTCATTTTAAGAACCTTCTTTCAGATGAAATATATCAGAGGAGATATTTGCTGTAAGAGAATACATGGACCTTCCAAGACATTAACAGGGTGCCTATTTTTTTTCCTCTCAGTAATGAAACCATGAAAAAGGCATGGGAATCAGACCTGAAATACCGTTACAAAAAAAGCAAAGCAAGAGGTGGGCCATTATAAGCCCATCTCTTGTCCCTCAAGAAAACATTCCATCAGGGAAGACAGATCCAGGGAATCTATTACGAGCACTAGACTCTTTTTTCAGGAATGATCAAGAGTATATGACTTTCCACCTTGAACAACAATAATGTGAGGTTTATTAATCGTTGGCATGAGTTGGCCTGTTGTATCCAATTTTCAATAGTCTGGTAAAGCTATTTTCACTTCAATATTTTAGCATTCCTGGTTAGGGAATGGAAGAAGACTAAGCTAAACACATAATGTGTCACAGTGACTAGCTTCTCTGGGCATCCTCTCTGGGCATCCTCTCCAGACAGTGAACTGATTGCATTTGTGAGGACTTATTAATTAAAAATAATCTTCCTAGTGTTTTCAGTACTCCTACTACCTTTAAAAGTGTTATTGTCAGTAGTCAGCTACAGGACCAAAGCAATGAAGACTGCAGAGAATTTGGTTGTGTAACAGCCAAGGAGATTAAGTTGCAAGTTTCTGCAGCTCCTGTTTCAAAATCCTTAAACAAGGATGGTCAACATTGATAAAAAGAAAGGATGACCAGAGGAAAAAACTACTTTGGATTTTTCCTAATGCTAATACTAATTCCTAATGCTATCAGCATTAGGAAAAGCAAAGCAGTGAAAAGCACTTTTCCTATTCCTACACTGAAGTTAACATCCGGAACAAACACAGACTAAGATTTAGATGTTTTCTTCAGAAACTAGAAAACCTCATTTCTAAAAATACTTGAATGGGTTGAATTAAATTTATACATGCATATATAAATTAATTTTAAGTGCAACTTTGAAACCTCAAGATATTTTGTTTTCCTGTGCAACAACATAAAGTCAGACACTATAAATTAAGCTTGTTACAGTGAATATGCCCCTTAAATATTTTAAATTTAGCTTTAGAAATTTTGATGTTCAAAGTGACTGATATCAAAATCATCAGAACTGATGTGCTAGATTAATGCAACGTTGAAAGTTTTTCTCATATGTCAGAGAAAAAAGAGGTGCTTCTAGGTCTAGTGTCCTTGGTTTACATGGCTAGGTTTTGGGGGGGTGAAGGGGCACTACAGAGGTAGCCTCTGTGAGACCAGCAGCTTGCCCCCATGTTGGACATAGCCAGTTCCAGCTGGCTCCATGACAGACCTGCTGCTTGCCAAAGCTGGGCCCACCAACAGCCCTGGTTGGTGCCTCTGTTGCTAACATACATAAGAATAAAAGCCACTGCACAACAGCAAGAAAAGCATGAGAGAAATAGCCCTGCCAACACCAAGGTCAGGAAAGGAGAATGGGAATTAGGGGTTCCAGGTGCCAGAGCAGAGATTCCTCTGCTGCCCATGAAGACAGCAGGTTGTCCCCCTGCAGCCCATGGAGGACCACACCAGAGCAGATATCCACACTGCAGCTCATGCTGGAGAAGGTGCGTGTGCCCTGAAGGAAGTTGTAGCCTGTGGAGAACCCGCAAAGGAGCAGGCTCCAGCAGGAAGTGCAGCCCATAGGGGACCCATGCTGGAGAAGTTCATTCCTGGAGCGTAAGCCATGGAGAGGACCCTTGCTGGTACAGTTTTTGAAGAGCTGCAGCTAGTGTGAAAGACCCATATTAGAACAGTTTGACAGGGACTATATTCCATGAGAGGGATCCCACACCACTACAGGGAACAGTGTGAGGAAGAAGAAGTAGCAGAGACAAAATCAACAGGATGCAGGTCCCATTCCCCAATACCCTGTGCTACTCAAGGGATTGAGGGGAAGGAGGTTGAAGATTCAGGAACAAGGATTGAAACCAAACCTGGAAAGACAGGAAGAGGAGAGAACGTAGTTTTAGTCTTGTCTTTGTTTCTTATTACCCTATATTTAATTGACAATAGATAAAATTAATTTTCACCAAGCTTAGCTCAGTCATAAAAGGAGTGACTGAGGTCACTTGACTTGTTCAGCTTGAAGAAAAGAAGGCTGAGGGGAAATTCCATCACAGCCTACAACTTCCTTATGAGGCGAAGTGGCAGGGCAGGCACTGACCTCTTCTCTCAGACAGGATCTGAGGGAGTGACGTGAAGCTGTTCGGGGAGGTCTAGGTTGGATATTAGAAAAAGGTTCTTCACCCAGAGGGTAGCTGGGCACTGGAACAGGCTTCCCAGGGAAGTGGTCACAGCATCAACCCTGACAGAGTTCAAGAAGCATTTGGAAAATACTGTCAGGCACACGGTGTGATTATTGGGGCTGTCCTGAGCAGGGCCAGGAGTTGGACTTTCGTAATCCCTGTGGGTTGCTTCCAACTAAGAATATTCTATGATTCTATGAACTCATTTAACTCAAAAAAAAGCCAGGTGTTTCCATTTATTTCAAGACTAGGACTGCTTTGGGAATGTGGGTAACGTTTTTTCGAATTCTGATTTAAATCCTTTCATTATTCTTCCTTAAGTTGAAGCTGTTGGCTCTGTCCAGCAACTGATTTGGCTTGACTGAGTTCTACTCCTGTTACTTGCTTTACAGCAAGTTATGTCCCTCATCTTTGCTTAGGTGTTGCAGGTTACAGCCATACACGTGGCATCTTCTTCATCCTTCTGAAGACTACAAATCTGTCTTCTGACTTTTAACATGTGTTAATTTTAATGCAAAAGCAGAAACGCACTTTTAAACTGTCCAGCAATGTTTCTGTTAACAATTTCTAGTATCATAAGAAAAAGAAAAATAAAAGCCACCTGATAGACCTACTAGTTCTTAGATAGCAAAAATGAACTGGCAAAATTGGATTTGGGATTTCAACTTTATAAAGGTATTATGACAGGTGAATTAAAGTTATATTTTATTTCTGATTTGGTCATGTGGCTCTGACAAGTATCCTGGCCTTTTCAGGCAGCATGGTAAAACGTCTCAGGCCTAACACTTTCACGTTAGATATCTGCCTCTGCTGCCAAGTGACACTGCCCTCCCTGTACCTCACAGCCTGGGTAGCCGTGCTGCCGAAGAGATTGCAGTGTGCTGAGCAACTGCATAACATCAACTGGTCAAGTAACAGCAAAAGTTCTTAGAATCTGACAATCCCAACGTTGCCCTTGCTACTGATCAGAACTTCAGTAAGAGACTAGAGACGACGCAACAATTATCAATAATTTCTCCTAATTATGATTCTACTAAAGATAACAGACTGAGGATAGCCAGGAAATAAAACTGTCCTGATACCAAATCTCCACAAAAGTTACAGTCTTGAAGCAGTTTCTTAAAAGAAAATATTTAAAATCTTTTAACATTTCTAAGTAAACAAGTAAATTTAGAAGTTATTAGAGAAAGACCACCACTACATCTTTGAGAAGGAAGGCCTGTGTTTGTCATAAAAAGAAATATATGCTTGAAGCATATCTGTTGTAGCTTAAAAAGAAATCTGTTCAGCTTCTGTTTTAAACTTTGATTATTTGAAATTCAGTTCTCTAGAATTCTTTGCTGAGGTACCAGGAAAGCAGAAAAGCTACTTGTCATTACTGAAGGATGCTGAGGCATGATGAAGAGCTGCTGTAAATTAAACCAGACATAGGTAACTCGCATCAGCTAAAGGCTATTACATTAGCTACTCTTTCTTCCCCCTCCACCTCTTTCTCTTGACAGATTCACATTTCATTATAAAAGGCAACACCAGGTAAAGATAAACAAACAAACAAAAACAGTAAGCCCAGGTAAATTTAAGACAATATTCACTCCAACACTTCTAACACGAGGCAAACAACTTCACAAAGAGGCACAAGGAGCTAGCTGAAGCAGATACATAGAATCTAAACAATTTCAACTCTGCAGGGATTTCAGCCAAAGGTTTGCAACATCGTCCTGGTCATATCTACAATGCGGGAGTTCCTCACATCTCTAGTAAATTCCTCCATTAATTTTATGGCTTTTCAACATACAGCGTACAGCACACACGTACGCTGAGGCCTCACTTCTGCAAAAACCCCTCATTGGACCTTTAAACATATTACAGCAAATTCATTTAAACTTAAATATAGCATCTGAGTTTATAGTAGAACAGAGGTGAGTTGTGTTCAGATCTTGTATGGTAAAAGCCGTGTTGCTGCCATTTGGAAAAAGACAATCCCACAAAAAAAACAGTAGCCAATGGGGAGACACACTCTATTAAGATTCATTTGAATAACAATCAATTATCAAGACACCAGCAATATGTTCCAGATTTTTACTTCCTCTATGGTCAGTCAATAATTAAACACTGAACTATTTTAAAGAAACTCTGTCATATTTGTGCATATGAAGCTATTCTGTGCTTTCAGAAGAGATAGAGCAGTTGAATTTTGAACCTCTTTATTACACTCTTCAAATTGAGATCTGTTTAAGAAAAAAAAACCAAACCAAGTACAAACAGACCAAAAACCACAACACCAAAACCCACAATTTTCTTAGAGTTTTGAAATCTAGAAACAAACTGTTTCTATATTTGAGATCTTTTTACATTAAAAAATTGATACAAATTGGCTTCAGATGTTTTTTAATCCCTCAAACTATATATGGATTAATAAGTGTTGTACATGAATAAGTCACGCTATTCATTTTAACAAAAGTCAATATAAAATACCTACTGTGGCCTACAGGGACTTATTGTAAGTAACAAACAAAATATACTGGCCCAATTTTATCCCTATTACAACTGAAATCAATTTAAGAAATCATTTCAATGAAGCAAAACCCAGCCCCCTCTACAATGCTGAAAGAGTACATATATGTACATATGAGACTTCAAAATCTTTTCACGCATATCTTGACTTGCACTCACTACATACCCTTCTTTTGCCTCTATCTGTCATTGTATAGCATCAAGTCTATGATGAAATACTTTTAAAATCAGTGCCTCCATGAATGCTCGCTCCTTGTATCTTGATTTTATTTGTAGGTATCAAGTAACATCATTATCTCAGAGAGAGTTGTAATGACTTGTTATTCACATCCTCCATCCAGCTCATGAAGTTTGCATATCTTCATTATCCAACATTGGCCATAAGCTATCATATGTCAATGACTATACCATTCAACCACTCAAAACAATGCATCTCAAAGTAATTTGTGTTTTGGAGTGCAAGAGTGGAGTGTAGGAAATAACTTCTTTAGCAAGAGATCACTCATAACCCTCAAAGATTTACCTGAAAATAGAAAATAACAACCTTGCTCCAAAACTGTATAAGCAAAATAGAATTTATAAATAAATAGGCATTTTATTTACATTCATGCAATAGCCTGTCTGTTACAACACTCATGAGTAATGCAGCTACCTTAAGCCATAAAACAGAAGTATTTTCACATATCTGCTGTTGACATATCAATGTACTGCAGGGTATTCACAATAAATGTAAATGAATTAAATACTTCATGGCAAGCAAAAAATAACACTGTTTCAATTTTATTTTTTTTTACACTGTTTGAGTGGGCTGTGGGAATAAAAATAAGTATTTCAAATGAGAGGGAAATCCTCAGAAGAACATGTATTCATACCACAATGATTACAGAGAAAGCTTTTCACACAAATGTTGCAGGGTTATTGAAGATTACAATTGTGACAAAACCCAGTCTAAACAAAAATAATAATAAAAAAAACCCACAACAACAACAAAAACCAGCAAACAAACCACACACAAAATAAAGGGTTTGCACTTTCAATCTTCAAACAAGTTAATGCTTATTTTCCTTGTCCATGCTAATATTGTATGATTTAAAATACAGGTATCTGAACATGCTACCAGAACAGTAGGTAGCTATCAAACTGTTGACAGATTATTCCCCCCCCCCAAGTTAATAGTCTTTAATTTGGTAGATATCAACATGTAAGCACATGTACCAAAAACCTTTTACAAAAGCCACAGCTCAGATTTCTGTGCTTTATATGTTTTAGCTGTACTAAGACATTGACCTTTCTTTTTGATTCACAATGGGAGAATACTCCGCTTACAAGCTTACTACTGTGAAGCCTTGTTGTCAGTGTGAAGAATCACAAAAACATGTGTTAGAAGGCAGATAGGATTCAATACCTTTCTCAACATTTGAAATGTGATATTTCCAACACATAATCAGTTCTTTTCATTTTCCCAGAAGTATAAACAACTCCAGTTTAAGATTTCACTTAGAGGAATAAAATACTCAGCAGGTTAGGGGGAAGGAAGGGTAATACTCCATGAATTAGTTGGTAAAGGACCTTTCTCCAGGTTACATCTTTAAAGGATTCTACTATGCCATCTAGGATTTTCATGTCATAAAGGCAATTTATCCTTGTAATCAGACCATTTCTATTCAAAGAAACTTCAGGTGGCTGTACCACAAGAAATATTTCTCTGTGCATCTTGAAGTCAATGTGACTGTGATTGCAAATTATTCACTAATGTAAAGAATGGCAGACTGTTGCATTATGCAAGCCCATCCACACTCTTTTGCATCCCTGTAAATGCAGCTACTTTCCTGTCTTGATTGTACTGTACACTGTAACAATGGGTTTTACCTAATAAGCTATTCAGGAAACTCTTACACTGCATGCAGGTCATCTCAACCCATTTCCTTGCTGTTACAAGTAACATGAAAAATGCTTTCAAACATCATCTGAGACAGGAACACTCAGAAGCACCTCAAATTCTCATAAAATATTCACTAGAGCTATCCACACTATCAGTTCTACTGTGGTATCAAACATACTTAGTTAAGTCATGTACTACTGCTGCAGGAAGAGATGTCTGGAAGGAAATCTCTACACCATATAAATTGAGTATGTTCAAAGTCCCATGCATGAAGAAGAAAAAGAAGGGGGGGTTAGGATGTAGGGGAATATTAAAAAAAAAAAAAAAAAAAAAGCAAGCTATTTTCTTTTAGCTATTCTAGAACTACACTATAATCACCGTGAGATAAATGCTCTAACCTCCATCTGCACCATCCCAATCTTTCTCCTCCCACATCAGTGCTGAATTTGCTGGAATAGAAGAATGAATTAGCCAAGAATGTTAAAAAATATTTCCAGTTAGGAAGAGACTTGCATGTGGTTTGGAACAGTACTGACATCCCATTTACATCGTATTTGACCAGTATGGGACCTCTAAGTACCTCCTTTCTTTACCATTTGGGGGATGCCATGCCCAATTACTGGAGCAACACTTTTCTTCTGGAGCCCCAGCTGGCACACAGGTAGCCTAACGGAGTACCTAGACAGAAGTCTAGAAAGAAACAAAAACGGGGGAAGGGAAAAAGAAGCTGGCTTACGTGCTCCAGTTTGTCTTTCCTCCTCAGCCAGACACTGGCACTGTAGTCCTGCTGCTTGACAGTGCTGTAGAAGTTCGCACCTACTCTGGTGAGGCTTGGAGAAGGCTCCCTGGGTCTGCTCTTCAGCCTCATCTGCTCGAAGCCCTCATGGGGGGATGAGGAGAGCCAGTCATGCCTGACTTCCATCTTGACATGACAAGGCAAAGTCCAAGGAAAAAAATCAAGAAATTAAGAGGCACTAAACGAAGATGGTCCAAAAAGAAACACGATAGGGGAAGAAGAAAGAAAAGGAAAGCAAAAAAACCCAAAAACCTAAAAATGGTAAGAGAAGGGGGAGACAAGGAGAAATAACAAGGTAGGAGGAGTGGAGGGAGAAGAAAAGGCTGTAGGTACGGGAGAGGAGCGGACCGGGAGAGATGAAAGGGCACTCGGGAGAGAAGGCGCTCCAAGATGCCGCTGCTTGTTGCCCTCGCCGCCAGCAAGCTGCAGTCCAGGACCGACGCAGCGGGAAGCGGCTGCGTGCGGCTGTGCCCGGGACGGCGGCGAGGGGCGGTGCGGCCCCGGCAGCCGAGGCCGGGCGGGGCCGCCGCCTCCAGCCCGCCTGCAGGTTGGCGCAGTGGANAGGGGCCGCCGCCCGCCCGGGGATGAGCCCGGCTCCTCCCCCGCCTCCCCCTCCCCGCAGCCACCTTCGGGGAAGCGGCGAGCGGTACGGGAGACCTCTTCCCTTCGGAGAGGAGCCCCTGTCTACCTGCCCGCCCCCGGGGGACAGGACACCCCCCGCTCCCGTGGGGAAGTTCACTCAAACCCTCTCCCCGCGTCCCGGCGAGCACCGACCCGCCCGCTCCCCGCCGCGGGGCCGGGCAGCCGGCTGCCACTCCCTCTCCTGCAAGCCTTTGTCCAACCTTCCCTGCCCGGACCCTCCCGGGGCCGCCCCCGCTGCCCTGCCCGGGCTGGGGCGGGGTGCGCCTCTCTCCGCCGCCCGTGCCCCGCAGCGGCGAGTGGGAGATGCGGGGCTCCGGGCGCTGGAGCCACCGCGCCGGCCTCTTCCGCAGCACTTCTCCATCACCGTGTCCCTCCCGTCTCTCCCCTCCCTTCCTCCCTGGGCAGAGTCTCCCAGTGCTCTCAGGCGTAACCTGACCGGGCTGCCGGTCCTTGCCCCGGGGTAGGAGGAGCGCACCTCACCTGGCCAGGAGGCGAAAGCCCCGGTCCGATTTCGGGTCCAGGTCCGAGTCCCGCCTGGAAGCCCTCGCCCCCGCAGCGGCTCAGCCAGCACCAGACCTCAGAAATCAAGTCGCTTCTGTGGTCCCGATGGACCATGTCGCTGGAATGCCCACAGTCGTCAATACCTGACACCTAGTATTTTTCTAATAAAACAAAAGACCTTTTGGGGTGGTTTCTATGGTCCGCTGCCATCCCTTTTGGTAGAGGTTGGTATGTGTTGCTATTTAGCTCAAACGTGTTTCAGCAGAAAAAGAGGACTTTCCTTTTTCACACTATGAAAAGCCACCTCGCTAATTGCCCACACACTCTTCAAAGCTATATTAGGCACAGACAAAAAACCTTTCTCACATAGCGCACCAAGAATTATTTACTGGGGCTCAGAACAACATTTCAGTTTCTGGCCAGTATTTGCCATCAGGCAACTATTTGCATGTATTACAGTCCTTTGGAAATAGGTACCTCTGTGGGCATATACGACTGATACACATGCATCTGCAGAATTAATTTTTTTTTTTTTGCTAGAGAACTAAACTGATGTAGCTGTTCAGATAAAGGGATACTGAACTAGAAGACTACACTTGAATCTAGTTAACTTGAAAATAGCCTTTGAGTGGTAAAAAAGTTCATCCAGACAAATTTGTGAGGACATTGTTGAAGAACCCTCTGCTACTTGATCTGGAGTGAGCTCTACTTTCATTTGATCAGAAAGCAAACATAAAATATCCTTATGATAGGACTCAGGGTGTATTACTGCAAAATATCAGCCAGAAACCAAACAGATATTGAATTTCTTCCACTCGATTTCCTAAGGATAAAGGCAAAACTTACATCACACCTCGTAATTGAAGATTATTATTAATAGGTAATACTAGTATCTTCATGAAATACTGGAAAAGTAAACTGAATAGTAGCAGGGGTTTGGTAGGAACACAAAGTACAGTATTTTCTTCTAAAACTAAAAAGGCAATTTCATAATACCTAAATAGTACTACAAAAAATAGTATAACAAAATAGCAACAACCAGAGCCAACTATGTGATATGTAAATAGCTTTTAACTCACCAGTATAAATGATTTGCAGCTTGCTTTCTACTATCTTTCCTTTAGTTTCTTCAGTTCGTAAATCCAGGTATTTCTAAGATCGTCAATACAACCTCAAAACACCTGGAACAAAAATTAGACACCCACCATGTCCCACCCCCTCCCCTTCCCCCCATGTGTCCCTGCTGCATTCAGGACACATCTGAAGGCACTGAGATTTAATGTATGGCATATCCTAGCTGCAGCAGTTTTTAGCTCACACAGAATAATTTGATTAAAAGCCTGCTGAACTGAACTTTTGAGCTGTAGATCTCCGTTTATGATTTGTATATGCTCATAGATGCACCTACTATCAAAGGACTGGAATAAATCCAATCATTCAGAGAAAAGAAGAGAAAAGAAAAGAAAAGGCAAGGCCTTTGAGTTTCTTCAAATATACCATGAGGTGTACATATATAGAGAGAGATAGATATGATGTTCTTAAAACATCTGTGCTGTAAATAAGAAGAACCTGCTTTGCATAAGAATTTTCACATTGTTTCTATAGCAATATATAAAGCTCTTCAATCTTTTCTTTATTCATCTGATATTTCTTGTTTATGCTGCTTGCAAATATTTGAAAAGTTGTTAGTGTGACTCTGCTGTTACCACCTGCCTTCCTCAATACTATAACAGACCAGAATTAATATGCCACTGTACTTGAGTAAAAGATGTTATCTCATTCCTCCATTATATTGTGTTAAGATTTTTTTTAAACATATATTAGCTTTTTAGTAGAGTTAATTTTTCTTACCTTCCCTAGCTACACTACCAGCAACCTTCCCAACTGCCAGATGAACTTCTTTCTGCCTATCCAGAACAGTCAGAAAATGGAGTCCTGAAGTTGCTTTTAACCCCTAGGCTATAAAGAGGGCTTGCTCCTTTTTCCCAACACCTTCTTTGTCATGCAGGGTGTGCTGTATGTACCTTTCTACTACTACTGCTGCTAACATTAATATTATTCCAGTCCTATTCTCATTAGGAATGAGAGAGAAAAGGGAAAAAAGAAGCCTGCAACAAGTCTGTTAAAATCATCTGAGCAAGCTGTGCTTTCAAAGCCTTTGTTGCTTCCTGACTTCAAGCAGGAAAGATTTCTAGTGGGAAAACATAATCTAATGACTACATATATTTGTGTTTTCCTAAAAATTTTACTCAGGCAAAGTAATAAGCTAAGAATACAATGTCAGTCCCTAGTGAATACATGGCCATTAATCTAATTTGAAAATAGTTAAAGGGCTGTTTTGCAGATTTTATCTTCCAGTTTATTTCCAGTTTAGATCTATGCAAAAAACCCCAGTTTTGTTCAAACAACCACAAGCACATCAACCAACTTAATTCAGAGATAATTCAGTTCATTAAAATTCAATCATTTCTGTAGTAGATCAGCAATTCCAATTGGCTGTATGAGCTGGATTAAACTGCTGTCTTTCTCTTCCATGCAATTTTCAGAATTACCCAAACACCTGCTCCTGTCAAGTCCCTTTTCTTCCACAGCCAGATGACTACAGCAGCAAGGATGACTGAAATTACAAACATCACACTTACATAATTAGCAATAGATGCCAGCCACGCATATCATGACATGATTTTACCTTACCGTGGTTCACACTACAATTTTCTCTAATTCACTGCCCATCTCAACAATCAAGACTCAGAGAAATTCCTTTGAAGTAATCTACAGAATTTTCCATTTTCTATACCATGATGTTGTATGGATGCTGTATGAATGCTGTAGGGGGCAGAGTTAACTCAGGCCAATGGGAAGAAAATCAGGGTATGAGTGGAAATATGTAGGTAAGGTTACAATAGATTTATTTTTTAAAAAAAGATAGCTTCTTTTTCTTCCAAAAATCTTATCCAGACAAGTTTTAAGGGACCTGCTCCCTGTACTCCATCTTTCTAAACACTTTTTTTTTTAATGAAAGGGTTCTAACAGTTCATCACATATACAACAGCACCGGACCCTTTATCAGCAAATTGCGTATACTTAGAGCTATAAAAACTCCTATAGCAAAACTTTATTATGGCTGCACAGCTAATATACGTGCATGCACCTGTAATAGATTCAAGGCCTACTTAAAAAGTACTAATTTCTGCTGCAGAGCTGTACTGCACACAAGCCCTGGCCCACTTGACCAAAACAGCAGGCAGCAATTGCCTGCAGGCTTCAGCTGATGTCCAGTCAGGGAGCTGTGACTGACACCAGCTTCAGCAGCAGTGCTGGCCTGGCAGCCAGGGGGGAAGGTAACTGTCACCTGCTTACCCAGCTCAGCTGAACTTGCTTTCTCGTCTAGGACTTGCCAACAATGCTCAGCTGGGGAGACCTTTTTAATCTCCCAATAGCACTGGCATGGCCTGGATTAAAATTACTAAACTTTCAGAAAATTTTTAGAATTACCAAAACACCAGCTCCTTTTTAACCCCCCAAATTCTAGCAGTCTACCAGGAAAAAGCCTATTGCAGCAGTCTGTTTTCTCTGTGCTGCCAAGCATGCCATGTCTCCCAGCCTATTCATTACTGCCTCCTGGAAGCAGCTGCCAGTCACTGAAACATGGGTTTGCCATAGAGAAGGACCGC
>VZRE01002941.1:386830-653518 GCA_013396775.1 Cephalopterus ornatus
GGGGGAGGAAAGACAAAAAAGTGATTTTTTTTCCCTATAATGCAATCAAGCACAAGGTCAGAATAGTAAAACTTACTAGATATGAAGTAGGGAAAATGTAAGAGAAAAGCTAGAGTGCTACACGTAGATTTGTAAGTAATTTCTGCATCATTGCTTTGCCAAATCCTATGCAGCATAACATGAAACCTTTATACAGAATATTTGTATCTTCAGTTTACGGACAGGAACTGAAGTCACAGTTATGTAATGGTAGGGTCAAAGCTCAGGTTAAAGTGAAGCTTTGAAGTTAGAGGTGCTTCAGATTTCAGGTTTTGAACATATCAGACACCTACCTCAGAAATAACACAGAAGCACTGTCTAATACTGATAATGTTCCCTGCTTTTGCTTCCCCATTTCTTCCTGAATTTGACTATTGACCAAACTCTACTGTGTCTCTTCACTGAAATTTTAACCCTGAGCTCTTTCTTCTTTGCATGATCACTGACCCAAAATAAACCAAACAAAAAACAACAAAGCTACAAATATCAAATAACCAACTAACCAACGGAACAAACACCAACACATAAAACAACCACCTGTTAGGAACATCATTACTCTTGAAGCATCTCTTGTCTCTCAGTTCTGATTGAAACAAGCCATGTCCCAGAATATATTAGCCTGGAACTGACAGACATATAGTGTAATTATATAAGCTTTGTTTTCTTTAGAAACCAAATAAAAATATCTGAGACATCAACAAGTCCATCTCCCATTTGAAATAAAAGATTATCCTGTAAGTATCATCAAAATTTCCAATTAACCTAGAACTCCAGGGCTAAAATCATAGAATCATAGAATCATATGAGTTGGAAGGGACCTCTGAGATCGTCAAGTCCAACCCTTGATCCACTACTACCAGTTACTAGACTATGGCACTAAGTGCCACATCCAGTCTCTTCTTAAATACCTCCAGGGACAGAGAATCCACCACTTCCTTGGGCAGCCCATTCCAATGCCTGATTACCCTCTCTGTAAAGAATTCCTATGGTATCCTCTCCACCTCCATGTAATCTAAGAGGATGCTAAACTGGCCCCTCGAGTTCATCATGTGGTGCATCATACCAGCATGGACTGGGATGCTATCACTTTCACTAGGGTTGTGACAGAAAATATGATATCTTTAATCTCAAATCAAATTTTGCCTTTGCTCTTTCTCCTCTCTTTTATTTCTGCCCCCACAGGCACACTTTGCCAAAGAACATTTTGAGTTCTGGGCCTCAATCATCTTATCCAGACAAGATTTCATCCTGCACCTTAAAATGACCCTTTTTAGTGGCACACACTAATAGGGCCAAATTCTGTCCTCCATTGCACTCTATGTCCCCACTGGAGTCACGAGACAAAAATAATTGTATAATGAAGGGTAAAAAGGCAAAATCTGTCCTACATTTCTTTAAAATAAATCTGCAGCAAGTAATAGCTGTCCACCTCCTCTGAGAATGAGGCCCTTCAGGTTTGTGTGAAGGGTGCTGACTTTTTTTGTAAGTTTACTGGGCGCATTCACATCTCTCTCAACTTGAGTTCCTCACGCTGAATTTATGTGGTTGGTGCAGCTAAGTGCAATAGGCAGACTGCTGACGAGATCTAAGCTCTCGTATACTCTTGCTCTCTTGAAGTGAGATGTTAAAATTGTTCCAGAGGAGTGGCAGCACCAGATGAAGAAAACTAAGGCACAACATTTTCTCCAATGAACTGGAACTGAAAGCACAGCAGGTGAGGGATCTGTACCAGCAGAAGGAGGGATCTCCAGGGATACAGGAATGCTTTTTAACTTTTATTTTTAATGCATACATAAATTATGGTTGATAACAAGGGATATTTTCTCTACATCTGCACAATTTGAAATGTAGGGAGGGAAGAGAGAATAAAACTGAACAACCTTTCACGAATCATAGAATCCTTAAGGTTGGAAAAGACTTCTAAGATAATCGAGTCGAACTGTTAACTGAGCACGACTGTGTTCACCACTAACCCATATCCCCAAGTACCACATCCACCTGCCTTTTGAACACTTCTAGGGATGGCAATTCTGCCTGGGAATTTTATTCCAATGCCTGGATTTACTACATAAACAAAAAATAATATAAAGAAAGAAAAAATTCAATTAGAGGATGGGGGAAGTAAAACAAAGAGAAAAAACATTAGTGAATGCTCTTTTGTGGCTGGATTGGTAGGGAATATAGGGAAAGAACAGGCTCCAAGATTGGCACTCTGAAACTTTCCACAAGTATATTCTCACAAGGCATAATATAGTGGAGAGAAATAAATATATTTCATAAAGGACAAAACAGCACAGAGACTTTTTTTTTTAATAGCATAGTACCTCTTTAGTGCAAATTTGCAATATGAAAAGTATATTAGATCAGGAAGTGTCCAAAGAGCTCTCTTACACATAGGACATTTTTTTCCTCTATAAAATCTTTTTCAACCATACAAAAGAGTATAATTTAAAATAATCCAAAATCTTTTATTCTTCAATATATTCTACCTAACTTCATAGCACAGGAAATTTTTGAAGATATTTCTCTGAACCAAAGAAAAATGTCCTAAATTATAACTGCCCTTTGGCAATTAGCTCAGAACTTCCTCAATAATGTCAAACTGCAAGCTACAGTATCAGAAGCTTTAACACAAACTGTTTTCTAATTGCAATAAAACTTGGAAGTAAAAGTGATCCATCTGTATTTGTGCCATCCTGTGTACCATAGGTGCAGTTGATTTAAAATATTTTTCACTGAAGTGTTTATAAGCATTTAGATGGTGTCTTCCAGTGAAATACAGGCAAAAGGGTCATAATTTACTGAAATATTTTCCAGTGAGAAAAAGCAGAAAGTTATGTCACAAAAGTCATAATGCTTTTTCCCCTAAAAGTTATGTCATGTTACATCAGACACCAGACTTACCTATATGACCAAAAAGATATGACAGCACTGACAAGAAGATTAAATAAGATACATGAGACAATACCACGTAAGTTCTTTAAGGTCATGCTTATCTTTGTACTCTGGCCCAACCGACCTAACAGCATTTAGGGTGATTGTCTTTCAATCAGACTAGCTATGCACAGAAGAGCAGAATGTGAAGACAATGTTCAGACGTGGTGCGGGAGAGAAGAAGAATAGACTGCAGCAGCATGAATTTAGAGTGGTTTGAGTTACAAAGAACCATGTCCTTTCAAATAAGTGTATCTTATGTTAAGCTTGACTGACCTAGAGGGATTACATAAATGATTAACATTTCAGAATAAGTTTTCTAAAGGTTATTATTAATCAGTGCCTAGCATACATTATAGCACAGGTAGGTACAATATAAATAAATTACAGACACTGTCACATTCACTTTTGCTGTGACAGAGATCTTGGGATTCTTTGTGCAAGGTTTTGCATGGATACATTCTAAGTGATACTTTCTGCCTCACAAGCTCTCTATCTAAATAAACAAGATAGAGATCAGAAAAATAAAGGAAGCAATATTATCCCATTTTAGCAGATATAACTTGAGATACAAAGAATGTAAGTAACATGCCAAAAGTTATTAAAGAGTCTGTAACAGACCTAAAGATTGATATGATATCTCCTGGTCATCCCATTATCTATCCAGAAGATGCTTTTGTGTTAGTTGTTGTAAGGTAAACATATGCAGATATTCTTCCCAAGAAAGCCAAGACAGTGAAAAGATTAAAAAAATGGTTTGTTTCAGAGGCAAAGACCACTTTTTTACAATGCAGCGCATTGGATGTTCAGGGGCAAAAGGCGACTTCCCGCCCCCTCAGGGCCCCCTTTTATCCTCTCTTTTTCTCCTCCACCTTTCCAAGGCCTCTATATGTCTGTTAGGGCTATCTCTATCCTCTCACACACCAGAGAATGGGTCTCTTGCTTTGAGGAGGGGGGGAAAGCATTGAAACTGGCTTTGAGAAAGAGTTACCATTTAGGCAGAAAGCCTTCCTAGTGAAAACCAAGTTTCTAACTTTCTGTTAGAGTTTCCGGAATTGCATCTATCCCTACAACCATTGAACATTATAGGTTAAATTTCAACCCACTGACTATGACATAAAGTATTTCGCTATGGTTCTCTGCTAAGGCTTCTACACCACTGAGGGTGCTGAAAATACTATAGACGTTTTGTCACACTAGTATGCCCTCAACTGGACTTGGCGAATTCATTGCATGATTTTGACAGCTGCAATACAAACTCGATTACTTTACAACCCTAATGCTATTTCACAAAAAAGTCTGAAGACAAAGTAACACAGAGTGAAGGAGCATTAAGTTACAGAAAAACAAGAATACAGAATATATCAATTGTTATTTCGAGCATGTAGGAATTAATAGCTATTGATGCCAAAGACTAATAGGAAAAAACACTGGTAAGAAGATCGTGATGAAAAGCAGGCAATATGGACCAGTTTGTGAGTTGTAACAATAAAAGTCAAAAATAAAAATGGTGTTCAGGTATCAGTGAAGTGCATCTACCTTGACAACTATCTGAAAACAAAAAACTGAAGCTCATTCCTAGAACAAAAAGATTTACTGTTAGAAAGCTAGGGTAGTTTTCTGCCAGAAACTAGTTGAAAGAAGGAAAAAAATGCAAATACCAAAAATCAGCGTTAGGTTTTTCCTAGGTGTAGGTCACCTCATCTGTCTCAACTGTGTTGGTTGCTTACATTAGGGCCCAAGAGTCAAAGCTGCCAATATTCTGTCTCTGACAGAATATATATATATATATATAGCCTCACATTTCAGAAAAAATGGGGGTGAATGAATGATGTAGTCTTTTTCACAGCCCTAAAACTAATTTTTTCCTGATACATACATTTCTGTTGCATTTGACATATTCAAAAGGGGACATGCTGGAGCTGGCCAGAAAAGAACTTAGTTTATACTTAATCTTACACATTTGAATATGTCTCCTGATGTGCAATTGTGTTAATATGACCAGTGTGACCAATATTGCTGAATCACTAAAGGTTGCGATTCAGAAAGAACTGAATCTGCCTGAAATCCTTGGGACATAGGATAGTCTAACTTTTTATGAACTTCTGGGATCAGATTAACATAATTAAACACAATATTTTGCCTTTAGAGCCACAGCTTTAAAGAAACAGTCTTAGCTCATCATCACTTAGCTGTATCCTCATGTGGAGGATATAGTGGTAGACAAAAGATAAACGAGGGAGCTAAATGAATGTAGATCTCTGCAAGTAGTGCTTCTTCCGTTGTGCCATATGGTTAGGCCCTTGTATGCAGTGTCAGGTGTCATTGGCACAGCTCCACTTTATCACAACCACCTCTGAGACCTGTTCCTGTTGAACTTTGGTTACTTCTTGTACAAAGTGTGTTTCATTCTAACAAATTCCATAGGAAATACATTCTAAGGGAAGAGTTGTTTTTCCTCATGAACACTCTCCATGGCTTAAACCAAATCTTCTTGAAATGAAAAATTAAAAACTCCTGTAAAATTGAAAAATGTCACCATAACTGCTGTAAACAGGTGAGGGAGGGACTGCATTCATCACACACTTTTCATACTCTACTCTAGAAAGGAAAATTCCAACTTTCTTTGGGGGACTGAAAAATAAAAAATGTTAGAACTTCTTTCAAAGTGGAATACTGATCATCTGCAAGGCCTAGAAATTACTGTAAATGTTTAAGATATGCTGCATTACTCTTTCCTTAAAATTGTTGTGATGCATATGATCCCTTTTTATACTGCAGAAGAAGGATTCATATAATCCCTGAGATGTGTCAGTAAGCTTTTTTTTCCAGCAGAAAATATTTGCAACTGTGATAGTCCTGAAGAAAAGGAGAAAAGATTGATGCAGTGTAAGGTGTCTTAGTATTTAGTGGGTATACTGGGTTATTGCTGTTTGTTTTCCAGTTAATTTGCAGCATTCTGCTTCGCTTCTATAAAGTATTTTGTGATCCTTATGTAATGAAAATTAGAAGCTGAAAAACCTGAAGCAATTACGTAAATGCTTAAACCCTTCAACCACATTTTTGAGGTGTCCTAGAATTTACAAATTCAGATACAAATTCTTTAAACGTTAAAAGAAGTCAACATAGGGCCAAATTGTGTGCTGAAAGAACTGCATAATAGCAATTAAATTATACCACTTTTACACTGAGGTCACAAAATCATCATTTCCTTTAGAAACATTCTGGAAAGATCAAACATGCAATGCCAGTACTGCAACAAATCATTAGGGGCTTCAGTGAAACTGCCATAGAATCATGGAAGTGCAGGGCAGGGAAGACCTCAAGTGATCATCTATGTCTTCCTCATTAACAATACCAGATAATTTCCCCAGATTCTCTTTAATGTTGAGTTTTCTAGCCTTCCTTTAATGGACAGCGATTCCATAGCCTCTCTCACTTGCCTTGACAGCTAGGTCAGTCTGTGTTGCTTGACTTGAAATCTCCACTCAATCTAAGGAGGATATTTTGAACAAATATGTTTTGCCATGATTTTTTTTTTATAATCAGCAAAGGCATAGCAGTGGCAGTGAACCACTGATCATTATCCAATTTTCTAATATCCTTTCCATGTCGGAAGTATGGCTACATGTCTCCTTATGATTGCCCTCATTTCTCTCTTAAATAAAACTGATTTTAATTTTTTTTCTCAAGGTAGAGGTTTTCTAAACCTTGTATTCTTGTTGCTTTACTTCAGTTGATCTATTTCTTCCCCAGTCTAGAGTGTCAAAGACCTGATGTGATGTCTGGCTAATTACAACAGATACTTTTTTCTCCTTTTACTTGTATACAGTGCTTCTTTTCTATAACCAACACTGAGGTTCATCTTGTTTGCACCAGAATCTCTTTGGTTGATTGTATTTCAGTCATGGCATCTTATAAACTGCCTGTCATTCTCTGCAAGATGACAGCATAACCAGTTACCAACTATTCTTTGTATGTGGACTTTTGACGTGGGTTTTTTTTCAAACACAAAGCTTTATTGATTTCAATTTGTTCATTATAGAAGAGGTCTCTAATTTATCAAGACCATCTTGAATTCTGATCCTGTCTCCCACATCAAACACAAATCTTGTATTTTCCAAAAGCTTGGTGGCAGTAATCCATATTCCATTATTCCTGACATTAAAGGAAATACAGAATAGGATTGGGCAAAAGGCAGACTGCCGTAAGACACTTGACATCTTCACTCAATCTGACACCAAAATGTTTGTTTCTGCTTTTACAATACATTTTTTCAATCAGCTGGATCCCTGTTCTATTTTGTCTAGCCTTCTCTTTTTTTCAGAATCAAAGAGATCAAAGTGTTATAACTTCTGTCGGTTCAATGAATTCCTCCTCAATAGCTTTCCTGGTAACTCTAACTTTAGGAAAATGTGGTACTGCCTGGCTAGTGCCATCATAAAACCAACAAAGGAATCTCAGTACTATATAGAATCATAGAATATCTTGAGTTGGAAGAGACTCAAGATGAGAACATTGTGACTTATATTTGATTTTGAAGTATCCTTCAACGCTCTTATAATATAACTTAGTTTTATCATCTGAAAAGAAAGGAGAACTAAATTCTGTAAGAATTTTATATTTACTTTTCTCTACCAGTAATGTAGTTAAGGCAATTTTAATATTTATGAATGTGTTAAGGAAACCCATGTTGGAAAATTCTTCACAGAATAATTTTTTCAAAGATTATGCCATTAATAATGAATATATCTTGCACATCCAATAAAGTAGTAAACCCATATAATTTCTTCTTACAACACAAGCTGGAAAACAGTCCAAAATGGAGACAAGAAAAGCATGTTAAACAGTTAAAAAGTATGGTGATATTACTGTTACTTTAATTCTAAAATTGAATCATAGTATTTGTTTATTAATCTTATAATATGGGTAGGCAACTCAGCACATTTTACAAATTTGATACAATTGTCGAATTTAAAATTCTTCTTGTTTTAAAGTTCTTAAAATTCTTAGTTATTCTGTTATTCTTTAATCACTTTACCTGGACATCTCCTGGTGTTCTCCCTGTCTTCTTCCCCACTCATAGGTCTGTACAAAACCATTCCAGCCAGGTGAAATGCCCTTTCATTTCACTATGAAGTGAAAGCGTGGTTCATACTGCTTTTTGCTTAATTTTAGCTGGAATGAGTCACTTTTCTTCACCTTCTATGTGGAGTCACTTCTCCACACAGAAGAACCTATGATTTAGATGTAGAAGCACTTTCTTACCCAATACTTTCTTGCTTACTTCACTGAAAGTGTGGGTGAACCCTAAGCTCTAACGGCCTAACCTGCTGCTCATGAGCAAAGAGGCAGTCACCATGAGCTGATATTCCTCCAGTGTTCTTCCCAAACATATATTTTTTAGGACTGAAATAACTGACTGGGAAAGACATCTGATGTACCTCATGTGAAAGAGCAGTAGGATGTGCCTCCAGCTATTTTCACAAACAAAAGAAGAGACACCAGTATGGGTACGTCTTTACAGAGGGGAAGCTCACATTCAGGATAAAATAATCCAGGTACCAGTTAAAAGTGAGTAAAATGTGGAGCATTCTCCATTACCTTCAGGCCAAATTATACAATAGTGTCAAGACCTAATGCAGAACTACTTAACCTGAACTGCACAATGCCAGATTGTCCCCTTACCTTGTGAAGAGCTGCTCTACCCAGCTGTCTTATTTAGAACCATCCTTTGCTATGTACTTCTGAAAATCAAATTGAAAAACTTCAAAATTAGTTTAAAAAAATTGGAAAGTCTCATCCTTAATCCCTAGAGCATACAACAGAGTACATTGTATCTCATATAAGCATATCCCATGGCCATGTTCAGTCATGTCTATTTCTCAACTTCAGGAGGTTATCATCAAATAGCTGGTTGACCCCGTGATAGTTTGGAGGGCCATCTAATGACATTCAAAATATTCAGAAAAAAAAAAACAACTAAGCAAAAAATGCGATGCAAAATAGATTCTGCAAACAAATGAAAGTTTTGTGTGTTGCATATTTGGGGGAGGGGAGTAACCTTTGCTTGTAGAACAAACCTTGAAATATGACCCAGTTGCACCTCACAGTTTTAGAAAAACAGAAAGCAGACACAAAAGGTCGATTTTACCAATAATTTTGGCATTTGGGGAGATATTTTGTTTCATCCTCTTTAAATTAATGGTTTTGTCAATAATATTACACAAGATTTTTTTCTGGATACCGTAAAGACTTCTTAAGTCACTTGCTTTTGTCTTATTAATCAGGCTATTTACGGCAGTTCAGAGGTGATTTGTGGTTTCTCAGAGTGTCTGTTTTGAGAGTGAGAAACAAAACATTTGTGATTCATGGAATGGATTATTATTAGGGCTTGGAAATCAGCTGCAGTACATAACTACAGATCCTGTGGTTTTGTACAGTGGGATAAAGTCATCTAATAGCCTGTTGCAGAGCTGGCCTTAAAAGATGAAACATTTACCAGTCTTCTGCTCGGCATTAATTGGACATTCGTTACCAGAGAGGAAAAACAACACACTGAAAAACAAACAGAAAGAGCCTGAAAATAGAAAAGAAACCAGGCAGAAAAGCTTGGAAATAAAGATATTGATAGCAAACTGCTCTCTGGGACAGCAATAACTTAATTAAGTATATCTCACATAATTCTATATTGTACAGTTTATTCTGTACAATAGGGAAGGCAAGGCAAGAGAGGGGAAGGGAGGGGAAAGGAGGGGAGGCAAGAAAGCATGTATTTGTTTGCCTCTTCTCTGTTTCTAGACTAGTACAAAAAACAGAGTGGATTCCTTAACAGCCCAGAGGATAGGAGTAGTTACTGCATTGTATACTTGTCTCCTATATATAGCAAAATAGCACTATATATTGTAGTTCTGTCTACCTTTTATATTCCCAGTGAGAAAGCTGATACAAATGTGGAAACAAGGGAGCAAATGCCAGCAACTTACATGATTTGTTTATGTGGTATTGAAGTGGAAAGTCTGTGTAGGTGTGTTTGACTTTCACAAATAGTTTAGCTGAAGGGCAAGAACAAGCAGTATTACCTCAGCAGTGTTATACTTCATCAAATGCACATGGATCATGTGGAATTTTTGTAGGCACAAGGGTTTCTGTTAAACTGCAAGAGGATTTTCAGTCAGTACTGTGCTAGAAATTCCTCCAGATAGCCACAGCTCCATGGTGCTCAGCAGTTCTGAGGCAGTTTCCTCTATGTTTCTTTGTTTTCACAGGAGATAAATCATATGCTATCACAGACTCAGTTTTTTTGGTTGAATTTTTTTTTGTTTGTTTCTTTGGGTGGGGTGTTTGTTGTTGGGGAGAGGGATTTCTTCGTTTTTCTTTTTACCTGACCAAACTCAGAGATTAGTTCTGTTGATGATTAAAGCATGGAGTTATAACACCGGAGTTATGTGTTTCATCCCCACATGGGCCGTTCACTTAAGAGTTGGACTCTATGATCCTTGTGTGCCTCTTCCAACTCAGAATACTCTGTAATTCTGTGAAAATAAACATATGTGGCACAGTTAGAGAAGGCATTTTTTGTAGCTGTCAATGGAGAGACATCTGCTGCAACTCCTTATAGTAATATAGATGGGCTCACAATTATCCATAGGCTAAGAATTCTCCTTGAACTCCTGGCGTGACTCCTGTACTTTGGAACAATATTCTGCCTTTGGTCCACTTGGCCTCCCATAGAGGAAAGGGACAAAGAAAGAAGAAAAGAAAGGATATAAAGAAAAGAAGCAGCAGCATATTTTTTTAGGCTGCTGAGCTTTTCTTCCTGCAAAAGGAAAGCAAATGGCCTTTTATTCTCATTGCTGCCTGTGGCACTTTTCCTCTCTGTGGATCCCATTAATTTTAACACACTGGTCTTACCATGTAGATCCAAGTTCCTGTCTAGTTTTTGGTTCCTTTTGGTGACCTGAAGACTCCTAAGAGGAAGTAGGACATAGCATCACAGAACAAAAGAGGGTAAAAGCTTAAAGTAAGTGAGAATTTCTACAGAAATAATAGCTCGCAATCTTGCAAAATAAATCAATACTTTCCCCTTCCTCTCTTCATTCAGTTTACAGTCAGAAAGGGGAAAGGTTTTTCTGCAGAAGTTGAGCTTCTGTCCACTCCTTAAACAGTCAGAACTTGTAATGCTCTAAGTGATCATTTCTGGACTAAAATAAATGAAATCTCTATTTACATATTCAAAATGTAATTTGCAGCCAAAAGGAAATAAAAAAGATGCAGCTGTGTCCTTGAAGTTTTCTTCAATGATTTTCTCTGTGTTAGAAACCTTATTCTTTTCATGATTAATAAATTCCACAAAAATGAAATTAAAGTAAGTGGTCTATTAGCTGGGATTGCTGATCAATAACTAATAATCACAGTACACTCTAGTTCAAAAAATGCCTAGGCATTTTTACAATACAAACATGCAATTACATGTTAGTTGGAATGGCTGAGTTCTAAGCAATCTTTTTTTCTGGGTGAAAAGTCTGTTTTGTCTACTCTTAGCTCCTAATATAAAAATTAAAATTCCATTTTCAGCAACAGCAACTCTGAGCAGTTGAGATTTTAACCCCAAATTTTCTTAACTGTCTTTCCCTAGGATTGCACAAGAGTATAAATTATGTTGGGTGAAAAAAATTGGAGAAAATCATACAGTCTTATTTTGCATCAAACACCAGACTTTTTTCCCCATATTTGATTAATGGTATTCTCTCCCATTTAGCAAGAGGAAGACTTCCCATACAGAATGGAGTACAATTCTATTTTTATGGAGATCAGTACAAACAGGTATTTACTGCCTTCCTGTGTTGTCCTCAAAGTCTTCAAAGATGTGATTTTTGAATGTCAAATACTTTTCATGTCATCAAAAGTAACATATGAAATAAAATTTGATAGAAATATTCATTATTTAAACTGAAGGTAGTTTAACATGAACATTTTATGAACTGTTTTGCATTCTGTTATCCACATTTCTTAATTTTCTGAAAGAATATGCCTGTATTTTCTTTGAATTGCTGGGCAGCATCATGATTTAATCCATTTGATTCCAAAGACACATAGAAAAAAAAAGAATCTGCCTCCCCCAAGATTAATCAACAGAGAGTATAAAAAGTTAACTCTCCCCTCTCTTTTCTACCTAACATTCTCCTTCCAGCATAGTTGATTTAACACTTGAAGAAGTGAGGACATCTCTAGCTATAGGGAAAGAAGAGTGGTTTTGAGAGAACCATGAAAAGTGCAACTGCTCTGTCATCTCTCATGATGGGCAAATTATAATTCTAATTCACACTGGTATTTCTAAATCCATTAAGAAAAAAAAGGTGTTTCTTACGTAAGTCGTGCTGAAGAAGTGATGGTAGTGGAGATCTCTGGCATGTACATAGCCTCCACATCATTGTTGTCCCATACAATGCATACATTTCAGGTCATGTCCCTTATGCTCCTCTCCGTCACCATCATCGCATGCATATTGTATCTCTACGTACTAATGCATAGGAAGAAGTTTTAACTCCTCAGTCAAACACCCCCTCATTCATAGCTGAAGTGATTGTGAAAAAGTAAATTGCAGTGGTAGTTCTATTTTTTTCTGTTCTGTATGGGACTGGTTAAAGCTCGATATCCAGTCCAGCTAGCTAAAACAATACTGCTAAGCTATATTCAAGTTGATTGTTCAGAAATACTAACCTCATAAACATGGTTGAATTAAAAGGCCAGTAAAGGTACTATTGGTAGTTCTTTCACTCATAGTATATTACATCTCAGTAAATTTTTATGCATTTCTCCTGCCAGATGTAACAAGATGGTAGGAAAATATTCAACAAAGTGGTATGTTAGTTAATTTAGGATGCTGACAGTACTGAGGTTCTTCAACAATTTATTTACTGGCTTGCACTTTACCACAAACTTTTAATAAACATTATTTCATTGCTAACTTGTGAGGCTTATGAAGAATTAACAATATAAAGGGAGAAGAAGATGGAATTCTTATGGTATGATATAATTACTTGCATGCATTATTAAAGCTAAGTCCAATTTAGTGAGCTGCAACTTTATAAATTCTTGTGTATCAGAAATTATGCACAGTTACAGAGTATTTACCATGCACCTCCACAGCTAAATACTACATGATTTCTACCCCTCTCATGAATGATTATTATGAAACTTCTCAAAGACATGCTCAAAAAGCATGTTGGTTTCTCCTAGTCCACAGAAATGCTATATTAGAAAGGTCATGGATAGGTCTTTGGTATTTTCCCTGGCTTCTCCCTGACTGGTGATGATTTTCCTGGTTTACCACAGACCTTTGCATACCTGGCAGCACAGTATCTACATAACAAGCTGAAAAGCAACCACTATAGATGCTTCAAAAACAAATCCTCGGTCTTATTGTCCATGGCACTTAGAAACACCACTAGCACTGAAGTTTGTTCTTACATTCACAGAAAAAAAAAAAAAAGGGGAACTTTAAAGCAATAGCACATTTTTACTTGGATAGATTTTATTTAAAATTATGAACTGAGCTATTTTAACTATGCATTTAGTGCTAGCCTTGTTTCTAAAAGTCCTTTGCCTGATATCAGATCAGACCTAGACATAACCTATACATAAACATCTTTCACTGTAAAATAAATCCCTTTTTTTCTCCTGACCAAGAGAAAAGAATATGTCTCAAGTAATGCACAAACAGGTTTCCTGAAAATAAAACCAACAACTATGAAGTGAAGAGGGTTTCTGTCACTGAGAAACATTTTTTATTCTCTTACTTTCTGGTGATTTTGTATGCAGATGCTTGTACAATTTTTCTAAGGGAAAGCAAATTTGTTTGCAACTGAATAAAAATTTCAGGGCTTTTTTTTCCTGATGTTGCTGGATTTTCTTTTTTTTTTTTGGGGGGGGGGGAGGTGGGGAGTGAACAATAAAAATGAGTGCAAAACAAAAAAACAAACCAACCCCCAGAACATCAAGGCAACATACCAGTTTCCTCACTGTCCCCTCTGGTCAAATACAGCAGTGCTCCTGCTCTGAGGCTCACCCTTGTTTATAAAGTATCTCAGTACATATAACAATGTTACACTCATTTTTCCAAAGCCTTATGGTATTGTCATCACAAGTCAAGTGTTAGGGCACTATCACAAGCCAGAAATGAGGCAGAAAGAACTGTAGTTGTAAAAGACAGTTCTTCAAGTATATCCTAACCAGCACTCTAAGAACAGTGCAATTTTTTAAGCTGCTAGCTGCAAAACAGACAACACAATGAAAGGTACAGACCACTTCAAAGAGAAAAATTGTGCCTTTCGTCTGGAGAAGCATGCAGGCTGTAAAATACAAAAGCATCATCAACAGACTGGCCCCTAGTTTGAGCAATAGTGTGAATACATTTTCAGAAGTGCTTTATCCACAGAAGGTACAGTACATAATTGTTATCTGATACTGCTGGGTTTTCTCCTTGGTAACAAGTGGTGGCCACAACATTGGCAATCTTAGTCATCACTTTGGTTAGTAGGGAAGGCTTGCTCTCAGCACCTCAAGCCTCTATTTAAATGAGAGAAATTAATGAACACTTTAATTTATCTCCCCCTGCTGCTACTTCATCATTGTTTAGTAACCTAGTAATCTTTCCAAACTCCACAGGGTATATGAATTCTGTATCAGGCTGAAGTCATACTGAAGTAAATTCAGAAAAAAATTCAAGCTTCCGTTTAGACTAATGCCAGCAGCCATGTCAATATAGTAATGCCATAAGAGAGGAAAAAGACATTGGAATCAGATTGGGGATTAAGTGGGAAGTTTCTTGCTGTTTCTTTGGACATTGCTAGTTTGCAACATTCTGTCATGGGCTAGATTTTGCATTCATGTAAGGCTACTTCTACATGTTCTCTCTACAAAGGGAAATGAGGAGCCTAGTAACTCTCAAGTCCATTAATTACTTACTCCAGGTACCATCTGTACAGGTGCAGAAGCAGTTCAAGATTATTCTTTGTCTTTCTGCAATCTATTTTGTCCAAGAAAGCCAGGAAAACCAACAGGTTTCACAGCTGAGAGAGGCATTTGCACACCTGCGTGAAGCCGTACAAGTTTCCTGGGCAGTTCTTTGTCCTTTTGTAGTCAAATAAATTTTTATTACAGTTGTCATAGTACGGGTTTTGGGATTGCTGCTATTACCAGTAAAACAAATAAAAACATTAGGAATACCTTAAAAATACTCACAAGAAACATGTAAAACACCATAAATCCAGTAAAAAAAATTGCTATTGCTATTTTGAGCTGCTTCATGATCCTAGGGTCAGAAGAAATAGCTTGAAAGAATTTACGTTAATCAATCCAACTGATCTGATTTCCTATAGACCGATGCTATTGAAAGCTAATACTAACATTAGTTTCAGAAATTAAGGCCAAAACATATTTATGTTAGTTTTTATCCATAGTATGCCATTTGTTTTGACATGGTTGCAATAAAGATGTGCGCTGTTATTTAAGCTGCAAATACTAAACTTCTATTATAAATAAATCTCTTACAGAGTATTCTTAATATATTTTTCCTTACCTTGAACTGATTAATACAGAAATATTCTCTACCATGATTAATAATGCCTTATAGGTAACATATTTTGATTTTTTTGCCCAGTATCTTCTAAGAATACATAAGAATTAGTACAAGTATCCAACTCAACATCATCTGGCCTGCTCTCTGACAAAGGAAAGATTTTATCAATGTATTTCAAAAAACAAATTTAGCAGGGAAGGAAGAGGCATTTTAATCTGAGGAGTCACCTCAGCAACAGTATTTAATCCTCAAAAGAGATCCATTCAATATTGCAGTTGTAAATTTGAGCATGGCCAGAAGGCCAAAAAGAAGAAAACCTGTAGCTTTTTGTGAAGCAAGTAGTAAAAAGAGTGCCTTCATTCTCTTCTTCTCATTGCTTTTAGAGAGTACAAGGGAAATTGAAGTAAGAGAGTGTAGAAACAGATGTAAATTTGAAGGCAATTTTGAAAAACAGAGGCTTACCAAGAAGAAAGCTGAGTTAAGGTTCTCTTATTACTACATTAAGAGATGCTCAAAAATATTATGCATCTCACCTTATTGGGTTTTGGATATCTTCAGCTACAGAATCAGAGTACCATCTGATATTCTGTCTCCTTAGACCATTTTCCCCACTGGTATTGAGGCTGTTTCTTAGATTGTTGTCTACAATTTCTTTTCTTTCTTTATTTTCATCCTGTAGCAGTACTGTTGCATTTTGCTGTTACCAAAGTTATCAAGAGAAAACTAGAAGGAAGTTATCAAAAGATAACATAAGTATGAACTTGCTCTCATTACACACTACAAGCCAGTTCTGAATATCACATTTTGGTGTACCATTTTCATTGATAATTATTTCTATGAATTTATATTTCAGTAAAAAAAAAATTAAAATGTGTGGAGTCTGTATGTGTGGGTATGTGTATATAAATGGGATATGATATCTTCTAAATGAGAAAGAAAAGAAAAAAAGCATAAACATACAACAATAGTATAATTTAGGTGAGACAAAGTTTCCTTCTGACCTTGTGACCCTGAAATTACTTTGTTCTTCATGGACTCTTTGTCCATGAGGATTCTTTCAGAGAGTTCCAACTTCTACTTCTGTGAAACACTTCCTCCTTCCACAGTTGAGTTATTGCCTTGTCTGTCTTGCCTTAATTATCTAATCCATGATCAAATGAGATTCAATGATTTACAAATGTGCATTTGTATAGAAAGGTTGTATTTGAGAACTGAAATCCAAGGCAGTGTGCACTAAACACTAATGTGAAGTCAAAACAACTCTTCTTTTGTTTCTTCTTGCATCCTGAAATGGCTTCACAGAACAGCTGAATTCATCAAGGCTGGATCATCAATTAAAGGACAAGCATAAGAGAACTGAGCTATGAAGCTGGCAGTAAGTGGTTTTCAGCTGCATAAAGACATCCATTACTGCACAGTAGCTTATATTTAGACATGCCTATTATAAATATCTGCGTCTATCCGAAACAAAAAGTAAGAGATTGTTCCCCACATCCAGGAACAGCTTTAGTGTAGTTTCACAAAGAAGTTGATATATTAAAAAAGTAGAAATTCTCAAAATACCTCTGAAAGGAGGTGAGGTATGCTAATATATCAAGCTGGTATCTCCCTAAAGAAGTTAGTCTTAAAGGCAAAACCAATGTAAACCAATTTACAATCTGAATCATGCTCCAAAGCAAGACTCAGAGCAACACATAGATTTTGACCTTCTGGAGTACATAATCTGATACTGGAAAAGACACTTCACTCAAGTCATCTAATTTAAAAATATCTGTCTTGATTCTCTAAAAATTTCAGAACTGCAATATGAATGCTGATGTACAAGCTTCTCATTTCCCATTATGCTCTTTTTAGTCACTCTTGCTGAAGGTGGAACATTTTTCTGTCCTTACTTTTTTTTTTTAATAAACCCCATTCAGACCCATTCATTTTTCCCTTGGAACAGTTACATGTTAATTGAGGGTAGATGAGGTACCTACCTTCAGCTTCTCTGTAATCATCACAGAACTCAGTACATTATCATAAGACACTCTTTCTATATTCATGTTTTTTCCAAAAGAATTTAGGAGTTGAATAAGTGCTCTTCAGTAAACTATCAGGTCTTTGACTGTGTTAGTGCAGGAATAGAAAGTTGCTACTATTATATGGCTTCTATCAAATGATGAAATGTTCATGTGTTCTAACTGACACCTTTTGAATAGTAGAACATAATTGCTATCCTTTTTCTTTTCGTTTTGGTTTGGGTTTGGGTTTTTTTAACAGATGGGCTTCAAATACTTTAAAATTATGAACTGAAATTTCATCTCCTACACATTGGGAATGTGAGCATAAATGGTCAATTCTTTGATACTATTTTCAAATGCAGTTTAGATGTGGAAAAAATAATATTAATTAGTACTTTGTATTTTAGGATTTTGAACAGTTGCACACCCACCTGAGAAGCTGTCACTATTTTTGTTAGTCTAATTCTGTTAAATAATATTTTTGTGGTAGAGAATAATTTTCAATCTATATTTCATCTAGTCCCATGAGAAGAATAATTAAATGTCAATGGGATAAATTATGTTCCATGGCCTCAAAAAACAGCACAAATACCTGAGGGAAACAAAAAGTAGGGTTTGCCAAGACAGTGATCTACAAACACCTTTATTGCTGTTTCTAGGTGAGGTGAAGGTAGAGGCATCACTTTGGACTGAGACCAATTGTCAAAAGAGGATTGCTTAGGTGATTTGATGCAATTAAATGTCAGTGGCCTTTTGCTTTCTACAACTGCTCTCTGGCCTAAAAAGTGTCAAGCTCATGAGGTCAAGAAAAGAATGAAGGGATTTTACAGATAATCAGAATTTGAATCAACAATTGAAATCTAAAGTTAGCAGAGTTCAAACTGGAGAAATAGTGCCATATTTGGTAGTCAGACAGTGAGAGTGAATATCATGGAACATGAGAAGTTCTTCATCACCTTCAGTTCGGATTGATGTCCTTCTAAAAGATGCACTCAAATGAGGCATTTAAATTCAGGTGTAGCAATGACTTTCAGCAGTTCTTAGATTATCTAAGAGGTCAAACAGACATTTAAAATATTTCTCTGACTTTGAATTCTATGAATATTATTAATATATATAGGAGAAAAAATCTAATAAATGTCATAGGATATTTAGGAATGAGTAAAAGATTAAATCAACTTTTTCTCTAAAGAAACTGATTTTATTTCTTATACTTGTTCCTAAAAAGAAAATAAAGTAAATTGGATAATTATATTACATAATTGTCATTAATGTTATAAAATAGGCATATGCTAACAATCTCTATACAAATAATAATTCCAATAAACATGCTTTAAAGGGTATAAAGGAAAGGGTCTGTTAAGCTTGTTGAATCACCTGTTTTAGAATATATGTAAAAAACAGAAGGCAATTGGAAATTAATCTATCAAATTATATCAGTTCAAGCTATCTTCTCATTTGAAAATGCTGAGAGACAGGTGAAGTATTCAGATGACGCAAGTCACAAAAGTCACCTTCTCTGAGGGGGAAGGCTCCTTAAAAAATCCTTTGGATCCAGCTTCAGGAAAAGGAAGCATACATATGATATTCTCTGTCTGGAGGATGTGGTCAGGATGGGTCTATCAAAAAGTAGCTGCAGCCTCTCAGTGCTTTCACCATGGTCACAGCTGGAAGCTGGGCTGTGGATTTGTAGGCCAAGCTTTTACACTCACTGCTGATAACCATAAGAAGCTATGTGGAGTGCTGACAAATTCTTTTCAGCCACTGACCTAGATTTCTCATGGTTCAGTTCAAAGGCCTTTTTCTGGGGAGAGAACCCTGTCATTCCTTATATTTTGTCTAATTTATGCAACTCATTTAGTCTAGAAGACTCTACAGCTAGTAGTAGACAATTCAAAACATCTAGGGAATACACTAAATATGAGCATACCTCAGTTTTATTACCTCTGTATGTCTGACAACAACAAAGATTATTCTCTAGCATTATAAAATCATGATTCCCATGAGCTATTCCCGAAGGACAGACATCAATCAAAGTTTCAGTCTCATTATAGATTGGAGAGCTTTTATTTCCTTTGACAAGTTCAAGTTCAAGATGATGACTTTGACCTTTTCAGAGCACCTCTAAATTCACAGAAACTAGCGTCTTTACCATGAACACTTATTCATCTATATCAGCAGAGCAGCTTACAGAAATTTTCTACTGTATTCACCATAATCTTAGATTTCAGTTTTCCACTCCTTATAAAATTCCTTTTCACATACGGAACCATAAAGAGAGTCTGGGCATTTACCACTTCTTTCATCTTACTAATTTTCTATTAAAATTTACCTATCCTTAAAATATCATTATGACATTCTAATGAGGACCTTTCTACCTAAATCCTTACATCTATCAAAAAAAACCAAACCAAACCAAAACAAACCAACCCAAATCAAAATAAAACAAAAACAAAATCATGTATTTTTTCTTACTAAAAAGGCTCTGCTCAACCTCAACTGACCTTAAAGATAGAAGGATGTTCCCGTTTTACACAGGGAGTGTGTGTCATTCTGTACATTCTGAACCCTCTACAAAAGTAAGGATTTTATTCAAACTCTTGAGATTGCTGATATCGTATAGTGTTCTTGCTTTTAAAATCTCTTAGTAGCTATCTAGCAGTGTGCACCATCAAAAGCAAAAACATATATTAATTTTCAAGATTTACAATGATAGAATCCACACCTTTTTGTTTTAAATCAGAATACTTTTATGTCTTCCTAACTTGTCATAGTGCAGTGGGACAGCTTCCCAGAACAAACGCTGACTCCAATTTTTTAAAAATCCCCATTCTTTCTGTACTAACATTTCCTTTACGGAATAAAGCACTAATTCAGACTGGCTGACAATCACCAGATAAGGACTTTTGTACAAACCCTGTGTTGTGTATTTGATTTGCCTTAGAGCACATAGGAATCACATCAAATTAAGTACTACTTTTTTTTCTATTCTACCCCTTTTTTTGGCAATTTAAAAGCTATAGAGGATCATAGAATCTGTTAGTTTTTTTTCTCTAACTGAACTCTCATTTACTACTTCTCAGCATTGGAGGGTGTGAATACTTTTTGTATACACAATGAGCATCCAAAGACATGAAAGGAAACTTGTTGCAGTTCCCTCACCCTGGAACTTGAGTTAATTTTACGTGTTTGAAGAGAAAACAGAATATCTAAAAAAAAAAAAATCTAAGCCACTAGTCTGCTCTTTTTGAAGTTATTGATACCTGTAATAAGATATATATTTCAGTATGTTAATCTTTAAACAATCCAGAGTTCCTGACCCTTGAATTCTGCTTGTCACACTTATAGTTTATATAGTTTCTTTCAGTGTTTTTGAATCCAGCCTTTTCTAGTTATAAGTAATGTGAACAGAGTAAGTTCAACCAACTTAACATGGCTTCTCAGATTACCACCAATGGCAAAAATCTACAGTGAAAATGAGGGCAGCGGAATTATTTATATAATTTGTAAATATCTAACTGAAATGCTAAATCTAGTTGTCTGGTTTTCTTTTGTGGTCAGGAGTGAGAAAGGTGACAGTTCAAAGTGCTTAAAGCAGGCTTCCCCTTTGATTTGCCCAGTGAAGTTTGACTATGAAGGGTGCCTAAAAATGAAATTCATCTGACCAAAAGCAGATATGAACACCTGAGCTGATCCCTTGAGGCTTCTTTTCGAGGTGATTGGGAAAAATAAAGAGCAAATCTCTAAACTGCATGTCAGTAACAAGTCTAGTGAATCACTTTCTGCTTCTCCCATTGACCTTAAAAAGAAGTCTCAAATGACTTACTTAACTCTGTATGCCTACAGTTTATGTTGTAAATTCCTGAAGTTGGTGAGATAAATTCCAAACTAACCTCCTAATTTAGATTATTAAATTTAGGTAGTAGAGTATCCAGTAATTAATTTTTTTTTCCCAAGTGTTGAAAATCATACTGTTTTGCTATGTCCTAGTCTTCAAAGCACAGTTCATGTTTAGTTTTCAGGCAGCAAAAAATAATTTAGCAGATACATTTCACCCAAAAACTCATGCCCCTTACTCCTTCCAGACCTGTAGCTCCTCCCCATATCCACATCAGATAGTCATCCAGAATCATAGCTAAAGGTCATTATCAAAGAACCTGCAGTTTCTGTTTTAATGCTTGCATAAGATTCATGGCCTATCTGACAATAGAGGTGCCGAGTTCTTGTCTTGCAGAGTCATCTTAATATCACTGCACCATCCAGAAACATTTAAATTCTGTCAAGTTTAAATTTTGTCAAATTTAAGTTTGAATAGCTCAATCAGACGACTCTCCAGGAAGGAACCAAGGAGCTCTCAAGCCAACAGTATATTCTTCTGTTATAAGAGCCATCCTGGAACCAGCAGGGAGACAACGAGCAGATCTTAGTGGTAAAATTAACAGCAAGACAGAAACAAAACTGAGGATGAACCCAGCAGGAAAACAAAGACTAAGAAAATATATGGGCTTAGTTAGGCCAGGCCTGAGGAACAAGAAAGAACTGTGGCGTAGAGAGGCTACAGCCTGAAGGCTGAAAGGCCGGTGATTTGGCAGCTCTTAAGATATGCCCCAGATTGCTGAGATGCACCAAGATCTGATGGCTGTGCAGTTCACCTGTAATGCCATGTGGGCAGGGCCACCTCCTGTGTGAGGCCCCTATGATCACAGCCCTCAGCGGGACCATTAGCTCCTTCTGAATGGTTGGCCCTGGGATACTGGACAAATTTTTGGATGCAGCAGGAAAATGTTAGTGCATAAAAGGTATGTAAATATTATGACTGTACATTACTTTGCCTGGAAACAAGGAAGATCCTTGGAGACGTTCGGCTTGAGTCTCCTTCCAGGGCACATCTGAGACAGCAGTGTACTGAACAAAATTAAATCAAAGTTTGAATAAATACATACTATATATATTTTTATACACTTTTCATAATATACTTTTAACATTTTAAAAGAATTTTGACAGAGATCACTGTTTGCTTATAGTCACTCCTGTTTGGCAGTAAGTATCAACAATCTCTTCACTGATTTTTAAAATTTTTTCCTTTTTTCAATTATTCATAGCACTCTACAAATCATGCGAACACCTTCTTGTTTCTAGAACTATCTCTCAAAAAGCAAGACAGTACTCAAAATGTATATACATACGACTCTTAAATGGTTAGTGCTTCTAGTAATAGTGTGAGCTTTTGCCTAATTACAATTTCACATAAGCGAATGACACACAATTAAAATAATGGCTATTCCAGAGAAACTTTTCATCTGTCTGAAGGAAACATGTTTCCTGCAGCAGCTGGCAGCATATTTAGAAACCAGACACACTTGCCTGGTGTATCTGTGAAAGAGGAAAATAAAATGGGACTTCTATTACTGCTACCTCACTGCCATCATACCAGAACTCTCCAATCATGGGAGGAGCAATCCATAAGTGTGTATAACAGGTCGTTTTGGGGTTGAATCTTCTGGTTGTATTGGCAGTGAGACCTCCATGGAGCAGTGGCAGCAAACCACTTCCAAGGAGAAGCAGGAAGGGCTGCAAAACTGCAGCTACTCTGCATACAAGGTTCCCACCCAGTAACAACCCACATCTCATTGACAGGGGGTAGGTCAGTAATTTCGCTGAATAAGATTCTGCCAGGTTGATGTGAGAATTGGAGTAACTATAAGGATGAGAAGTTTCATAACTCTTTGTGAATGCAGTGACAAGTTGCAGCTGTTGCTTTGGACCACCTCTTTTAAAGAGCTAGTAGGGTTGTTTCTGCAATAATACAAGCAGCTCAGAAAATGCCTTGCCAGTTCAAGATGTGGGAAGAGGGTAAGGGTGATGTACATGCCACAGGTCTGTAAAGATGTGGCTTTAGTAGCTGAAAGACTTGAGGTGCAGGTCTCAGTTTGGGGAAAGAAAGCAGAGATGTACAGCAGGAGTAAAATGAAATTTCAGTGAGCATGGACTGGAAACACTGACCTTGGAGGAAAACAGTTAAGGAGACACAAGTTAATATGCCGGGATGGTGGATTAACATGCAGAATCTGCACTTGCAAGATATATATCTGTCTATATAGATTTTTTTTCTTAATTTTTCTATAGAGTATTATATTCTTTTATTAGACTTGTCAGTTGTTAGAACCATTCAGCAACACGAATATACCCCTACTTATATTCAGACTTATTTATCACACAAATTAAACATCATATCACCAGTCTCCTTTTAATTACTATCCCTCTTGAAATCTGCTGGCCTGATTTACAGAGCAGTACAGCAAATGCAAGATTACACAGACTTCATAATGAGCTGTAAGCACCTATAAAAATGAGGCCAACTTTATACTTGGGTATTGCGCAACTCAGAACTAATGAAGCAGCCACACTGCTGAACATCTCCCGTATAAAACATTCATAACAAAAACTACATATTGCAGTGTGGAGGCTGATATTTTGAGAGTTTTGGGGTTTTTTTAAGTCACCTACTTTTCCCTGATCTTTGCAATATCAGTGAGCACAGAAAGATGGCAAAAGCCAATGATTTTGATTTTTGGTGACTGTAAGCATGAGACTGTTTTATTTTAAATGCTCTTTAATCTATCAGTTTATTTTAATACCAAAATATCGGCACAATTTGCTAAAACACATATCCTGAAGATAGAAAAATTTATAAATACAGACACAATAACCCTAAATAAAAAACAAAATATGTTTGACAAGAAAGCTAGATTCTTTCTGGTTTGAAGTTTTTCCTTTGGTTTTTTTATGCTGAAAACCAGTTTATTTATGTTTTCCAAATTTCATAGTTTCAGGGGTTATAATGAAGTCTGCTCTGCTTACTTCTGAAATCAGAATGTGGCCTATATAATGAATCTTGCCAGCTTGTCATTTCATCCTGCTTAAATTCCTGTAGAGTTTGCACAGCTTCACCACAAGGTTCTCTTTGCATGCATTTTTAAAACTAACAACTTAGAAGACGTACTGAAAATATCATTTTGCCCAACATTCATCCCTAAATGTCATAAATGCCTGAATTCTTCTGAAACTAGTGAAGTTTAGACTATACTCTGGCTAAGTTTGGCCCACTGTTTTTGCAGAAACAAAGGTGATTTTAGTAGCAAACATATTAGAAGTTATCCATAACTTACAGTTCAGCTTTAGTGTTTGAAAGTGTTATTCTTCAGGACATGCTTGTTGTTTGAGATTGAAGAACTATAGTTTTAGAGTCAAAATTCCCAAATATTCTGTAATAATAATATTTGAAGGACAAGAACATATTTTCCAAGCTCTAATGCTATGCTGCTTGCAGGTTCTGTGAGAAATGTATACCAAGGGTTTTATAAATGCAGTTGCAGTTCGTACATGCCCAGGAGAACTTAGTGTTGAGAAATGATTGCACTATTCCTGTAATGTAAAAACCTCCCTGAAACTGGACATGAATGTATTAATAGCTGTACCTCCTCTTTGCTAAATTCAAACCATTACAAAGCACTGATACATTAAACTGTTAGAGAGTAATTAAACCATAATCGCATGATGAAAAACAATAGAATTGTGAAAAAATGCCGGAATATTAATGCTTTGCTTTTTAAATGCAGTATAGTAATGTAATCCACTGGATTGCAGCACCTTTTATGGAATAGATGGGAATTTACAGCAGATTTCAATTAACAATTTTCATGCTTAACAGTCAATTAAAACATTTAAAAATGTCTAAAAGCACAGAACTTCAGAGTTTAGATAAAATTAATCTCCCTTCATATCAGCATCTTTACATGCAGCAGTGTTTTATGTAAATCGAGCTGTATTTGCATCCTCAAAAAAGCAAAAAATTAGGCAGGGCTTTGAGCCTAATGGATTGCAACAACAGATCTGACTATCTAAAGAGTTGAGTATAATTCACAGAAGCCTGAGAAAGGGCACTTCATCCTCACCCAGCTGCCAAAGCATAGAAACATAGTATAATCTAAATTGTGATTCCTTTGCAGCATCTGAGCAGCTAATGGACTAGTGGAAGATATCCCTGCCCATGGCAGGAAGGATTGGAACCAGATGAACTTTAAGGTCCCTTCTGACTCTAACCATTCTGTGAGTCCATAATTCTATGATCTGCATAAAAATATGCCTAAAATCTTTCTGGTTTAAAAAACTGTCATGACCTGATATTGATGATTTTTAAAATTATCAGTAAAAGATTTTCTCTTTTGAGGAAACCTTGGTCTTCTGCTTAACTTCAAAGTACTGCAGAATCCAACACTTGTCCTTCATCCAAAATGACCCAATTACATTAAGTATATTTAAATTGAAGATTACCCTTACAGAAAAGATCAGGCTGAAATGTTTTAATCGCATCAATTATCTTAAGTAATTAATTAAAATGTCACAATACTGAGAGTTGATGCTCTCCAGAGTTCATGTATATGTGATCTTGGTTGCTTTAATGTTTATTTTGTATCACCCATAATCATTTTACTCAGACAAGATGCTTCTGTTTGTATGTAAGGAGAACAATGAAAAATTTGTCATTTCAGGCCATGTAAAATGGGAAGAACTTGTGCACAGGTCTGAAAGCATATTTTTTCTCTTTTATTTTCATTTTTTATGAAAATAAAAATCTCCTAAATAAAGTACTAAGAAGCCATCAATAGTATGTAATTTCTCACTCTGCTGTATATTTACCAGTCTTCATAGAGAATGTGGTTTAATTGTTTATTCAATGCTCCATTAATTATCTCAGACACAGCTAAAGCTTGTTGAGTTTTAGTTTAAGGTTTAGAGAAAAAAAGGAAAAAAAAAGTGGCATCTTAATTTCCTGATCTCACCCAAAAAGACGCAAACTGTGTAAAGTAAAACATAAACATATATTAAGTTGAAACCCAGTGCTAGGTTTTGAAATGTAGTGCTAACTTAGAGACAAAGATCACCAGGCATAATTCCCATAGGTCCTACAAAATCAAATCAGTTGATTTGATCTGAACTCCTTCCTACAGGAATCAAATCTTATAATGAACACCTCTTAGAAACTTACGTTCTGTCTCACAGATAATTGGGTTTGTTGTCACAATTATATTAGTAGGTCGCCCTAAAATCACACTTCTTTAATCCACAGGACAAGAAGCCCACTACAGAAAAAAGAAGAGGCACTGAAGGATTGTGAGGAGTTGATCTTTTCTGCTTAATCAAAATATGACATGATTAAACAATACATAACTATTTTTCTGACAAATATTTTTGAAAACAATATAATTACTTAGTAGATGAAAGCATAAGAATATTTAAAGTCTGGAAGATAAAGCTGCACAACATTAATCACAAAATTACTTATTTTCAATAGTCAAAATAAGTATCATCTCTGAATAGAGAATATCTAATCTGAATTTAATTCTCAGAGCTGAGTACTAAGAGAGATAAAGGGAAAAAAATGAACTAACACCTCTAAAGCCAACACCAAAAAAATCTTAAGTTTTAACTTGGAGATAATCAGGTTTCCACAAGCATAGGGAAGATTCAGTGATCATATCAGTTCATTTTACTGCTGTCTCTAATATCTGGAAAAGAGACTTTGATTAAGATGATTTTGACCTCTCTGTGAGAAATGTCTTGGGAATAATAACTATCCATTCAGTAGTATTGTTACTAGCAGCCTGAATGTGCAACTGATAAACATCAGCAGTTCAGGGATTAGAAAAAGCAATCTGAGCCTTACATATGACAACATTGCACTTCTGCTCAGACAAAAAAGATTGAATAGTTTTTACAAAGGGACTGCTTACCTCTAATCTAACTCTTAATTTCATTCATCTAGAATGGGCCTTTTGATATTTGAAAACTCTTAGAAGACAATGAAGATTAAGAAAAATTATGTCCAGCTATTATGATTTTCTGCCAATTCGTGCTGAAGCAAGCCAGGAAAAGTCTTTTTCAGAAAAAAATCTGAAAGTCACCAATGATATTGAAATGACTGGTATTATAAAAAATTGACTAATCTATAAAATTGAATTAAATTTTGGTTTAACATTTTCACATTATTTATTGTGTTTTTTCAATATCAAAAGGCAACAAATACATTTGGTAAGAACTCTAACCTTAGAGCAATAAAGATGAGAATTAAGAATGAGCAAATAAAATATGGACTCAGAAAGAACAGTTTTTCGTCTAGCATGTGCTGTTTCACATAAAAACAGGCTTTGAAGGTTCCAGGTGAAGTACAGTCACATCCTTACTCCTCAAAGCAAAAATAAATTAAAATTGCAAAATTATATTACAGTTACATAAAAGACGTTTCACGACAGCTCTGGAAAGTTGTCTCTTAATGTTCCCACTAGATATTACTTAGCAGCACACTAGATTTTGCTTTGGTATTTAAAAAGGCAATGATTAAGTTACGTCCTTTATATTATAAAACTTACTCAAAGGTAGTGACATAACTGTTTCTTTTGGTCATAAAATTTGTGTAGAAGTCCATATATTTTCACAATTGATTGTGGTGCCTGTATATTTATTGTAGGTATAAAAGAAACATTATGATCTCAGAAAGAAAATATACCAAAAAAAAAGGATTTTTAATTTATCTGGTATTATCAGCTATATGTAGAATTCAAAGTATTCAGGATTTTGGAACATGCTAAATTAAATGGTAAAGGAAGTTCAATAAATACTTAAACAACAGAAAAGTTTAAAAAAACCAGTGAATTATTTTGATTTCAGTCATGAAATTTTAACTAACATTTTATCTAACTTCTAATAATTACTTTTGGCCTATATAGTAGCTTCTTTCATGAGTTCTATCCTCATATTCAAAATATATGGAAGAACTTATTTGTGCACACAATCTGTACATTATCAAATCTGGAAAGTTGATTTGAAGAGCCAGAAACACATGCAGATTATTTAAAAAATTAAAGTTACACTCCACGTGGCATTCATTTATACTGTAAACTGATTAAGAAGTTACTTCAGAATGTCTCGTAACTGAAAAAAAGCACAGACAGAAGGTAGATATGCTGGCATTAACATGAGGATCCTTTTGGAAATCCTGTCTCATATAACAATGAAAGCCAGGAGAAACTCCACTGGAGCCAAGTGATTCACAGTCCTGCAAAAGTGATTTGAAAAAAGAATATAGAATATTACCTCTCTGGCATGTTTCCATACATAACTTTTATCCTAGCACAACCTGAATTATTTTATTCTAGGATGTAGCTCAATGTTTGTTATAGATTCAGAGATCCTCCTGCACACTTAAAATATATATTCACAACACGCAGAAGAAAATAATAACAGCCGTATATATACGGGAATAACTGTTCCCATTGGCAAAGCTTTCTATTGTGTATCAGACAGCTGCTCTTTGAGAGCCTCCTTGTCTCCTTTACAACTGCTTGCTCTCTTCTTCCTGTCTTCAATTGCTTATATCCCATTTTCATATTTCTTCTTTTATCACATAAATTCATTGGCATTGAGAACTCACTCACTTCACAGTGGGCGCGTTCACATTCGCCTTTGAGTTTGGCTCAAGAGCGTGCTTTTGAAGTAAACCTCCTGCTCATGCTCTATGTATCACATGTTGGCTCATATCACAGAGCAGCTGCATTGTATACAAGAGGCTTCTCTTACAAAACTGAACTGAAAGATGCCCTACAAGAATGCACTTCCAGTACACTGGTCATTGCTTCCTCTGCACCAACTGCTACTCTCTACACACCACTCCTGTTGGATTGCACTGCTTGCATATACCCACAGCTGTATGAAACCAGCAACAAGCCAAAAGTAGCTTCTACTTACCAAAATAATCCATTTTCTTCGGTTTTAATGTATGTTTGGACACACAGCTCAATCCTTTCTGTAACAGAAGAATGTGATGAAGGGTGCAGCCTATTGACACAGGAGTTGGAGAGGAGGAAGTTTGGGAGTATGGTATGAGACAGCAACAGATCTGTCATCCAACTGGGGTGAAAAATGCACATGAGGAACAAAACATGCAAGATGTGCATGGTATCAGTGATAGGGAGAGCAGGGTGAAACCTATTAAAGACGGAAATACTTCCATATGTCTCTCCTCTCACACCTTCCTTTGACCTTTATTAATAGTAGCCCTCAAAATGAACTAGTAGCAACAGAATTGGGGTAGCGACCAAACAAAGCACAATGTCTATGCTTGTTCGCAGTGTTAATTCTGAAGGTGAGTGGCAGATAAGAATCCTTCCCAATTGTGATTTATATGCTGAAACAAAGAGAATGAAGTGAACATATATTTTCTAATTCTGACTGAAGAGATTGTCATCAAGTCATATATAGTGATATATAACTAATCTAAGCCATTAGACTAAGTCAGATAATAACTAATCTAAGCCACTTCTTTTATACTCCTAATTTCCCATGCTGGACAGTGTTTCCCTAAAATTACACTGAATTTGGGACTTCAGCATTATTTCTGAAGACAGTGTGTTTTCACTGAGTCATCCATCCATCCTGACGTCCTCATCTTTCTTGGAGATTCTTTTAGTAGAATCTTTGCTTTCTTTTCATTCACTTGAAGAGTCAGATATGGTTTTGAACTAACTTCAAGGATGTTAGCAAATGCTGCAGGGTCAACTGGAGTTATTAGAGATTGATTCTGGGGAGCAGCAGAGCTATCCAAGGGTGGAGATCTCCAGGCTGAATCAGAGAACTCCGCCTTGATCTCATCTACAACTTGAAAGCTTGATGCTTATGACTCAAGATAATACATCTACTCTCGTTCTTTCAAAGTCCTCAACTCATGTTTCATACACTCCCTACCATACTGAGAACAGGCCCTTGCACTGGGATACTGTCAGCATCAATGTAAAGCTGTACCTAAGCTCATACATCAAGTACAGCTTGAATTCAATTGACGAAGTAAAGTTCATAAGAGAGGAAGAAAGCCATCACAGTATATCAGGTACATCAGAGCTCTGGTTAGTACTGGGACCAAATGAGGCCAATAGCTGGTTACAGCTAACTATCAACACTTTCACTTAACCCACTTCAAGCCTGAGACACCTTTTTAAATTATCCTTAAAAAATAACATAAGAGCTACCCCGTCTTACTGCTCCTAAACATGCCGCTCTCCCTCTATCCCCATTCTTCTGTGGATTAAATTCTCATCTTCCTCTAGCTGCCTACAACTCTCTTTGCAGATAGACTCACCTGCCTTCTTTAAAACCTGATTCAATCCTATGAGCATGCCTTGCTGTGATCTTTTACAGCTAGCTTCCACTTTGCTCCCAGCTTGATTAATTTTGTCTAGTTTTCCTCCTGTACTCTTATTAGCACATACTTCTCTCTTATACAATCCATTTGTCCTCTATTTACCTTTGTCTCTCTCCAGCTCTCTGCATCCTGCCTTCTATTTACACTGTTTTAAAAGGAATAAGGCTCTCCTTCCTGTGCTCCAAATATTCTTCTTTCTTCCTTCTAAAAGAGCCTTTTTATTGTCCTCTTTTGCAAAGCATTACTATAATAGATTTGTCCCACAGTGTTCCTGACCTTTTGTTTTCCAAAGTGTTAGTCTGAAAAATTGCTTAGCAGTGAAACCTCAAGGATGTCTGCAGTGGTGAAATGAAAAGAACCAAACCTGAGTGCTTGACCCCTGACTGTGTATAATGCTTTCTCCCCTAGGCTTTGCCTGGACTATTCAGACCAGTTTTCTCCAAAACACCCTCACTTGGTTTGGGGATGATTCATATCAGAGATCACACTGAAAAAGAGCATAAGACCACAACAGTGTTGTCTCTCTCCACTCTCCACAATTCTTCACCACCCCATCCTCAGTAACCACAGCACTTGAAAGCCTGTCATAAACAACATCTGTACCAGCTGCTAAAAACAAGATTTTGGTGGAATGTAGAACCTCCTTCAAGTTATTTCAAACACTTTGAACTTAAAAGTAATTATGTTTTAGGGCTACAGGAGTACCATGCAGGCCAAGAGATAAATAGTTGCCCTGCTGTAGAAGGAAGCAGCCTGAAGCAATGCAGATATAGGACCGTGCACACAATTTGGTTTCAGGGACAAGGGTATTTTCCTGACTTTTTTTGATTTCACTGCAAAGATTTTTTTTCTTATGATTATTATTATCTTCCCCTGTGGAATGAACTAGGCATATATCATCACAGTGCTCTATGGATATAATCTAATCCACCATGACGGTATCTTCTCCATTATCATAGTTGTGGCACCTCAAAGTCACAACTAATGCTCAAGATAGACATTTTGTTCTTTTATTCTACACTTTTTTTGTTAAGGTAGGCCATGCTACATTCATACTCAAAAATACATGCATGGCGTGTGGGTGCTCAGTTTTCCAGGTGCCCAGTTTCCATTTAGGCTTTCTTCTGCAACTGAAAGCAGTAATGGTTGGATGCTGCTGCTTCATACCAGTGCCTGTAATATACCTCTCTCTTGTTGTTAGGTCGTGGTCTTACATTAAGATCCACAGAGCATTGCAGGACTATCTAGTTTATTACAAACAGGGGGCCAGAGTGTACCCTAATAGTTTACTCATTGGCCAGATGGCAAATAAATCTTTAGAGGTTACATCAAGTACTTGTGAAAGAAGAGAGAACAGATGGAACTGTCTTGCTGGCCTCCCACTGAATAGTCCTGATTTATATGGTCATAACTATATGAGGGCAAAAAAAGTTATCCCACTTTTACCAGAATCAGTGTAAGTCTCTCCACTAGCAGAGAACATGTGGTGATCATAGTTTGAACAGAGAAGTGTTTGTTTTTAGACCAGTTAATACAGATGGAAAATATAGACAAGTATTTTTGCATAGATTTTTTTTTTTAGGTCAGAAAACAGGAACAGAACATTTCAAATAGCTTGTGAAAAATTGGTCTCAGTTTAATTTAATTATGTTCAGCTATCTTAAAAAAAAAGAGGTAGCAGTTAGTAGTTGTAAGATAAGGTGAGCAAGTTGTAAGACAATGTTAGCAAATGGAGGAGGAGGGAAGTTCAATAGCTCCTGTGAGAATACAGAAAAAAAGTAATTATCACCTATGAGGTAGGAGTGATGTTTGGCACAAGGGAAATCTTAAAATCTTGATCTCAGTACATGATTTTTTTTGTGGCTTAAAGTTATGAACTTCAATTCTTAGGCTTTTCTTCTAATGATACATTGAAAGTCTTCCTTGAAGTCACAGTTACTTTTTGAATGTTCAGCTGATGGTAGGAGAGCTCCTCCAACAGCTGTATTTATACGCCTCGTGCAGAGTCTCTTTGAAGATTCCAGTTATGTGGAAGTTATGAATATAAGAAGCTGTATGTTAGTTGAATATCCTGCTATATACGTGATAGATAAAATTTATTGCACATTCAAAGGATGATAAAATGTAAATAAATAAAGAAATATGAAGAAATTATTCCTAGATAACAGTGGCAAAGGGAAGAAAACCTCACCTCCTGCTCTTCTTCATCAGAGAAGGGAAAAAACAATAAAAAGGAAGTTAGGCCAAGGGAAAACATGAGATAGCCAAACTCTTGATCTATAAATGAACCTTGACTAATGTTAAAGATACTTTAATGGGAGTCCTAGGACTTGCAAAGGGAAGAACTACACTTAAGGAAAGCAACTCTCGCAGGCACTCATTAATTACTTTTTCCTAACAAGCAGCAGAGGACTGTGAAGCAGCATATGGCTTTGGAAAAGGCACCCCATTGTTACATAAGGCAATGAAACAAAGAAGAAACTTCATTAATTTATTGAGTCTGGAGAGTTTGTCAAAGTTTACTGAAAAGTTGTCCATTTAAAAGTATATGTATGCAGCCTATGAAGACCAGTGGAAATATACTGCAAAAAAGCTTTTTGTCTTCCTTAGTAGTCTATAAGATTACATTGGAATTTGCTTTAAGCACTCTGTTGCTCACTCATGTTTCTGTAGATCATTACTTGTTTACTTTCTTTTTAATTCTTCATTCTAGGGCAGGTCAGAGTGAGTGCCTTATCATATCAGTAGTACAGGAATGCAAAAACCTGATAGAGTGTGAATTTAATTGTTAAAACTAAAATAAAGGACAGGTATTTAGTGGGCTTAGTTTGCAGCAGCATCTAAGGTATAGTATCCCTTAGATAAACAGGCCCTTCCTCTCTGTTCTGTCCTCACCAGAACTGAGGATTGATGTAGTTGTAGTGGCTTTCCCTACCGATATTGTTAATGAGGTAATTTTTTGCCTTTGAGCATAGAAACATAGAGAAGCGTTGTCTACTTAGAGAGAATGTTCCAGAGAGTTACGAAAATCCACTGAACTGGATGCAGTGTTGGATGTAAATGAGAGGACAAGAGGGCCTTTGTTGATAGTACCGAGGAAAAGTATCCTGGATATCACAAAGTATGGGGAAACCCAATAGCTTTATTTGTTTGATGAGTGCAAACTTGTCCCTTGCTGTTCTTATTCACTGTGAAATTGTCAATAAGAAATTTTTACTCTTTCATAAAGCATGATACTGAATTCAGAGTAAAAAATAAGAGAGAGAGAAAAAGGGAGAGAGCTGTGTTAGACTAATCAAAATAATGTCCTTATTATGATGAGCTTAATAAGCCCAAAATGCATATTAATTAATTAGCTTTAAAACAGATGCTAAAAAAAGGAACTTAGTTCTAAGTGAGACCTCAGATTAACTAATTAGTTAATGTTTGCAAAGTATGGTGAATATGAGGAAAGGGAGGGAGTTTGTTCTGTAATGCAGGATCTGTACTTAGTCTGGCGGAGTGTTGTCTCAGTTTAGGCCCTGCCTGTAGTCTAGGTTTGAGTATAGGAGAGAATATAACTGGATGGTTATAGTCAGCTGTTGCCAAAACATTTCGTTCTGAGCTGAACTCTGTTATTCACATATTTGACTGGGAGCAAGTCCGTTTTATTCCCCTATTAAAATGGAATAGTTAAAACAGACTACTTTGGTAGGGCAGTAAGGTTCGGTTAGCTGATGTGCGTGATGCTCTTGAAAGGCCATGGAGTGATAATGAGTGTGAATTTAATCTCTTTATATCAATAGTGATCAAATGCAGTCCTAAGGACTGTGCTGGTAGAGTTGAGGGAGGATTACAAGAGTTATCTGTGGCTTTCACAATGCCATATGCATGCACCAATACAGTTATGTCTTTGTTTTGTTGGCATACCAAAATGCTTGGAATTGCAGATGTACAACTGAGGTGACGTGACCACGGTACACACGGAAGGATAGGAAAGATTAAAAGCAAAAGAGATCAAGGGGGAGCTCTCAGGTACAGCCAAGAAGCACAACAGATTGAAAAATGAGGGAAGGCAAAAGGTAGGTTGTGACATGGGAAAGGGCAAAGTGGAACACATACTTAATATTACTATAATAATTAATCTTCACTTTCTTCCTTGGCAAATGACAGCACATTAATAGAAACTATTTTCTCTCTGAGAAGTACTCAGGGAAGAGAAAACTCATGGATAATGTTATTGATATTGTTATATATACTGCTATGGAGTAATGTGAGCTCTTGTGAAGGATGGCAGAAAGAAAGTATTATCTGCTTGATGCTGCCATATAGATGAAAGACATTATAAAAAAGCAGGTATGTTCATGTGCCACTAAACTGGCTCTTTCTCGCATCCAGATGAGAAGAAGATCACACTGACTGTATTTTGTACAAAAATTTGTGGCTGGTTTTTCTAATTGCTTTCCTCTTTGACTATCTGCCTCTCTTTCTATCCTCTCCTAGACAACCAGCAAATCTGACTCACCACTGACTATTCCAGAACTGACGATGCATGTGGCAGAATTCACAACGACTGTCTCAGAGTCTGTGTCTCTGCCCAGTTGAGGATACCTGTTCCTCAGTAGATTTATTTATGAAGTAGAAAACTAGCTAGGTCTCAGGCTCCGTCATGAAATTAACAAACAAAACATGAAATATTAGTGGCAAAACATCGTTCTGTGATGCTCAACTGACAGTAGCTTGAATTGAAAGAATTCAAGCCACGACTTTTTTCCATATCCATTTATTCACTTCCTTGTGTGCAGTATCATGAGTTTCTCATAATAAATCTTATTTTTTATTATAAGTTTGATTTCCTCACTGCTCAGGTTCATTAAAATTAAGAAAAATTTCATTTCCCATCTACAAAATACTGTTCTACAATGTTCATTATTTTAAATTCATAAAATATATTTCATTTATTATCATTTCTTCAGACTAAGGATCTCCTTATATGTTCAAATACAAAAAGGAAACTTCTACTCGATTTTTTCTATTTATGAAAACTTCGTACAATATTCCAATTGCAAAGTTTATTAAGTACAATAACTAACTAATGAATTTCATGGTCATCTCCCTTTTGTTGTTAATATTTATCTTTGCCTCAGTAAGGGCTGCTGCATGCCACTAGAGGCTTTCCTTGATTTGGGAACAATCATTCCTGTTTCTATACTTCCTATACTTCAGTATAGAACTTCATTTAGAACTCAACAATGCCTGCAAATAGCATCTAATATGCATTATTACGGATTTGTCAGCAATTAATTTCATCTTTCATTTTCTTCTCAACTGATCTTTAGACCTGACTAATCTAATTACTCTTTTGTTCTTCAAAACTGAGAACAACTTGACTCATCTGAGAAAACCAGGACCAATGAAATGGCAATGCACAATGAAGCTGTGTAACAGGGAAAATAAATTCAAATTACTTCAGCATCCTTTCCTTGAAATTCTACCTTCTTATAGTTGTTTTGTTTTGTATTTTAGCTACATATGTCCCAGCATATATTCAAAAGGAACTCTATGCCATGTTCACAGAAAGTAATAATTTAGCATTCATAACTCCAGCCAACTACAGTTATGAGAAAGTGCAGCAATATCAGGGATCCTTACTCTTCCATGACCTAAACCCAAAACTGTGAAAACTGTAGTGGTCTGATGTGAGAGTCACATTAGAATTTGACTGTTTTCTTGCGCAGATAGAGGTGAAGCTGAGTATTTCTTTTGCCTTCCCCTTCTCCTAATTATGATGAAGGTAAATTCAATGCGTGCTCTGCAGATTGAAGGGCTCAGACTATCCTAAAGAACACACATCCCCAGATTCCAACTTCCACATAGCCAGCAGAGGGGTTCAAATACTCATATAAGGAAAAAACCATCCCCGGAGTTCCCATCACAGATGCAGCAGAGGGACCAAAGTTATGGCCTCACTCTTAATACTGTTTTTCTTTTCTTGTAGTCTTCACCCTTTTCTCTCACAATAAGCTCCTTGATTCTTACTCATTTACTCCCAGTATCTCAATTAAGTTCTTTGCCGCATCATTTGTACCTCTGCCTATACTCTCTCTTTTTTTCTCAGTTCACCATGAAAATATTTCTCTACTTATTCTTCTAAAAAGGACATACTTCCCTATCTTTCCTTTGAAGGGTATATCACTCCTTTGTTGTTGTGTGGGCCCAGTAACACTTGGTAAACTCAAAGAATCTGGCAAACACAAGTCAAACATACTGCACATGAAACCGTATGAGACATTTTTTGGAACTAGGAGTAATTTTATACATTGAGAAAATACGTTGATTTTTAAATTGGCGATGTCCCTTTAAGTAATTCCAGCTTTCCTTTAAATGATATTAAAAAATCTGATAAAATGCTGCTAGGGTGAGGTATGCTGTCAGGGGACATGACAGTAATAAGTCTTGAAGAGAAAGCTCAGATAAAGAAGTTTGATGAAGTAGAGCACATTTTCTTTGTTTCTGCTTAATTTGATTCAGCAGGGGATATAAATATGGCTCTTGGTATCCATGTTCAAAGAAAAGAAGCATAGCGATCCCTTCTCATACAAAATAAAACTGAGCTGAGCCATTACATTCAAACAGATCTGGAAGTTTTGATAGCTGCCTACTTTTTATCTGAGGTATGCTTGTCAACCCCACATTTAAATCAATTTCATCCCAATTTAGCTTAATGTTATTAGCAAGAAATATTTTTCATGAGAACCAGGAGTCAGGTTCAAGACCATTTCTGCTTTTATCACAACCTGGCAGCTGGTAGCTAATCTCTTGGACATTTGGTCCACAATACAACCACATGTAATTTTTTAAGTGCCTTGTCGGGACAGACCCAATGAGAGAACAACAAGAGAACAATAAGTCAATACACATGTTCAGTGCTGTCAGATGCAGAGCAAAGAAGACTTGTACAGGTGGAAGGCTGGAAAATTGTGGGGTTTTTTTCCTCTGATACAGAAATATGATGTTATCTCCTGTCTCCCATGATACAAGTTTGATTTGAGGAGTGAAGAATTCATTCTCACTAGCTATTGTGCTGAGGGAGAGATTCTCAACAATCCTCAAGACAGTCTGAGCAAGAAATATGTGTTTCATTCCAGATAATGTAAAACACAGACTATATGAATCCTAGGGAATTTTTTAAGAAAAGAAAGCAGCAACAATCAAAGAAATTTTAATAATCTACTGACAATATCCACTGCAGCCTGATGAATTTATCAAAATTAGTTATCATTTTTTACTACCAACCTTAATAATTAATTGTTTAAAAGAAATCAATGTAGCTCGTGAAACAATACACTTAGCAGACCTGTCAGATATCACAAACAAGAAAAAAGGAGCAGTGACTATCTAAACCACATAGTTCAGATCATCTTTAATTCAAATATTTTTCACATATGCTATTTCTTTGTGGAAATAAGTAGAAAAGCGAAAAATACAGGAAAGGGTAAATTAATCTTTAATTATATGTGGTTTGCAGCCTTTATGCTTTTCAATGTTTGCTTCCTTTTGTTCTCTTTCTTCATTGTAAAGATTTTAGAGAATTTCTGAGTTAATGCCATGCCTGATTTTTTCCAAAAGGCCCTTTTCAGTTCTCAGCAGGAAGCTTACAGCTGACTATCAATATCCTGCTTCTTTAATCGCCTGTTTCCAGGGAATCACTGCTTTAAAAAACCACCAGGTTTGAGCTGAAGCTGTGTTTACCCATGGAAGAGAGAAAACACAGCAGACATAAAATTCCCACACTTGAATGCTCTGTGCAGGAATGAGATGTCATGTCAAGTTCCATTCCTGAGAAGTATTTCATCCTTTGCTGAGGCTGCCAAAAAACAGTCAATTAATACCAGAGGTGAGAGGATAACCTATCCTCTAGAAACAGACAGGCAAACATCATTTCATCAGCCCAATATCACCCTAGCAAACTATGCAACTATGGTAGTTGAATATTCCCATATAGACCCCATCTCTGAGGAAATTCTGTCCTAGAAGAATGCCTTTTCAATGTCACAAGCAAGTGCAAAAAAAAAATCTTCACACCACTTTTTTTCATATATAGAGACAATGAAGTTGAAGTTGTGATTAACTCGATACTTTCTTCAAATTCTCCCATCCTGTTAGTTGATCCTAGCTGAAAAGCACTGAAGCTCCCCTTCACCTGGGTTGGGATCCAATTTTCTGGGAATCCATCTTCTGGTGCTGGCTGCAGCCTTCTAGTGGAACAGTCACTATAACAACTAAATTTGGGAAGATTCTTTGAGAAATCTCTTCAGATATGTGGACTGTGGGAACTCAGATCAGTGAAGGCAATGCTTGACAGTACCACAGAAGGTCTTCTGCAACAACTCACATCCGCTTCACCCACTGGTTTCGAGAGAGAAACTTAAAAGACTAGTCTGTCACTTTTTCTTTCTACCTACAGATCCCCAGATCCCCTGAAAGAAGGCAAAGGAAGATGTGTGGAGGTAGTGGCCGTTTTCTACTCACAAAAGGTCTCAAGTGGCCTTTGGCTACAAAGAAGCATTCATAGCAGATGAACAAAATAACAGAAGGAATTTGAAAGTAGATACACAAAAGAATGGCTGCGGCCTTCTGGATGTTTTCACACTTAGAAGGTGGACCCTGAAGAAGAAAAGTCTATGACTGCATCTTCTGATGAATATACTCCTTTTTATATCATTGCCTATGTCTTACACACCTATTTCAGTACTGTGAATTGCAGCACTGGGCTTTGAGGCAAGGTGAAATGAGGTCTCTTTACTAGGCTAAGTTTTGCTATAGCAGTTTCAAGTAGGAAAAAGTAAGAGTGATAGAAGTTTGTTTCAGTAGGGAAAAAACAAAATTTCAAGTGAAATTAGTATAGCAATAACACATATTTTGTGAACTACAGAGCTTCAGTCGCTCAGAGGTCTGATTCAACCAGGTACAAGTTCAGAGTGGCTCAAGTTCAGCAACTCAGTGTTTGAAATACCAGCTACTGTCACGGGACAGTTTGACATTGCTTTAGCTCACAAACCTTGGTTCCATGGGACCTTTCAGTATTGCTAATGAACTAAAACAAGAAAGACACCATGTCTTTATGTCACAAAGGGAATCAAAATGCAAAAGCAATGACAGATTATTAATATAATTCATAATCCTGCAGAGACAAAGTGAATTTCTGGTAGAAGCTAACAGAATAAAAGAAGACCTAGAAATACTTTCCTTTTTAAAGGACAGTTGTGAGAGGTATTTTTCTCAGTGAACTTGATCTTTTCTACCAAAAATTAATGTTGAACTATTCTGTTTGGGAGGAAAACCTGAATGAAAATAGCTGCAGAAATCAGAATATATTAGCAATATTAGAATATATATATAGATGCTTTTTTAATCCCCCCACAACAATAGGACTTGTACCCATTTCCCACAACAGTTGCAATAGGCATACAATTTTTATACAATAATTTTTGGAGTGTGACTTCATGAAGGTTTTTTTCACCAAATTTAAATGCAAATGTCCATTTTCTAAGGCAATATGCATTTCATACATTTTGAAAGTTTTCTTGATGATATTTTTAAAACTCTCATTTTGGTTTAATCTTCTTTTTTGACTTTGCTGGGTAGCCCTAAGCAAACTTATTTCCTTCTCTTCCATACATCTTCCCTTTGAGTGTTCTGTCATTCTGGTACTCTTTTCTCTGCAAATACCTGCATGTCTTGAAGAGCAACCTTTTCTCAGTATCCTGGTCTCCACCTTTGGAAATCTAAATAGTGGTATCAATATCTTGTTCCATTTCTTTTTCCTTGCCCCTGGCAATATTTCCAAACTTCTACTGCATTTTACTTTAGTGCTCTAGAAATTTGAGTTTCTATTCTTTATCTGAATGTTCCTCCTCGTTCTCTTTAAGCTCAGTGGTTGAAGAATGCAACTTTTGTTCCTCTGTAGTAAAGCATCATTCCAACAAAACCTGGAGCAATTAAAATATGTGCACAAAAGGAACATATATTTTTATTATCATTTAACATCTTTGTTGGTGACATGGACAGTGCAACTGACGGCACCCTCACCAAGTTTGCTGATGACATCAAGTTGTGTGGTGCAGTCACACCAGAGGGAAGGGATGCCATCTAAAGAGATTTTGACAGGCTTGAGAGGTGGACCTGTGTGAACCTCATGTAGCTCAATGAGGCCAATTGAAAGGTCCTGCAGCTCAGTCGGGGCAATCCCAAGGGTGAATACAAGTTGAGTGAAGAAGTGACTGACAGCAGCCCTGAGGAGAAAGATTTGGGGGTGATGATTGACTGAAAACTCAACATGACCGTGTAATCTGTGCTTGCAGCCCAGAAAGCCAACTGTATGCTGGGCTCCATCAAAAGGAGCATGGACAGCAGGTTGGAAGAGGTGATTCTCCCCCTCTACTCTGCTATTCTGAGACCTCACCTGGAATACTGCATACAGTTCTGATGCCCTCAACATAAAAAGAACATTGAACAAGTCTGGAGGAGAGCCGCGAAATTGATAAGGGGACTAGAACACTTCACTTATGAAGACATGCTGTGCAAGTTAGAACTATTCAGCCTGGAGAAGAGAAGGTTGTGTGGAGACCTCACAACAATCTTCCAGTATCTTAAGAGAGTCTTCAGGGAAGCCAGAAAAGGACTCTTCCTCAGGAACTGTAGTGATAGCACAAGGAGTAATGGCTTCAAACTGACAGAGAGTAGGTTTAGATTACATGTCAGGAAGAAATTTCTTCTTGTGAGGGAGGCACTGGAATAGGTTGCCTAGAGAAGTTGTGGATGCCCCCTCCCTGGCAGTTTTCAAGGCCAGGTTGGATGGGGCTTTGAGCAACCTGATCTATTAAGAGGAGGAGTTGGAACCAGATGATCTTTAAGGTCCCTCACAACACAAACCATTCTATAATTCTAGGAATTATAAAACTGCTCTGTTATTTTGTAATTTTGTCTAATTTCTCAATTTTGTCTAATTGTCTGTCTAAAACAAACATATGCAGAATTACAGATTCCTGGACAACTTTGTCAAAGGGGATAATAAGCCTCAGTAAAATTCAGACTGAACAGCATTTCTTGTCCATCCGATAATGCTCATGTCCAATGAGTGAATTCAAAGTACTATAAAATTATATATATTTAGACTGGACATTAGGAAGCAAATCTTTACCAAGAGTGTGGTCAAACGCTGAAATAGCCTCCCTAGAGAGGGTGACAATGCCCCAAGCCTGTCAGTGCTTAAGAGGCATTTGGACTATGCCCTTAATGACATGCTTTAACTTTTGGTCATCGTGGAATTGCTTAGACAGTTGGACAAGATGACAACTGTAGGTCCCTTCCAATGAAAATATATTCTATTCTATTCTATTCAATGACAGTAGTCTGCTTCCCACTTTCCTTAAATGTAAAAGGATGATTAAAATGAGTAAGCCCTCCAGTGAGTAAAGCCATGATGATTCAGATGTGATGGTGAGAAAAAAGCTGAGTAAGATTAAGAGCTTAGGACTCTGGAAGGAAAATGCAATTTTGCCAGTATCCTTAGGTCTATGTTAAGAAGGAAACAGATGCTATGCTTACCCCAGTTTTCGCAGGATGACAGGAGGATATATATTGTCTAGCCAAGGTGTGCTTTGCTAATATCTTATACTTGGAAATAAGACACAGGCATATACTGTGGGTCTTAATGGCATGTCTATGCATCCTACTTGAAATGTATTTGTCTTTTATGTGTCCAGGCTACTCTAGCTACCCGAATTTCTTCAAAAGTGCACAAAGAGAGAGAAGTACATTCAGCAAGCAGACTAACTCCTTCCAAACCAATGAAGATAAAATATGCTGAATCATTTTCCAGGGGATTTTCTCCCTTAACTGATTTTAGACGTCTATTTAGGTAGTTTAAAGTGCTTTAGATGGTAACAATAAGGCAAGATGAATGTTGTCCACTAGGCCTGTGCTTTTGGAAGATGTACTGTTCGATAAGTGGATATTAAAACCTTTTGCGTTCACTGTGTCTGCTTTGGACTACTCAACATCCCAGAAAGACATTGACAAATTAGAAAGAATCCAATGCATTGCTATCATCATGGCTAAGGGACGGGAGCACATGCCAATATGACAAATGGGAAGAAGTGAAGGGAGTTGCATTTGGTTCAGTCTGAAGAAGAGGAGGTTAAAGGGGGATCTAATTGTAGTCTTCAATTACAAAGTGAATGGCTATGGGGAAAATGTATGAAAAAAAGTCTGTATCTTTTTGAAAGTTCACAGAGAATGGAGTAGAGGCACCACTCACAAGCTGCAGAAAGGTAAATTCCAAATAGAAGGAAAAAACATCCCCAAAAGAAGTGTGCTTAAACACTGGATCTGGATGTCCAGAAAGGTTGTAGAATCCTTGTCAATGAATTCAAAACTCCTGTGCACAAGCTCCAGATCTGCTCTGAGTGAGCAGGTAACTGTGCTGTGAGAAGTTTTATCATGTCCTCCAAAAGTTCCTTCCAAGAAAGTCTCCAAATAGTATTTGGAATAACTTCATAGTAGCTGAATATCAGACTAACTATAAGTGAAGTAGCTACATTAATGAAAGGCTAAGGTCAAAAGGTACGACAAATGCATAGAGCTATGTAATCACAGTCTCTGTCATTTCAGCATGAAAAATTAATTGAATTTACTTTGAAAACTGGGTCAGAGACTAATTGCTTCATGAATAAGGCCCAGTTTATTCTTTACCACATCAAAATCCAAAGCTCAGTTTATCTAAAAATAGTTTGGGAAAAAAAGATTGGTTTTGCACAAACACCACAATAAATAAAGCTCAGTGTTCTAGAGAACAAAACATTCTCTGAAATGTGCTTCTACATAAGAATATCTACTGAGCTGATAAAATATTGACTTTGACAGCCTATGACTTTGACAGTGTTCAGCTTCAAATGCTCTGCTTCAAAGATGTGAAGACGACTGGGCAAATCTAAAAAACCTGAAGGATGAAGAATTGATCAACCACTAAGAGATAGTGAATAGGCAAACAACTTGAAGCTAAAAATTTTGTATTTGCTGTAATGCAATCACAAAACATTTCCAATAACGCTTTTCTTTTGCATTACGCTTACATATACATACATTCACCATAAATTTAAAAAGAAAAAAACTTAGTACATGTAACATATTCAATGAATGCACTGATGCCACCCTAGTGAGGAAATTAAAAATGTGGTTTTACTCTGAAAATAATCACAACTCATAACCCTACCATTCACAGGATAATATTCTCATTTAATATTCACATCAGATCATACTAATTTAAGAATGCTTTATCACTCTTTACACCGAGATGCTGAAATTAAAATAACAACACCAATGAAAAATTAATCACTTAATGTCCTCAATGGACAACATTTGACCAACCAAGATTTGAACCAAAAATAACATTCTTGGCCAATAGCATCGATAGACTTGAAATTTAATTCGTTTTTTTCCAGTTAAAACATAGCATTTAATTACAGAGTTGGCTCACTGAAGAAACACTTGATAGATAGATAGATAGATGTATACAGGTGTGTATATATATAGCATACATATAACTGTTGTTATATACGTCATCTAAAAATTTTTAATGTATTTGTCATATACAGTTGCTGTAGTGCAGCACCATCTAAGATAATATGAGCATAATCAGGTAACAAACTTCTGTCACATAGAATTTTTGTAAATATCTTGTTCTGTGAGTAAGCAAAATTTGGTGTTAGCCTGTTACACTATGGTTGCCACTGACTACTGTAGAAGTAAAATCTGGTCGTATTAGTTTCTGAAAATGAGCTGAATCATATGGCCTATTTTCTCTGAATTGCCTGAGCCCATCTCTCTAGGAACTCTAGAAACAGAAACACAGGATTGTACAGTGCCACTGTGCCACTTTTGCCTATGTCCTTTTTAAGACCTTTTCTCTGAGAACCTTACATTTTTCTACAAGCAATTTGTATCTATTGTGCCACTAATCTTATCCCTGATAATTCTTGTCTGCAACATTCATTAGCATTCCTAATCATCTTTCTAAATCTTTGAGTTCCTTTTCCCTTTGTAATCACCATATTTCATGCTAAAGAGAAAACTTGTTAATTATTTATTGCTTGATTTAATGCAATGCTGAATAAAGAATAGCCAAATGACCTTAACTTAAATTTCGCACTACAGAAAACACTGAAAGAGTATTAATTTCAGTCACTAGTATTCTCCAAGGTTCTCCAAAGCAGCTGCGTTAAACATTTTATCTAACCCTACTTTTGCTGTTATTATTTCCACAGATTACTTATTTCTGAGATCAACAAGAAGAGATACAGGGGATTTTTAAGAAAAATGGATTAGTCTTACCCAAGATTTATCCTTTCTGTATAGAAAAATCTGTATTGTTAATTAATGACTTTGAAAAACACCAGATCAGCCTCAAAAGGAAGTGTATTTTAAGAAGAAAGATTTACTTAAAACATTAACGGTGAGTGAAACTTCTTGTAAGTACTATTTACTTCGTAGTAGAAGAACATGACACACTGGTAACGGTGTAAGAATAGAAGTAAATCATAGACTTGCTGGACTTTTTAAACAGTTCAGTGTAATAGAGCTAGCTTTCAACCTGAAAGTATTTCAGATTTTTAATATTCAAACGGGTTTTAAACCTAAAAAGAATAACATTTTTTACAAGAGGAATAAGAGATTCCTCTCTACCCAACAGAAAAGCACTCCAAGAAAACCCAGTCAGCTTAGAGAGGGAAGCTGGGAAAAGCAGAAACAAGAAGACTCACAGAAAGTAGGAAAAAAAATTATTTCTTTTTCGTCCTATGCAATGAACACACTTTTCAATGTAACAAATTAAGTAATATAAATGCCTTATGTCTTATGTCCAAATAACAGTTTTGGTCTTGCGAGAAATAGATTATATTCCTTGGCCTTCCTGTTCCCAGCATCAATTATTTTTATACCCTCTAAAGGGTATTGTCCCATCTAACTTAACCAGCTGTAAGAACCAAGACTCCCAACCTTAATTTATATAGCCTGGAAGTTTTAAATTTTGTGCATTAGAATTTGTAGATTATCTGTTTGGTAAGTAAAAGCTTACACACTTAAATATTTATGAGTTTGTCACCAATCCACTTAATTTAAAAACTAAACAGCACTTCAATTACTTTTAGCTTTCTGAGGACAAGAAATTGAACCAGATTCAATATTCTAATGTAAAACCTAACACTTGTTTTGAACAACTCATTTATTATAGTAAGTAAATCATCATTGTTATTCCAATTCCAGTGTGATCTCCAAATGGCAGGATATATTTAGTTCAAGTTGATATTTACAAAAGAAATAACACAGACTGTAGAGAAGGCTTGGGAAGGGGTAAGCATTTCAGTCAGTGTTTTCCTGTGAGTAGCTAACTATTCTTGCCTCGCTGTAAAAAATGACAAAAGTCATAGAGCACTTCAGATATTGTTTCTTGCAGCCATTTGGAAAGCAAAAAGATAACATAGCAACTATTTGTAATCATATTTCTGAAAATATTTAGACAGATGGTATGGTGACAAGATGTTGGTAACTACAGGTTTGAAAGAAAGCATACTTTCAAAATCATCTTAGTCCACCCATTTACAACAGAAGCCTAGCATAAACAATATTGCACATATATATGAAAATTTCAGAAAACAACTTCGCTTAAAAATTCTTCAGAAATTTCCCTGGCATAGTTGAAAGCAGACATTGTTAGGCAGCTAAATTAGCCAGTACAGGAAATAATGATAGCCAAAGAATAGCTATGAGATCACCATTTTCTTCAAAAAATTGATTAATAATGCAACAGTATATAATAATTACCTTCTAAAATCTAATATTTATGTAGTATCTAGCAATATTGAATTTCATGTCATTTTTATCCATTCAATGTATATTAAGAGATAACAGCCTATCTCTACAAAAATCTGTGATAAGATTTCCCGAGGTCTTCAGAGATGACGGGATTTCAATAATGTATCTTTGGGAAAGGGTCACTGCTGGAAGTGTTTGTCATGGAGCCAAAAGCACTAAAAAAACATGAGAGATTTAAAAAAGGAAGATTCTTAAGGAACATAAATGACCTGTAAAAAGCAAAGAGAACTGAGATCAATCAAAATTTCACATCAAAACATTGCAATACCCCTATGACTGGAAGAAAATATCTGCAATAGAATGGGAAATTTTCACTGCTGTACTAAAATAATTCTAAATATTTTTATTTTAAAAGTATTTTATATTTTATTTATCACCTGAAGTTATTTTATAATGTCAGCATACTTATGCTTTTTTATCAACAATTCCATATTAACAGTAATGAAAACATTTCAGCTTAGTAACTCAAAAGTGACACATTTTTCATAAATCTGAGTTCCATCAATTTGAATACATCTGAGTACTCAACAATTCGAAGTTTTGTGAATTGGAGGTATGTGGATGAGTCAGTCATCCTATGTTTGTTCAGTCATATGGCTCAAAAGCTCTCTTTGGCCTAGTGAAGATGCCTGGAATCTTATGAAATAACTATAAAATAACTACATCACTCAGTGTAGCTCTGAGTTCATTGCAGAGGCTGTAAGTAAAGTCCATAATAATTGTAAAAACATAAAGAAGATCAGCAAATAATAGTTAATAAAATAAGCATACAGATACACAAAATTTCTATTCAGAATATCACCTCATATTTTGTAACTCTAGAAAATTTTATATTTGAAGTTTTGATTTTGCCTGTACATTTTCAAGCAGAAACTGTATCAGGCAGACAGAATAGTATCAAACAAATCTGCAGATCTACGAGTACAAATGAAATGGATACTTTTGGAGACAGATGTTCTGTCCAGAATGGTGTGGTTCCATTTGAAGGTGATAACTCCTTGTTCCGTACTGTGGATGTATCTGTGCTGTCATCAGTTTCAGAGATGAGAAAATAAAATTTCTGTATCTACTTAATCTTCCACTTGTTTTTGATGCTTCTGGTAAGTATTTTATACCTGCTCTGCAGGTGACAGTGCTTTGAAGACAGTAGCAGCATGGAATATAAGGATGATACAAACGAATTTTAAAAAAAAAACTTTTTTCTTTGGAAAACAAAGCAAAGCAAAAAGCATCTTTAAGATTGTACATGTATGTTTGCTCAGCCACACAATATAGGCACTACTATGAAAAATTTCATGTAGGGCTCATGAACACAAACACATTCACAAAGAGAGAGCAGTCAAGGAGAAAGAATAATTGAAAACCTATTTCATAATATTTCCAAATATGCTTTGCACTTTAGAAGAGCATAAGTTAAAAAAAATCATTAATCCTCTTCAAAATGAATCTTAAAGATTTACTTTTGCTTTCTAAAGCTCTGACAATTCCTTTTCCTTCTGTACTTGTTTATCCACTCCTAATGCATTTATTTAAATTCTGAGTTCCCTAAAGTCTTCTCAGCAAGCCTACAACATCTTCCTCACCTAGTACACTTCAATTACATAGAGCTCATCACTTTGCTGGGAATAGATATGCAGCATACTAAACAGCAGAAGAAAAAGACTTCTCAACTCACTGTCTGCTCAGTTGAAAAATACTGTTTTGGTCTAAACTTTACACCAGGGAAGATCTGCCAGATATAGTAGAGGAGCCAATTCAGTCTCACAAAATTGTTCGGTACAGAGTGCTGACTTAATAGCATCTAAAAGTGGAAAGCACAACGCCAGCAGGGATGTAAAAGTAAACAGGTGTTGTCACTGCAGGAGAAAGTGATATGCAATGTTGTCAGTATTCTTACTGCCTTAATCTCAGGAGGTATAAGCGGACTTATGAAATTCCATGGCAAGGAAGAAAATCAGCAAGTCAGAAGGTAGAAAGACCTGCTACTCCCTTTTAAGTCTGAATATTAAGGTATAGCAAACTCAGCAAATTCAGACAAGTGTCAAGGTCAGACAGGTGAAAGCACCATGATATTAATTGCTGGAATGGAACTTGATAATCCAAATATATGTTCAGACAATCTACATTCTAATATTCCTAACTCATAAAAGCTTGATTTTGCATCTAGTTTTGGATGGTTTGTGTTTATAATATCATCTGTGTTATTTTGCCAAATAGTGATTCATTTCCCTGCTTAAATCCTAAATGAAATGTGTTTACTTGTTACCAAATCAGGAACAATAGAAGATAAAGTAATTGCCTCAGCTGACTACATTCTAGCATGATATAACTGGGTTTGTTTCAAAGATATGCCTATTTTCTTCAGTTGACTAAATCAAGAGATTGTCCAGGATATTTTCCAGCTGAATTATTGCTTCCCAACATACATCATACATGCGATAAGGAACTGCCTATTGTTCCAAAGCTATTGTAGGTTAGGGACTATCAGCATGTGCAGTGTTAGTAAATACAGTGCTACTTTAGATCTTATATATGAAGTAATTAATTATTAATTACAGTTTACATGAGCTTGCATGGAGTAAATCAGCATAGAATATTTTGATCCAAACACTTCTCTGAGACAGGCAATGCTTTGCTTTCTTTTAAAGACACCTGAGTTTTTGTATCAGCCAGTAGCTGATATTTAGAAACTTTGCCAGGGAAAACAATTAAAACTATCAATAACTTTTCTATCAGTCTGAAGTCTTTTTTGATTTTTTGTCAATTTAAAGTCTTCTTATTAAAGTTCTGACTGAGGCCTTAACGTAAAATTCCAACATTAAAAGGTGTATGAAGGTCAAAACTACACCGCTAGTAAGTTCTTTGAAGTAAATACCCAGGTACAGTGGAAAGAAAGTGGAATCTGTTTGCTCTATGTGGAGAAAAAACAGCAAATATAAATAAATTTATCAAATACCTAGTTTAGAAAATAAGAGCACAAAAGTTCTGCAAGTATACTCTGACTATGATTTACAGAAACATTTGAATTACAGCAAGACATATTCAGAATAGATGTTAGAAAATATCCTGTAATAGGAGACCCAGGGTCCAAACAATTGCCTGGTTGAGGAAACCCTATCATTTTGAAAATGGTTCTATAATAATTCAGGAATTATGCCAGGCTTGTGAGGATGAGCAATATGTTGATACTCTTCCACTCTTATTTATATTATCCAACGAATAAACCTGTGCACATATGTACAACTACATATTGTTTATTAACATTTTCATGAGAGACCATTCTTATTTGAAGAACAAAACAGCCAAAGCACAAATACACTGATAACTGTGCAAAACCCTGAGACTCAACTCCTGACTTTATCTGAATTAGTGCACTTCATAAGTTTTACAATCATGACATGAGATAGTAATTTCATAATTGTTTTTCAAAATGGATATAAAATTTGAATTATCTGTTTAATTGTTAACTTCATGCCACTGTACATTTAACAGCTGCAATACTAACATGACTAGTCATGATCACATATGATGTGCTAGTCTAACTTTTTGTTAGTTTCACTGAGTAGCATTCTGTCACCAACACGTCAGTGTGCTCGCTGTTGATTCCAGTCAGAAGTCCTGCTGAAAGTATGAGTATCAGTATGATCTACTGATATTAAATGGCCTTACATACATTTTAAGAATATAAGCTATTTTAACTGGTGATAAAATAGATTGTAGAGTGTAGAGGGTTTCTGTGGCTAGGTTTTGGTAGCGGGGGATTCTACAAGGGTGGCTTCTGTTAGAAGATGCTAGAAGCTCCCCCTGTCCAGTGGAGCCAATGCCAGCCAGCTCCTGTTAGTAATAAATTTAAATAATATCCTCACTTTGAGTCTGTTTTGCTCGTGATTGTGATCAGTAAGTGACCCTTCCCAGTTCTTATCTCAGCTCATGAATCCTTCGCTTTTTTTTTCTCTTCTCTGTCCAGTTGCAGAGGGAAGGGAAGAGAGCAGCTTTAGTGAGTACATGGCATTCAGCTAAGGTCAACCCACTACACACAGCTATGTAAAAAGAAGTATAGAATATAAATAAAACACTTCAGTTATATAAATATTAATTTTAAAAGAGATACTTGATCCTATTCACCCTCTAATATCCTTGGAAGACAGTAATTATAATGTTGATATCACAACTTAAACTGGGTAAATCAGGGCATTCACTTTTATGTAAACATACTATATTGTCCACAATCTATGATCCTTAAACTTTGCAAAATTAATACTTCGATCCTGCAGTCATGAGATAGTATATGATTCTTAGGTTTTGACTGTCCATGTCTGGCTTCAGTTCATCACAGATTCTACTCCATTTCCTGAGTTTTATTAACTTCAGATTAGTAGTTGCATCCTGCTTGACTGAAAAGTGGAGACAAGCCTGTGTGGTACAGAAAAGGTCATCTCCGGTTTCAAAATAAGACACTAGCCAACAGTTGTCCATTAAAGGCACTTGTACCATCTGTTAGAAGACAACAGAACAAGGTGGATCTGTTATTTTCCCTTGGGAAGCAAACATGGTGTATAGTGGGATGATCCATATCTTTCATCTGTTTGGAGTTTGCTGACACTCCCATGTGGCCTTCATGCCTGCCTTTCCTTTCTGTGGATATCAAGAATAGAGAAGAATCTTGTGGGCACTTGGACTGCACCCCTTTCTGTACTCAGACAGGGAACATCCATGCTTATGAACACCTGGTTCATAAGCACATTTGGGTACTGTAATATCCAAGACATAGACAGAGCTACCAAACCGTAGATAAAATTTCAAAGGAAGCTAACACTGAAAAATGTTGAAATGTCAGTTTCTCATTATACCTACATATTTTTACCATTCACAGGGATTGTTTTCTGCTCTTTGTGTCCTTGAACTAGTGAAAAACTGACTGCAAAAACAGACTTACAACTCTAACATTGTCCATTCAGCTTATACAAAATTGTTAGTAAGAAGTGATATAACCACAGAATAGAATCTACCCAGCAAATAAACTTTCAAAAACTAGAATATTCCAAAGAAGTGACAAAGGCGAAATAGTAACCAATACTTACAAGCAAATAATTGAGATATTCAAAGCACTGCTAGATGTAATTCTTTAACAATAAGGAGCTACTAAGCCATTACCTCTGAAATCTCAGAAAATCTAAAAGTTAAGTAAGTGCGTAAAAATCAACCATTCAGTTTCAATCATCTTCAACATTCAATTTTTCTTCATGTGGGTGATGATCCCACACAACCATTCCCACCCTTTATGGTACCTGGCCCACACTCTCCTAAACAGATTTTAAAGAAATCTTTCTTTCCAAGTAAAGTATATAAAAAAGTATAGGGAAATTGTATGTATCTTTACACAAGAAATTCCACAAACTTGATAATTCAACCTTAGAGCACATCTACTCAAATCTCCTTTAAAAACAAATTTCCAACTTTCATCAATTATCGTTTTGAAGAACAGAAGGTAGATATTACTTTAAACTTGAGCTACAGTGCTAACATTTATTGGCAAAGGCTGCCCTTCTGATAGTCAATAGTGTCATTCTTCAGTTCTCTGGCTGCTTTTTTCCTGTTAAACAGACATTACTCAGCCCAGACAGGTAATGTTTTTAAGAGCTGATTTATCCCTGCAAGTCTAGAGGCTTTGGTATTAGGAATCTTCAAGGACAGTCAGAACTAATTGAGCACATGTGGAACTACAAAATGAGTAATGTACCAACAGGGATAGTAGTTCTAAAAAGTGCAACCTGATTGGTAATTAAATACAAGTGCACATCAGCTTTTTGCTAAAGGTTGAGAAGTAATAGTCAGAGCTCTTGTTTATCTAACTGATATGATTTATTCCTTATATCACTCTGCTTTGCAGTACTGAAAAAGCAAGTACCCTGAGGTCACCTAACTGAGAAATGAGATTTCTTACAATGTTAACATGCATTTTTGAAGCATGCAAGCATCGTGTCTTTTAGACGAGTATGTCTGTACAGAATTCTCCCTGACAAGACCTCATATGAGAATATGCTAAAAGTGTATTTTCCTAATGCAATTACATGATCTGATAGAAGTCCACCCCACTTCCATAATTTATTCTCAATAACCCCTTACAGACACCATAAGCAAAATAGTGTGCATGTGAGAAAAGACTATTTATTCCTGTGGCATTTAAATATCTATAGGCATTAAGTACTATAATGAGCGTTAGCAGAGACATATCAAGATAAAATAGACATCTATTTTTTCAGTTTCTATTACACTAATCAGCAAAGCTATTAATTTCCCAAAGTGCCCAAAGCAGAACCAAAATAAGTAAATGGCCATGATTAATTGTGAAGATATTTCTCAAGCTGTATTTTGGATGACCTTCATGATTTAATTGGCAGTGCTGTAAATTATCCAGTATCAGATACAGAACTGGTTGAATAATTGACTGAAAGTGTTGGAAGAAATTTTCAAATGTACATAATTAAGATAGAAATCAAGCATTTGCATTTATATTTGCCTAATATAGGACCACACCTCTGACATTTGGATCATATATTTTACCTCTCAAACATGGATTTTGTTGCCCTTAGTTAGGCATCCAGATATAACAAGTTGAGCTACTATTTTCTTTCTGAATTTTTTGTATATTTCTTCTAGAAAGTATGTTCTTTCATGTGAGCAGATCTCTAGCTAAAAAAGAAGTTGCAACAATTTGACTGAATGAGTTGCTACCAAGGATGTGGGTATTAATGGGCTCTCTACCAAATGCTGGTACTTCTCCTTGTAATGCCATTATCCCTTAAGAAAAGCTTATCTGTTTTTTAAGAGAAAAGATGAGTGTCGTAATTGAATTTAATCCGAAGGTGAATGTCTGTTTTGTGATTTGAGATGAGACTGTAAATTTATTAAACCACTCCAGATATAAAACAATCTAAATAAATAGATCAGGAAGAATTATGCATATCTAGAATTTTATTTGTCCTTTGTGCCTTTCATTTTTAGTAGTAGCCATCACATACGCCATAGAAAGATGTCAAGTAAGAAGTGCTGGATTAAGTATCTGTAATTTTTGCAAAAACAAATAAATAACTGACATTTATTAAGTGAATTAGACATTTTAAAACACTAACTGAATCTAGAACAATCTCTTTGCTGTCATTCTTCTCTAAGGCAAAAAAAAATAGAAAACTCTGTTAAAGCTCCTGAAAGGTTATTGTGAAGCCACAAATCTCTGAAGTGAGAGTTTCTTCATCTCTTGAAGAACAGCTACTGTTCAAAAATGACCTTCTGTCAAGGATATATTCAGAAAGATTTCTATACTTGCCTGTAAGGTAACAGGCAGGAAGGATTAGAGTCTTTTACTTTTTGAAAGCCATTAAATGTGGAGAGCGCTAGATGATCTACCACTTCATGCAGTGAGACAAAATCCCAGATTAAAATTTCCCTTCTACAGCTTGGAAGATATGGATTATAAGACATATAATCTTATATTGTGTCTTCTTGTTCTGTTTCCCACCTCCTTGTCCCACCTTTTCTCACTCCCACCCTCTCCCCTCTCCTTAATGCTTTCTTTGCCTCAGTAAACTTTGGCCAAGGCTTTTATTTTCCTGCTTCCCAGGAAAAAGGGATCTCATATTCCTGTTTACACTGAACAGTCTTCTCTGGTTACTGGTGACAGCAAAGGAGACTGGTTATTTCAAACAAGGTCTCAGCATCATTCACTAGAACTGAAGATGGACATTTTGTCATGACACACCCAACTGACAGCACAATGTTAGTGTGTCTGTCCTTTGCCTACTCCTGAAATCACAGGCTAAGACATTCTGTCACAAAATAAACCCTGCATATACGGCAGTAAGGCAATGGCAACAGATCTTTATACAAATAAGACTTCTCAACCACATCCAACTTTCAAAGACACAGCAGATCATATTACTACATTTCACGGATTCTCAAGGGTTCAGACATTATGCTTGTATTCTTAGTGAAAATAAGAGACTAATAGTTGCCACTGATTAGTGCTCTATATGTTGATATATAGCAACCTTTAGGAAGACCTTATCGTGGCCTTTCAATTATTAACATGGGCTTATATGAAATATGGGGACAGACTTTATAGTAGGGCCTGTAGAAATAAGATCGGGGTAATGGGTTTAAACTAAAAGAGGGTCAATTTCGATGGTATATAAGGAAGGTGGTTTTTTACAAGAAGGGTGTTGGAACACCGTAACAGGTTGCCCAGAGAGGTGGTAGAGCCCTCATCCCTGGAAACATTCAAGGTCAGGTTGTATGGTCAACCCGCTCCCTTCTCATTGCAGGCAGGTAAGACTAGATGACCATTAAAGGTCTCTTCCAATCCAAACCATTCTATGATTCTATGATTTATTTTGAATTTGAAAATACAAAGATTTTAGAATTCAAGAATGTATTTTAATTCTCTCTGTATGCTTGTGAGATGTCAAGAGACCTAGATAGAGATCTTGGTAATAACAATAAGTCACTGCTTCATCATCGGTCATTCTAACCTGAATTTCACTGGAACTCCAACACTCTCAAATCAAAACTCAGACATCATTCCCTTTCTTATTGTCTAAACTGAATACGAACTTACACCATTAAAGTCTCTTTTTCATAGTGATGTTCACAGTACATAAATACAGCAAAAAGAAATCCTAGATTTGAGATTTTTTCTGTTAGCCCTCTCTAAAGGTGACTTGGTTTAGAATGAGGTCCAGTTGGGGTGAAGGTGAGGTATGTAATAACAGACTTTAGGAAAATAATTACACAAGGTACTAAGAACTAAATTTCTTTTCTCCTACAGAAATCACAAGCATGCTTACGCATTTTGGAAACGCAAGAAGTTATGATTATGAAATCTTGCTCTCATGTTTGATTGGCATTGCATCTGGTTTACTCAAGATCTTCTGAAAAAGGCAGAAAACTCACGCAAGTGATATTTGGTACAGTAAAAAACAATTTTGCTGGTTCTCTGATAAAAAGTAGCATTCTAAGTAATGGTTCTTTAACGTATCTAGGTAGTTGGAGCATATTACTTGTGAAAGGAGGCTGAGAAAAATAGATTTGTTGAGTCCAGAAAAGATGATGGGAAAGCTTTAATTGTTGTCTTCATCTACTTAAAGGTGCATTGCAGGAAAGGCAGAGCTAGTCTCTTCTCACTGCTACACCCTAAAATATGTATCTTCCCTGTTCTTGACATTTAAAGATACTGCAAGAAAAGCTGGTTTGATTTTATCTCTGATCTTTTAGGAGACTGCAGTCAGGCAAAAATTGTATCATGAAGAACATCTTTAGAAAAAAGCCAATGTATTTGTAAGGCCTAATTAATCTCTGTTCCTTTTATTAGATTACTAGAGCATGGAGAGGTATTTTGTAAGAACTACCACACAGAGTTACGCTGCTTGTTTTGTTCAGTCTGCACTGCATACAGTAGTTCTGAACCATATCAAATAATGCATTAAAATGGATTTGTAAATAATTTTCAACGAAGTTACAACAGACTTATTACCATTTTACTTGTTATTACAATCTAACTTCTTCACCAATATCTATAAACCATCAGTATCCTTCACAACCACCAAAAAAAAATTGCTCAAAGTTAACAGGCCTTTAACTTTACTAACCAACAAATAAGGTCAATAAAGCTTTCTGAATAGTAAGAAAATATCTGTATAAGAACAGAAATGGTAATCAACTTATATCAAAGTTCCAAAGTTTAGTATTTCATCCACAATTTCTGCAAAGTTTTCAACAGGTTCAGGGGTACATAATTTGAGGGAGTATCTGGTACCATAAACTGGTACTACAAAAATATGAAAATTGGACAGAACTCCTAAAGAGTGGGTTTAATAATCCTCACTATGCTAGGAAATTCCTAGATAAGTATTCTCCTCATGTACCTAATTCCCAGTACCTATTCATAGCTTATCGTTATGATAGGATTGGACTGCCATGCAATTTTTACTTTAGACTTCTACATCACCTCATGCCTATACTCTGCATGGTCAAGTCAAGACCAGGATGACCTGAGATGGTCTTATATTTTCAATACAATCTAATTCTGCTTCATGACTCTATGACTATATCCCCTTTGCCCTGTCAGTCTGTGCAAGTTAAGCTTCAATCACGTGTGGCCTGTTTTTTTGCAAGAACTTAAAAATTGCCTTGACTGGATCATTTACCCTCTGCCTGCTTAACTCCACTTGTAGTCATTTCTGTTGCAGCTGCTACTCCATTGCTTTCTTGAAAATGTTTAATGGCACTCCAAAATAGCTCCTATATTTACTACAGTAAATATCATCTCAATATAAGCGTTTCCAGATCCTTCTGTGTGAACTATTAGAAATAAATATGGATTTTTACCAAATGAATCAAATGCAAAATACATGGTAATTTGGCCAGTCTACCAGTGCACACTGCAAACATTATTTCTGGCGTTAGATCTCAGAATGACCTCATGGCTCAAAGGGAGACTCATAGGTTGTGAAATTTTTGTACTTCTCAGCACTTCAGTTGAATTGATACACATGTAATATATTTCATGCAGGTTTTAACTGAGGGAAAAATACTGCGATGGCTAAAAAATAAAACAGAGGACTAGATCTTAAAAAAAAAAAAAAGGAAACTGGGGAAAAAAGTATTGTTATCTCTTTTATTGCATAACTTAACTTCAGTTAGGAATAATAACAAAAATAGACTAACAATTAGTGAAAAAGCTTCAGACTATTTAGAAAATTCAAGGTGCCTGAATGTTTCAATTGAAATCAATTGGAGTAATAAAACCCCTGTCAAAATGTTAGGATTCTTCAAGAAACTACTTTAAAAAGAAATGTAAATCTAATGAATAGCCTTCTGTGTAAAATCATCAGTTATTCAAGGAGAAGGTGAAGTTTGCAGGTGTTTTACGCATGTAGTGGTTTTAATTCTAGACCCTCCTCAGTAGCCAGGTTGTAACCGAGGAAGTGGTCATGTTCCCAGTATTCCATATGATTTTTTACATAAACTAAGATATAAATAAGAAGGGTGAGAAGCCTCTCCTCTCTCTTTCCTTTCCGGTGGATCCGGGAGCAGGTTCTCTGCTATCGGCTCTGCTCCTGTGGAGGAGTGAAGCCCAGCGAGGCCTTGTGGACCTTGGGAAGCGGAGAGTGCCGGCAGTCACTTGGTGTAATTCTGCTATCTCAAGAAGAGTAGTAAGATCTTCTTTTGTTAGTTCTTTATTGGTTACTCCTGGGTTTTGATTGTGCATATCTGTTTTGGAGGTTTTTTTCTCTTTCCCTTTTCCCTTCGGGGCAGAGCGAGGTGTTCGGGGTCCCTTCTTCTGTGTACATAGTATTCTAATTGTATATAAGTGTAAATACATGTATAGATTTTTATACAACTTTAGTTTGGTCATTTTGGCGTTTCAGTAGCTTTTCCCTTCTCCTTTTCCCTTGTGTTCATAGAGGGAGTGGGGGGAGGAGAGGCTGCAAACTGTAAGGTTTGAGCATTCGGCGGGAAAGCCGGATCCAAACCATTACAACGCGGTAATACATAATGTTCTTCACATACAACCAAGACATGGAAACCTTGACCTCCAAAAACAGCACAGTTGAAGCTTAACTACAGAGCTTAACTCTTGCTCCATGGCATACACACACACACACACAGACGCATTCATTCAAAGGGATGATTTCAGTCTCCTAGAAAACCTTAACACCGAGGTTGCACATGTGTAAACATGATTTTTTGTTGTTGTTTTTCCTTCTTTTCACATTTTCCTTGTTTCTCATTTCCTGAATCCCAGGCTGTTTGGCTAAGCAATGATAAGAAGGATGGCTAGGAGTGCACAGTTCATTGTGAATGAAGCAGCACCACAACTGACAGCAGTCACTAAGCTCAGATCAGCTGTTTGAAAAGGCTCAATAGAATATCTTTGAGTTAGTCCTTAAATGAACAGGAGAACACCACTGGGGAATTCAAAACAAACACTGTTTCCAACATATTATCTGGTTTAGAAATCTTTAAGAGTATTAAAGGCATACAGACTGACCACACTGTGCTGAATTGTATGACACTCCTCATCACCAAGTTGGCTGATATACTCTGCCTTAACTTTTCAATGTTACTATTATATTAAGCAGTTACCAAGTATATGCAAAAGAAAAAAAAATAATTTATAGTACGGCTTGGATTCTACTTAGAGCAACTCCCTATCAATTTTGTGTGTTGATTAGCTTTATCTCCCTGGTTAAGAGCTTTGCTAAAAATAAGAGTAAGAAGTAGCAAGAAAGTGATTCAGAAAAAAAAACAAAACAAAACCACAAAAACAACAAAGCCCCCAAAGCCCTACAGTATCTCTGTCAGCTCTGATAAAAGGCTGAAAAAAACAACAGTGTCCGATGATTCAGTGAATCCAAGTCTACTTAGTCCTGGTCCCTTTCTCTGTCATCTACCAATCTTTTCTGAGTTTATCCAAGACTAAGGATTTCTGTTAAAATTTTCTTTATTATGACTCTGCCCTTCTCTTGCACTGATGCTGCCTCTTCTTTCATACTTCCTTGAGCATTTTAGCTTCGCTGTGTAATACCATCATTAAAATTAAATGAGAAAAAACTCTATGGGCTATCTTGAACTGCTACAATAATTTACCATGAATATTGCACTATATGTATTTTCTCCCAGTCTGTTTTTTTGTTAGTTTCCATTAAAATGTGTGTTTCAACTTTTCAAATTCCCTAAAGAACTTCTAAGGACTGCAGGTCACCCATGTGTCAGGCTCAGAAAAATATCATCTGGAGGACTGGGCTCTTAGTGTGAGCTCCTCACTGAAATCAGTTTTTAGAAGCTCTGAGGGCAGATGTTTTCTCACAGCTCCCGTCACACACTGTTTTTGCTTTTCTGTGGCTATCTGTTATCCAGGCTTTCTCCTCCTAAGAACCGCTCAATAATAGGGGAGAAACTCTGAATTTGGCTGAGGTGGGTGAGTAACAATAAATCCAAACTACTTTGGTCTGAAACCAATTTCTTCAGTGCAAATATAGATTAATTTTGTTCTTCTCTGGTGAAGGTTCTGGCACACACAGATGCACAGAAATATATTCTGTAATATGCATTTTAGAGCAATCCTTTTATAGCTGATTCTCGTCATAATTATCAGTGCTCTACAAGTCTCTTGCACTGCATAATTTAAAGGAAATCTCAAGGAATACTCTAAGCAATGCAGGAGGGAGAGGACTTCAAAACACTGAGGTGGCATATCTGGTTTTATATACAAGTATCTTTATGAGACAACTGAGATGCCCAGATTCTGAACTAGTTGCGAATTTTATTTATAAAAATAAAATATCAGTATTCAGTTCTGTTTCCACACCAGTAAAAAAAAAAAAAAAAAAAGCGCTGACGAAAGTAAGCAAACTCCTTTTGGGAAGAATAATCTAAAGAAAAATATGACATAGAAACATTTGATGTACACTTTTCAGTGTGCTTATATATCAGTAAAAATTACTGTCGTCATTTTATATCTGGAGAAATTGAAAAGATCAGGTTAGCCTGTACACGGTTTATCTTTTCACACTTCTAGATTTTCTGGTTCAGGGATTCTCATCCTTTTGATAGTCAAGCGTCAGCTCAAAGAATTGTCAGGTGAATCCAAGTCTGCCTTGTCCCTGACCCCTCTTCTGACATCTACCAAACCTTCCTGAGTCTATCTGAGCCTCAGGATTTCTGTCACAATTAAATTGATTACGCTTCTGACCTCCTCTTGCCGCTGTATGGATGCTGCATCTTCCTTCTCCTCCTCTATACTCTCACTTGTGGCCCTGTTGGTGCTGAAACCAGAATAACGAGCCCATTGAAATGCATCTGATTATGTCCAGGGTCATTTTGATACTTCTCTCTGGAGCAGAGGAACAGTGCAGAGGCTCTGACACCAGTACTGCACAGAGCTAGCACAGATCCATGCAGCTTATAGTTTAGTGTGTCTTAGGGGAAGGGTCTAGCCAGCAGAAACCATTGTCGTCATTTTTTGTGGGCTTTTGTGTTTATGCTAGGACAGTAAATGTGCAAGTAGCTGTGTAAAGTAGACAGTAGGTCTTCTAGTAAAATGTCTCCTATATGTTTAAACAATGATATCTTTCCAGTTGGTTCACTGGGGAAACAAAATACATTAGTATTATCTGAAGTCTCTTGCCACTGCATAATTTAAAGTTTAAATTATGCCACTGCATAATTTAAAGATGAATGTATGCCACATCAAAATTGCATTGGGAGAGTACGAGCATTTAGTGGACTTCTAATATAGTTCAGCTTACAATAACTTAATTTGCCCCTAAGCAGGAAGTAGCCTTCCATACAAAGACTTTAATAATCTAACAGTAAAAACCCAAAGAAATGCTCCCTTTTGCTGCATGCATATTAGAAGATGTTATTTTACAAAGTAGTACCTGACCTTGTCATGCAAATGGAAAATTTAAGCAGTGAAGCTGCAGAAATCCACGTAAAATAAAAAAACCTAAGTTGTTCAATTCAGACAAATTCAATAGCTTCCAGAATAGATGTTTTCAAGCTGTTACGTTATAGGTAATTAAAACTCTAAACTTCTAACAGCTACTCTCACAAGGTACTAAATATAAGACTGTACAGTGAGGTTATAAAACAGTCCTTCTGGTTTATCTGCTTGGAAGCATAAAAACGTCATTTATTGTACATAACTCTGTATGATTGATATCACCTAATCCACTACTATAATACTACAAAGATGACAAGGCAGGAGCAACTATATCATCCTTTTCACCTACCAGCCTGTTTCAGATGAAAGTAATCTATCTTCTCAAGGTATCTGGAAACTAAATGAAAGTGAGCATGGTACAGATGTCTGATGTGTGACTTTTCTGGCATTAATGCTTTTTACTTGGTGGGGAAAAGCAAGCTAGTTTATGCTTAGCTCAAGGGCTCCAGGGGAAACATGAAGATGGGCCTAGAGGGATAATGAATGCCACCTGCAAGAGAGGATGGGGCTACTGATAAGGGGTTTTGGACTCAACAGGGAAGGGTGGAACAGTAAAATGGATGACTTTGTGGCGACAGTGGGGGAGACCAGACCGTTTTATTCAGAAGACAAAATTGAGCTCACCGAGCCATTCACACTGGGAAAGGAGCACAGATGGTTTATTGACAATTTTATGAGGCACTCCAGTGATAGGGTTTCAACTTTTATGCAACTTTTATGAGATTAATGTTTCTAAAAAACATTTCAGTAATGATCTATTTAATTTTTACCAAATTCACCCAAAAGTCTCACTTCCTTCAGTTAGCATAGCTGAAGGCAGATGAGCTAAATACTGGAATGATTAAAAAGTCTTCTTACTTCCCACCATCACAGGGTGTAAATCTCACAGGCAATACTGGTAGTTTTGCAAACAAAGAATAGAAGAAGAGCACTTGACATGCAGAAGTTCTTTCGTTATTCAAGTTTTTTGAAATGCACAAAGAAGAATAGAATGAAGGGATAAATTTGGAGGAACTAGTAAAGAAATACTATTTTTGTCACCAAATCAGGTAACATAGTTCTGGATGAAGTGATCAAAAGGCTTGCTAGAGCCTTCTATGATATAACAGAAAGCAAATTCTCTTTTAAATAGTCACCATTGTAGTCTGTACTTACGAAACATCTTCTCATTGTCAATGCTGCAGATGCTTTATATAAAGCTTGAGTATACATCATGAAAATGAAGGAAAATCAGCTTGCTAGAAAAGAACACCTCTGGGGTAAGGTTTATGTGAAACCGGTAATTATGCAATGCAGTTTATTTCATTGTTAGTCAAAGTGCCAAACAATTTTGCAGTGCAACATTGAAGAGAGTAAGACAACAGAAAACTGAAATAAGAGCAGAATAGCAAGGAGCTCTGCTATACTGCAGCACCCCACTGGTCACTTCATACTCAGTCTTTATTCTGACAGAAAATTCCCATCCATTCTTTTGTTAGTCCTGGTGATCCATAGAAGTTTACAAAATAAAATGATCTTTGGAGAGATCCACTTCTTTTACTCTGAGAGTTGAAAGACTAATTTGCAAGATACTGGAAGGTTTTTTCTCTTATTTCCACATTCTTCAGAACCTATCACATCGTTTTTCATGTTTACTCTGTATTTGAATACTCTTTCCTTAGGGAATTGGTCACAAATATTCAAAACTTGTAACATATTGCATAAATATTATGCCAGTAATTCCCTGTTTCTCAACTGAATGAACATTTCTAGCAGCTAAACCACCAGCTTTTTCAGATTGAAACAATCTGCAAATATTCCTCCATGTAACATCAACATTCACTTTCCACGAATATTTCTGCCATCAAAACCTAATTCTTCAAAAGCTAGTAAAAAATAAACACAAATAAAGTAAATACAAATAAAGTAAAGCTCAGCTAAAACTAGCTTGCCATAAATACTCTAATGAGATCTACAGAGTATGTAATTTTAAAAAAATTTCAACTTTGTCTATTTGGTATAGCTTCGAATACCAGCAGTGAGATGGAAATATATATGCAAATAGAAGAATGAACTTCAGGATATATAATACATGGAAACAATACTTTTTCAGTAGGAATAATGTCAAGAATAAAAGATGTCCCATAGAAATAATGTATTTTTCACAGCTGATTAAAATAAGAGAATCTGTATGATAAAATTGACTGTATGTTAGAACAACAAATACACCATGCAAGGACAGTAGATTTCTCCTTTTTAGATTTTATTCCTTCTAAAATACTAATAGTTTTGGTATGTTAATAAAAACATACACTCTTCTCAGGTAAAGTACTAGTACTGTTATATAAACTGTGAATCCACAGCAATGACTATTTAGATGCTGTTTCCTAGATTAGACAAAACAACTAAGATCAGAAGTCTCTTCCTTTCACTCAGCCCTGTATTTTGACTGTCTTCATTTGTCTTTATTTGATTCACTGAAAATACTTTCCTCTTACACAAAAAAAGCAAAGAAAACCCAACCAACCAAACAAAAAACCCATATATTTTTAATCTGAATCCTACACAGGTAATTGCTCTCAGTTTCTAAAAGAAAAAATTACTGCACCTTTCATTGAGCACTTCCACAGGCTTTGTTCATGCAGGGCTAAAATTCCAGTATTTTACTGGAAATTATTCTATCTCAAGAGAGAAAATACACTGTTTCCAGCATATGGTTCTATAGGACTCTTTAATATAAAAAATGTTCCCAACATTCTTTCTCTTTTAAGAAAGGCATCATGCTCTTTGTTAGTGGATGTACAGCAACTAAAGCATGTACGATAAACTTTTGGGATACCACCAGTCCTTGGAGGAGAATAACCATTCCTAATTGCTTTTCAAGAGACTAGGTCTATCCAAGAATTAGTAATGGACATGTCTTCTATGGCACCACACCAAATGCAACTGAAGTTGGCAGTTTTTATCAAAATGATAGTGGGGGCAGTCTTAGACTGATTTCTGGCCAGCATGTATGGTAAAATAATTCCTATCCAAGAAAGAAACTAGATCTTCTAATCAAAGCTGGACCAGTGTATAAAGTCTGAAACAATCACAGCTGACAAAGTGTATTCTGTTTACGTGAATGTGGGTGAGGAGAATTACCATTACTCAGCAGTTGACTATACCATTAAATTATAGCAACCTTGTTCATCCATTCTTATAGACACCGTGACAAAACACGGCTGAGGGATAAAATAGGGGAGCATTTGCACATTGTCTAACGCAAGCTGAAGTAATACATAATACTCTACTTAGTCCACAATATGGTGGAGTGACACGTGGTACCTTTGCTAAAGAATTGCATCCACTTAAGGATCAAACATCAAAAGAAAGAAAAAATGACATTGGGATTAGATGTGACTGACAGGTTCATAGGGTCTGTTTTCACAGGCAATTACATCATGCAGTGTTTTCCATGAGATGGAAAACTTTAAAGCAATGAGTGGTTTCCACTACTATGCTAATCATTACTGGGAAGCTGTTTCCAGCTCTCGCCACTTTGATTGTTGCCTTGGTAAAGTGTCCTCATGGTTACTTAATGTACAATTTTTCTAGAACTAAGAATGTCTTGTAATTTTAATATCTCATTTTCCTCCCTGGAATCACACTTTGAAGAAATCCTTCTCTTTCCTCTAATATTATGGTATACATTTTAAAACTAGTCAGTTATGTTTTCTTAAGAAAATGTTTAGTGTTAGCTTAATACGGGAACGAATTTTCTGTGAACTTTAAGCTCTGAATATTAGTTTAACTCCCCACATAAATTAGGATTTTGTTCATTCATATTAACTACACCACTGTCTTCTGCAGGGTACTTCTCTCCCCAGACAAATTATTGGTCCCTAATAAGAGAGGATATTGGTCTATAAGCTAGAATCAGCATTTGTCTGTTCCTGGGTATTTTAGTTATTATGGCACACCAATTTCCAGACTTTTAAAGATTAACTTATTAGTTACTTTATTTCAGAAGCATATGTTTAGACTAGCCTAAAGCCACTCCGATCCACCCTCTGCTGCTCTCTCAACGTGAGATAGTCCAACCGTGATGCAGAGCTGTCATAACTGTTACTGTAACATCACATTCTATAATACAGGTCATATTTGAGTAAAGGCTCAACCAGTCGAAATTAGAATAGATAAGTGTGCAAATGGGCCAAAGGCAAAAGATCAGGCCTTCCATTTCTGACAATATGAAGTTAACCAAAAGCTTTTTTTTCCCTCTCCTTTGATCCAAGCAGAAGTCATACCACACATACGGCTTACCAGTTACCTAGTTGAATCTTTCTATTGACTGGATGCCTGCTCAGAAATCCTTTGCCTTTTCTGAAATTCGCTCTTTAGCTGAGAAAGTATGGCTGTGAGGAGATACAGCATATAGATCTGGACCTACATACCCCAGGTAAGCCTTGTTCGTAGAACAATATAAGACTTCAGTAGTAAATTGCCATCATTTTCCATGCAGACTGAATTTAATCCTAAGGCAAAAAATCATCTCATCCCCAGTGCTCGCAGAGAGGAGATATACATACATATATATAAATGACAGCATGTAACACCTACACAAAAGACTCCAGTTTTAGTCTGAGCACTCTTGACGAACAACATGAGCAGTAATGGTAAATCATGATAGTTAAAATATTATTAGTGACCTAGAATTACAGCAGTTAGTCACATTACTTTCAAATCCAAAATAGTTTTGTTTTCGAATGGTTTTCAACACAGAATCAAGTTGTATACCTAGGCCCATGGAAGTACTGCATTAACAGTATTCCTTATACAAGGGTAACATTCAAATAGCCCCACAATACACACTGCTTGACTGGAGATATCACTTTTCTGAGTTGAGAAGGCAAGTGGCACGTTCACAGTGTGAATGATTTTTAGCAAAAATCTAGTGCACTTTAAAAGAGATGCAGCTTACGGAATATGCCCAGCTTATGCAACATAGTTCAATGATACTGTCTATGTATTGTTCAGTTATAAATAGGGTTTATAATTAGCTGTTAAATAATATCCAAGAAGCAATGAAACATATCTGAAAAACTTCTTGTACTAAAGGAATATAGCTTTTGGTTTTATTATTTTCATTAATACTTCTGAAGCAAATTCTGCTGTATTCTATAGTAATTCCTGGAAAAATCTCATTGATAAAAATCGCATTTATACAAACTAGCAGTTTTTTACATAACTGAAGTTGCATAAAAATATGTTTCCTTATACGCAATACTTTGTGAAAGTTCAGCTCAAATTCTCGACAGCTATATATAAGAGAAAAAGAGATTGTGAATTCAAAAGTGCAATTGCATAAAATACACAGAAACAAGGGAAAAATAAGAGAAGGCAGACATAAATGACATACAAATGAATCTTAATTGTTCTTGATCTGATATTTGGCCTTACATATTTTAGCCCCTAGTAAATATTTATTGGAAGAGTTATGAACATAGGTAAGACATTTTGAATAGAAGCTTTACAATATTTTCTATAGAAGCTTTATAATATTTTCGTTAAAGCTTTACAAGCTTTAAACCATCACAGATTATCCTAATTTCTCTTACAAAGCAAGGTCTCAATGTGATTGTTTCTTTCTCCCCAGTATTAAAATCATAGAAATATCCAACCTTCTTAACTCTCTGTTCCACTAATAGGTCACTCTGAGCCCCCTGCTATATCTGGTACAGCATTTCCAGTCCACCCATTGCGGAATGGATGTGACTGGAACAGTACTAGTGGAGCTGCAGAGGAACTCCCACATAGCCCTTCTACTCAAGGTCTTTGTGGCATCAATTCTCTGTGCTTAAAAACAAAAGAACTGTTTTGGGCAGCGCTTTTCTCACACAACAGATACTTTATCATTGGGCCAATGAAATATCCACATTACTGGCACATACCAGACAGAGCTCAGACTATTCAGAGCATCTGACCTCACGGACTTTCCCATAACATTACTGTACATGTGTCTGAGACAACACCCCACTAATGTTGTCATTAGCACTTTTAAGGCTTTATTTGAGTCTCTATAATTTATTTATGTACATGCTAATAAAGAGGTGATTGGGCAATTCCTATAATCAGTGCACACAGTGGCAGAGGTTTTCCATTTTCATAAAACCTTAAGATCAACTGAGGAACAAGCCTGCCTGCAGGATACAGTATTGTACCTGAGCTATAGAATAGGAGAATGAGGTTGCTTTTTAAGTTATACAGTTGTTAGGCAGACATAGCCCTAGTAACAGCAGTGGTTTCACATTTTAGGAAGTTTCTGTGAGAGCAGAACCTAACTTGGTGATGCCTGAACACCACAAACCTTTGTGCTTTCTTACATCAACTCAGTTGCTAGATCATCAAATATAACAGCCCTTTTTTTAGGCTTCTAGAATAAGTAAAGCATTAGCAATGTGTTGCTTTCAGATATTCAATGAAATCTCCTATGCTCTGTAGGTATGTTATTTCTAAATTGGCATAGCATGTGGCAGGAAAAAAGATAATATCCATCCTTGTTGCAGCTGCTTGGCTTATTCATCTGCAGTCTTGATTCTTACACTCAGTACCCTTGCAGAGATGTCTTTAATCATGAGGACATGATTTTGTCTTTCAGGATACCCACCTCCTCAGAACACAGAGTTTGAGATGTATAAAACCAGATGATATCCTGCTTCTCAAAAAGTTACGTAAAATTACATAAAAACCTAAAAGGGAGGATCCAAATTTTCAAAATTTAGTAATAAGGTGTTCAGCACTGCAGCTGTGGAATGTCCAGCTTAAGACTCCTACAGACTGAAAGCTCATGGATTTTTACAGGAGTTAGAGATTTCAATGTCTCTGGAGAATTAGGATGAAAGTATATTTAAAAGTATCTTGAAAGTATATTGAAAGTATCAATATTATTATTGAATGATGAAACAAATTATTCATATTTATATCGGGTGGAATTAGGTTGCATTAGATCAGCTCTGAATTTGACAACCTCACATTCCACTTAGTAAAGCAAAATTTAAGTTTTGGGGATTTTGCAATATATGATGACTGTGACCTGATCACTGAAGACATGAACTGTGTGTAATAAGACTTCTCTCTAAACCAAGCAAAAGTTTAAAAATGAGGTGTACTGAAACCAGAGTCTTTATAATGGAAATAGTGACAAAGCATCATAACAAAATAGGATGTTACCATAGAGAAAAGGAAAAAATAATGCTAATGGAAAAAACTTAATAATAAAGAGAATGTCTGAATTATTTGCTCCATTTGTATAGTAAGAAAGTGGAACATTTTTACAGATATAAGTACTTTGCAGGTAGGACTTCATCAGGCTGGAATTTCAGAGAGGAAGCAGTTTGACCATAAATAAACAGTTTTCACACTTTTCCTTTTTTTTTTGAGTTTGAAATAAATGTACATTTTCTCTAAAAGCTTCTGAATGACCATAGGGAGATTAAGTGTGAGGATCAGACACAGATTTTTTTTTTCATACTTTCACAGGTTTTTGCAAGGTTACCTCATTTCTTCTTTACTTACTGAATATTAACAATAAGGTGTACTTGGAATCCTGAAGCCAAATATTCTTATTGATATTGATTTTAATGAAGGTATTCATATTAAAAGAGACACAATGAAAGAATCAGCTTTCTTCTGTGTATTTTTTCCATCATGTAAGCTTCATTAAAAGTAGGTAGATTTAGCAGCAATTTCTCTATTAAAGTTAATTTTGCTTTCTACTTAAAAGTGGGATATATCATCCTTTCAGTGTGAAGCAATTATTGCATCCTTTTCCAACTGACACCACAAGTCTGTGAATAAATAATTTCTTGTGGATCTTCAAGTAAGTCTGCTAGAGTTTCGAAGGCAGTATTATTGTAACAATTAAATTCTTGAGGCATACCCTCAACATAAATTTGTGAAGATCTTACCAATTTTTTCTCATTATTTTTCATAATGCAATGAATTTCTGGTTGCTCAAAATTTATGCTGTATTTCACTACATATATTATGGCAACATTGTCCAATGAGACTTAGTTCCTTTTGTCTTCTATAAACACAATGGTAAAATCCCAGTATTGAAGTTAATGGAATGTTTTTTTTAATCAAGGAGAGGCTGACTGATAAGCTTCCATTCTGGTGATACAGAAGACTGTATGCTCTCTTGTCAACAGAATTTTTTTAAACATTTGAAAGAAGTTCTTAGCTTTCAAACCTCTTGGTCTCTGCTAAAATATGAAATGTACATCCTCTTCTTGCTTTATCATCACAGATTATCCTAATTTATCTTACACAGAAAGAAAGGTCTCAATGTTGTTGTTTCTTTCTCCTCAATATTAAAATCATAGAAATCTCCAAGAACTGAAAAAAACCCCAGGTAAATATGAAATCCTGTCCAACTTCCAATTTTCTGTCCTGTGCTACTATGAAATCATTCCCAGTAAGGCAGCAGGCATGCCTTTAGCAGTCAAGCTGAGAGAGTTACTGTCTTTTTATTGACCAACACCTACAGACATATATGCGCAGATATTTTTATGTGAAAATAAGCCTGTTCATTTTTATTCAACTGTAGAATTCAGGGAAACAAAAATCCTGATTTCCAATTCCAGTTCCTGAAGAAGTGTTGCATAGGAACTACAGATGTTTTAATGAAACACATGAGTTTGGCAGATTTTCCTTCAGAGACAACTGCAATGAGTTAATTATGCAGAATGTACCACCACTGCAGAATAAAAATACCAGATGGAACATCTTTGTTCCCTGGTTCCTGGTTTGATGCATTCTTCTATAGTTAAAGAGTATTCATTTTCCATATCAACCAGCAGCCCATTTTAGGTAAGACTGTTTTTGATATGTGACATTAGAAAGCATTGCCCATCTTGCTGTGGCGCCTGGCGTCAGGTAAGAGAGTCCTTCTAAAATGTTTGCAGATTTGGTGACTTGAGGCTAGGTGATTTCCATGAGCAATCTTCACTTCTTGGAATTTGGAGCCTGATCTACGAAGCTAACACAGGTTTCATAATTTCTTTGTTTCAGATGTGCCATGGCAACATTCTTTTTACTGATTCATAAAAGCTATATCCTTTTGATTTGTGTAATAGAAGTCATAAATCCCTAAGTCAGTAATGCCATTATGGTAGGTGCTTTAAACAGTTCTTCCCAAGGAGCTCAGACTTCTAGGATTTGATTTTACCATCTCGTGTTTAAACAGACATAACATTTTGCAAGGCCATTCCTCCTTACAAAGCACTGATCAAGAAGCCAAATCATTTTCATCCATGATTGGAACAATAACAGAGCATTGCTTGCTGTCCAGTGAAGCATTGGGCCTACAGACTAACAGAAAGCTTCAGAAAATATTCAGTGTTTTACTACACCTCAAAATATCATTGTACATTTGAAGTCTGCAGACAACAGGCTTCACTGCTGACAGTACACAGCTGGCATTTAAAGCTGTGCAGAGATTACAGTATCTGCAGTAAATACATCAGAGTTTTTAAGATACTAATTGGATCTGCTGCAATTTGAAAATTCCTATGTGACTGAGAATATGCAATGAATTGTGCTCAGCCTTCTCTGCTGTTAGCACTCAGCAGGAATATTAATGACAGCAGCTAAAATAAAATCATGAAAGGCATGCAAAGGTCCTACACCTGGATAATATATGTGTATATACATTGGGAAATGTAATACAATAGTGTATTTATCACCCCCTATGGCTTTGCATAGGCTCTTGTCACTTACAAAGAAAATAAATATTGATGTGTGCATTTACTACAGCCTCCTACAAGCTTTCAGTCACATAAAAATGGGGCAATTAAGCAACTAGATTTACATAATGCTGAGTATATATGCTAAGGTGATTTTCAGCACAGCATTTTCAACTAAATTTTTAAGAGTTCATTTGCCTTTCATTGTTTTATTAGTCTGAAAATTCAGTATATTTTTATTTCTCTTGTAATGGAAACCTTACCTACTAAACCCTGAGTGCTGTCTTGATCATAGTTTTTAGTATAAAGATTAAAAGCCTGCTGCCAGGAGTTCTAGCTTGCATTGATAAGGTTTGCTGTCTTCCACTGATCTCAAAGAAGTGAATATCATTATTCAACTTATAAACAAGTCTACTGTTTTCCACAGGACTTTTTTTTCCTAAACTTGGAAGTTTTGTTCTTATAGCACAACTGGGTTTGGAATCAAGCCCGTAAGACCACAGAATAATTTTTCTTGGTTTTGACAGTTCACTCTAGGCCAGGTTCTTGAACTGGCAGAAAAAAATAAGGATACTTATCCTGTAGGTTTTTTTGTTATGAATTCTCTTTCAGACAATACAAAAAAGTGTGAGTGAGAGAACAGTGTCCTGAGAAAGCAGTAGAGTAAATAAGGCCTATAGCCAGAATCTGAGGCCCCTAATCAAAGGAAATCTAGGAATACAATTGCTGTAGACTCCTTGTACAATCAAGGATCTACAAGTATTCTTATATTATCCTAATTATCATCTGAAGATTTCTCTCTCTTTCTCTAGTGACTAAGCAGAGAGTTCAAGCTCTTAACTCTGTCACCTGTATTACAAACCTAAAGATGGGCCTGGATGTATTCCATTTAAGAAATATATGCCATGTTGGGAGGATGATTATTGGGATGAAAAACTGGGACTAGCCTGAAATGCCTCAGAAGTGAGAATTCTATTCTCCAAGCAAGTGGAATGGAATATTGAGGTTGGAATAACAAACTTGGGCTCAAAAACTAGGAAAGAAACAAGCTAAAAGATATCAAATCTGAACATATTATGTGAAGTGCAACCAGACTACATTAATTACATTAAACAAAAATTTCTAATTGACCTGCAATAATCAGTTAGATACCACGCCAAAGCACTTGTCCTATACCACTTCCCAGTCTACATGAAAGACAACATCCAGCTGCTGCTCTTAATATTTCATTAGCCAAAGTAGCAGCTGTCAGCCTGAAAAGCTTTCAGCCCTGCTGATTGTAGTTGTTAACGTGATGCTGGGTCAAACAACTCAGTTCAGTTTTGCATGTTTGTTTGTTTAACCTGGAAATTACAGATCTGAAAGCTGGCATTCAAACAATTAGATTAAGATTGGAAAGTGCAGCTCTCTGGGAGATTAATACCTGAATTGCACAGAAGTCTCCTGACGAGCAATTTACCAGGATGGTCGTCCAACTGGCCACATGCGAGACCAAAACTACAGGTTCCTGGTGAAGATTCAGATGCCTGTTGCCTAAATATTAGAAGGTCCCCTAACCACTAGACAGGGGTTTTTTGAACACCTTGCTAGAGTCCGAAGTCTGATTTAGGTGCTTGAGTCTGTCTGTATAGCTAGGTGTCTGACTCTTCCAACAGGTGCTTTTAAAGAGTGACAAAAAAATGGACAAAATCAGTTTCTAGACCCTTTTCTGGAAGTGCAGTATACGCTTCTTTACAGTAGAGGGTCATACTCATGCTCCATTAGTAGAGTGTCAACTGCTTGGAGAAAAGACGAGGATGAGGACATATGCATTTTCTGGTTATCTACCGAGGGCAGATGTGCTAATGAGCAACCTCGTAAATGCATACTAGAATTGTTTCTGTACTTTCCCTCCCTACGGGGCTCACTTGAAAGCACAACTAAAATTGGGAGTTAGAGATTTACCTTTTCATCTGCAACAAGAGATGCATACACTTACGAACTGGCAAAGACAACAACAAGAACCTTGTGCATACGGAATATTCCCTTTCATCTTTATTTTAAGTGCAGTTTTGTAAGAGTAGCATCAACAGGACAAGGTTATATTAGGCTCCATGCCACAGGCTGTACAAGACACCAATTGCTCCAGCAGAATTGTGGATGAACCTTCTGAGAAAACAGGATCTTGACAGTAAATATCAAGTGACCTTTTCTTTCCCCCCTACAATATCTCATTCATAAAGACCAGATGCTACAATCTCTCCTAGTTACAAATTCAGGGCTATCACAGAAGCTACAGCTGCTAGTTGGGTACCTTTAGACTCCATATTTTGCTACTTTTTAGTTTCTCTGAGTGATTAACCTATAAATCCTAAAGACATATAGTTCATTTTCTGACAAAGTAAAATGGAAAAATCACATTCATTTTTCATGAGAGATGATTTCTTGAAGTTCTGCTGGAGAATAATTTCATTGAATTAGGTTGTTTCTGCAGTTGCTAACTTATATAAGAGCTATACAAGTAGACAACATTTTGACAATACATTGTAAAGAAATGTGTAAGATCAAATTTTTAAGAATTCAAAATACTCAGCATAAATGACTTCACAAATAGTTAATACTGTTCCTCAAATTTCAACTATAGATGAATGTATCATTTATATGTGTGTGTGAGAGAGAGAAAAGCAGGTGAATAACTTTTCAAGCAAAATTTGGAGCACATATTTTGCATTATTTGCCCAGGTTTCTTTAGTAAAAGTATGCTACTTTTCAAAAACAATGGCTGTAGACAAGAAGGTTAGAGAGCTCCCGGATTTAGTTGACAAATACTTTTCAAGCGGATAGATGAGGAGCAGGGGGACTTTCAAAACTGCTACTCAAATTCTATTCATTAAGCTTAATGGAAGAAACTCCAGCCAAGGTATGAGCTTCCAGTCAAGCATTTGACAACTCCAATTATGTTCCCACTTGGTCTTGTGCTAGGAGCTTTCTTCAGAAATAAGTAAGGAGAAGACATAGCTGAAATCTAGGTATGATTTGATTGCTTTTACATAACAGCAACTTTTAATATAGTGCATATTTCATTAAAAAAAAAAATGAAAAAGAAAAATTTTCCAGGTGCAGAAAAGGTGAGAAAGGAGGGCCATGCCAAAGGACTATCATATCAAATTTCTGAATCTGGGGAGTTCAGGCTGTTTTCTTTTTTTCTTCTCTGATTTATCCTCCATCTCAGAACTTCTAGTAGGTTTCCTAAGCTCAAAATGAATGAGAGAGATACATTCTTAAGACTATGGCTTATAGTTGTAGCTGTTGAAGCCACACAAGGCAGCTTATCCAATATGGTACCAGATACTTTCCTTGCCACCATTGTCTCCATGAGGTGTGTTTGCACAAAGATGTTTGCCTATTAGCAATTGCAAAGTATAAAACAGAGGGATACAGAGCTATTATTGAAGACATAGCTTCAAAGATGTACTTTTCTCTCCAGTTGATAGCATTTGAAATAAAAAAATCATCTGCAAAAATAGTTTTGCAGAAAACAAAATATTGAAGTGAAAAGGTAAAAGTGGGGATTTTATCCCCTGACATGTTTTGGTATGCAATCAACGAGGAATTTCAACCTTATCCACAATATCAGTAATCATTATGTAAACTTTTCTTTTAGTATCAGACAGAAATGAAAGGAAAAAATGCAGATTTATTAGCAAAAGTAATTCTCTGAAACCCTTATTTTTAAAATCATAGTTGTTAGTAGCTATTCATTTCTAGCTAGTCTCCAATAATAAAGTAACAGCACAAGAAGTGCTGCAGCAGTTGTGCATTATGTTGAATAAGGCAATGATTCTGTCAGCTTCACACATGTTGAGAAGTACCTTACTCTGTATGCTGTCCTAGTGAGATGAACAAGTTATTTTACAGATTAAGGTACTATTCAAAGGGATTGAAATTCTTGAATCATTCCATAATAAAACAGAATACCTCACTATAAATAACAGAAGCCATGACAGACTTTTCATCTTACTAATAGTCTGGCTTTTCAGACCAAAAAATTTATTATTCATATCAGAATTCAGTTACTGATAGGAATGCACAAATTCTTGCAGGGTTACAAACAACAGAGCACTTTCACCTACTTACAGTGGCATGTATCCTTACTACAGGATTACTTTAGAAGTTCTCAGTCTTTTAGTTTTTCTTTTTTTCCTTCACAACAATCTCCCTCAAGCACACTTCAATTAGTAACTTTTTATCTTGACTGTTGAAGTTTGGGGCAGGCAAGGAGAGATCTTTCTGAAGGATGGATGAGTATCCATTCTAATCATTCTCATATTTGAAAACTGTTTGGGGTGTTTTTGTTTACTATTACCATTCTGTTAACGACCGTGGAGAGAGACCTTTCTGAAGACTGGCATCCACCCACATTACAACATCAGTACGAATCTATCCTGCTCTAATAGGTCTTGCATTAACATTTTAATTTTGCCTACTGCAGAAGAGGCATTTATTTATTTATAGAAAATCTATGAATAGCACACAATTACCTTGCCCTAAATACTGATTTATCTTAAAATAAAAGTATGGCTTAATACTTTTTAGAGTCCTCATTGTTGAGAATAAACTTCATTACAGAGGGAAAGCAGACAGATTTTGGTTCTAAACTTTCAGAAAAGAATTGTTGCTTATCTGCTCTGAGATATTCCCGGGAAAGAAAATTCTAGATGAAGGATTTATCAGTGTTTCTCTAGTTGGTTATCAGTTAAATATGAAGGTGAATTGTATATTTTGACAGGATAGCAAAAATAAGGTAATTCAATGTTTGTAATAATTTTTGAGTTCATATAGAGAGAGATATATTTATACATATACATATACATAATTGCACTGGTCAATACAGTGCACCAAATTGTAAAAAAAGTTGCATGAAAAAATTAATTAAGGCTGCACATTTGCCTTTCTAGACTCGTAGCACTCTTGCCATGATTTTATATCTGTCATCAAGTTGCACTTGCAGAGATGTCCTTTGCTTTGTGGAGAGATGGACTGAATGATCTAATAGGTCATTTTCTATTCCTAACTGCTATGGCTCAATGAACAATAAATAATATTACTGTGTATTTGTAATGTCTTTTTCCAGCAATAAAATATTGCCCACAAGACACAAACATCACTGAGATTGTGATATAATGCCTCAAATGTCCAGACGTAAGATCGATATATCAAACACAGTATAATTTTTCTATACTGTGGGCCATATTTAACACTGATCTTGCTCAACAAATCAATTTGTTTTTTCCCACAAATTAAAAAAAAGGAAACATAAGAGTTATAAATCCTATAAACTAAGATTCTTTGTTTTCTATTTTCCTTCAGAAAGCACATTACAAATAAGCATCTCTGTTAGACACCGAGGAAAATAATTTGGTCCCAGAACATTTATAGGGTTAAAGGCAGAATATATATTCGCAGCTGCCCAGAATGCATCTGAAATTTTGTCTCCCTGTGTTCCACAGTTTCAGTCTGAGTTTGGATAGGTGCCTAGAGAAACTAAATGTTTTCCCCAGTGCTGATAAGCTGGAGCAGAAGCAAAGAATAAAAATTACATATTTGAGAACAGCAGAGTACCCAATTGGATCACTATATTGGTCAGATACATCTTTATGAAGATGCCAGGTTTTTGTTTTCACATACCTTACTTAAACAGCCCCTCAGATAAATCAGAAATGTAACACATGGAGTGGTTTTCTATATTAGAGAACAAAAAGAACAATAATCCTTGCAGTTCATACTGTTTAGTAGTTCAATCAAGTCTCTGAATTCTGCTGGACAGATAAATGTACTATTTCAATTTTTAAAGACACAAAAATATGATTATACAGTTTTCATTATTATTGCAGACACCAAAATGTTTGCAATAATTCCTGGATGAAGTCCAAGGAAAGTCTATACTGTGTCTTCCACCACACTGTACTACAATAAAATGGATAGTCAGCCTCCTATCAGCCATGTAATCAAAAGGAAGTACTATACCAAAAGCTCTTAAAAGTTTCAGGTGCATGAAAAAAAAAAAAGTGCATTAGTTTCGTGCATTAGTTTCCAGATCTCCAAAGGGTCAAAAAAAAAAGTCCTTCATTTTTTATGAAATATAGAACAGCAAAACCTTAAGCCATAAAAAACGGTATGCTGATCATGCCAGTAAAATGCCAATACTCCTTCATGCCACAGTTGAGAGAAAATAGATCCTTCCAGATATGGACGGGCAATTTTCAAACAGTATAATTAGAAAATGTTACTTTTTCCTATTTAAGATTTTCTGCAATAAAGCAATTTCAACCAACAGATTTATTTGCTTTTGCAAATGAATGTCAGCCTTGGATTTCAATACAGGGTGCTCTGCATATTCCCATAAATGTGTGATATTTTAAAATCAAGCTATATAATTATCAGTCTAAATTTCAAGTAATTTCCATATTTTGAACAGAAAATTTCTTCTTCATCCTTCCAAGCAAAATTTAAATCCAAGAAACTTCATTTAATGAATATCTAAACATCAGACAATGAGCTGAAACAGGATAAAAACCAAAATTAATGAAATTTCATTAAAAATAATGGAAAGGAGATAAAAATTTAACGTATCATTTAGAAAAAATTTCTCCAATTATTAACTGACGTCTAATAATTTCCTAACCCTAATAGAATAAAATACTCTTTCAAATGGCACAGCTACTGATGAACATTACCTATTTTCATTTGCTGAACATTGCATTTTAATGTCCTCCCTGTTATTTCTATTGCCCATAACATTTGAACATACTATAGGTTCATAAAATAATGAGATGAAGGTTTCTCTGTCCCATATCCTTCAGATAAAGTTTTTCAGAACGCTAAAGATGTTTTCTTCCTTTGAATAATGACATAAAATCATGGCCACGTGTAGGAACTGCACCAAACCAGAGCTGAAATGCTCATTCTCAGCTCTGCTATGGACTTTAACTGGAGAGCAGAACAGTTTAGATCAGCACACTACAGTTTCCCCACTTTTAGAATCGAGTAATAACATGGCATCACTTTCAGTTTACATGATTTGTTTAGACTCTATGCTCTTCCATACAGGGAATTTTTTAATATACATGTCCCACGTTAGTTTAATAGGGACTCAAATCTATATGTAGGTTCTAAGTAGTACTGTAATTAAAAAAATTATTGGATTTGGTCCACCTTAAGCCTCACCTAGGCTTGGACTTTGTCAGTCATAAACCGTGGAAATCTAGCACAGTCCTGCTTTCTAGCTTCTGTAGCCTACCTGTGCCAAATTCAATACACTCACTGAGTAGCCCAGAAGTTCCATCAATAAATTAGTTGATCGTAAGTTCTTTTGTTTTGTGGATATAACTGCTTATCTCCCATTTGATACTCCGTAATAATCCTAATTAATGGTTATTAAAATGGAAAAGGCTAAAAAAATCTATTTGAATAGAAATACTGAATTATCTTTATGTAAGCAGGATAAATTTTTGTCTTGAGGATGGCAAAAATGTACAGTTATATCTTCTACTTATATTGATTTTAAATTTCGTTGATTGGTTATTTCAAACTGAATAACAATCCTATTGCGAAAATGAATAAAGCTCATGCCAGTTTTCAAAATGAGTACACCATTAATAACTTACACTAATGATTTCAGTGAATGAAGCCAGACAGCTCCATTCTAAAGTAAGTCTTTATGTTCAAGACAAGGGATTTTCCCTTAAATTTTTGTAGGAGTCCATGAACTGAAGTTAATATTATGGCATCTGTTCCAGCACTTTATTCTGAGCTGTAAAGATGCCAATATTCTTGAGTGACAGTATTCTGACAGTCAATATGTCGTGGGTTTATGTGGTTGGACTTAGCAAAGGGGGCTATAGGGGTGCCTTCTGCTAGAAGCTGCTAGAAGCTTCCCCTGTCCTATGAAGAGCCAGTGATAGCCAGCTCCAGGAGGGACTTCCTGCTGCTGGCCAAGGCTGAGCCAATTAGCATTGTAATGCTTCTGTGATAACATATTTAAGAACAGAGGAGATGGTTGCACAGAAGAAATTCCAGGCCGGGAAGAGCAGAGAACTTGGGAATAACAACGTAGGCACCAAGGTCAGTGCAGCAGGAGGGGGAGAGGGGCCCTCCCCTCCCCCCGGAGCAGGGGAAGAACTTAGAGCTGAGACCCCTGCAGCCCGTGGAGGGTGCAGAGACACCCCCTGCAGCCCATGGAGGAGCCCATGCTGGAACAAGTGGATGCATGAAGGAGGCTGTGACTCCGTGAGAAGACCAAGGATGGAGCAGAGTCCTGCAAGAGACCTGTGGCCCGTGGAGAGGGAAATGCACACTGGAGCAAGTTTGTCCCAGGTAGGACTTGTGGCCCTGTGAGGGACCCACGTCGGTAAAACTACACTCCCATGGAGAAGTGACCCATGGGACAGCAGATTTGGAAGAACTTCTGCCCGAGAGATGAACTCACGCTGGAGAGGTCCATCAAGGACTGTCTCCCATGGGAGGGACCTCATGGAAGCAGGGGAAGGACTCAGAGATGTGGTCCCCCTGTAGCTTGTGGTGAAAGACCATGGTGAAACAAGGTGTCCCCTTGCAGCCCATGGAGGACCATCAGGGTGCAGAGACTCTACTGCATCCCATGGGAAACAAGAACTGACTACAACCCCCCTTCTCTGTCTCCCTGCACTGCTTGGGGGGAGGAGGGAGAACATGGAAGGAAGGAGGAGTGGGGGGAGTGACGGTGTTTTAAGACTACTTTATTTCTCACTCTTTAGCTCTTATCCTGTTAGCAATAAATTTAAGTTTTATCCCCACTTTGAGTCTGTTTTCCCCATCAGACTTCTTCCAGCTCTTATCTCTCCTCGGAAATCCTTAGCACTTTTTTTTTCCTCTCTCCTCTATCCAGATGAAGAGGGGAGTGAGAGAGTGACTTTGGTGGGTATTTGAAATCCGGTCAGAATCAAACCACCACACAATATTATAAAAATATATATTTTATATTAGCCCCAGTCTTCATGAGCCAAATACATAAGGCTGAATAAAATTTGACAAAAAATCAAGGGACATGCAAGGTAATACAAACCGCATAGGGTAAGAATTATGGTGAGAAAGTGGAGGAAAGGACAGTTTTCACAAGAGAACTTGAGGAAGCTAATAAAAATATCTACAACTAACAGATTAGTCAAACATAAAAAAATTGAAGTAATTCTTGGACTTGAGTGTTAAATGTGACAACTGAAATACTCTTATTTTCTCTTTAAATTTTATCTGGGCGTTTTCTTGACCAAATTGTCAGTAATGCATAAGGTAACTGGCAATAAAACTGTGTGGAAATATTAGCAGGAAACAGGAATATTGCAGATGGGTTTGTAAAAACCTGCATTACGGCAAGGAGTATATCTGAAACACCGCTTTTGACCAAAAAGCAAAAAAAAAGGAATGGACACTTTCTAGAGGGACTCCATATGACAGATACCAACTGTAAAATCCTAAGTATTGTTCATATATCAGTTGTACTGCCTACCGCTTCCAGCCAAACTTACTAAGCCAACATAGTAACTTTGCAAAAACAAGTATTTACTCCTACAAATGAGGAAAAGTGTCACGCCCAAGGTCAAAACAGACTATCACAAGCAAAATAGCCTGTATCAAGATTCCTTTGAAGGCAAGACACTGACAATTCAGTCTTGCTTTGGCCTACAGTATTGATTTCTTTATTTTCTTTCCAAAACTTCCATGGATGTTGTGGTAAGTGAAAAAACAACAAAAATTACAACAACCAACCAAAAACAAACAAACAAACAAACAAAACCAACCCCAACCAAACAAAAAAAAGAATTATTAAATTCTTGGAAACTGTTAAGTTCAGAAGAAAAGCAAAACATGGAATAACATATCTGGTCTGATTTCAAGGCAGATTCATCTGATGACAGGAAGAGAAGCTCAGAAGAAAGTAAAGAGAAGAAAAGAGAGATACTACTTCATGCAACTTCTGTTAATGTGCATATTTAGGGTGCATTCCAACCTGGGTGCCATGCAACATGACTAGCAGCTCTTTTCTAGGGAAGATTTATACACTGTAGTGTTGTAGTAGGTTGTGGTACGCTTTTTCGTGAGAGAATTCTTTGTTGGGAATGTTAAGTTTTATCTCCAGAAATACCACTTGCTGTTTCATTGCTTTAGAAGAGACAATATCAAAGTAACATCTTTACACTTGATGCAGAAGTTAATGAGCTTTTTTATAATCTCACGTCCCAGGAGGAATTTTGTTCTAGTCACAGGCCAGCTCCTGCTTGAATTCTGTCTTTTAAAGAGGTAATTTTTTATACCTGCAGTTCTACCTTCGCTGCAAAGAATCATGGAATCACAGAATTTTAGAATGGTTTGGATTGGAAGGGGTTTTAAAGATTATATAGTTCCAAGCTTCCACCATGGACAGTGACACCTTTCACTAGACCAGGTTGCTCAAAACCCCATCCAACCTGGCCTTAAACACTCCCAGGAGTAGGGCAACCTTCTCTGGGCAACCTGTTCCAGGGCCTCACCATCCTTACAGTAAAGAATTTATACCTAATATCTAATATAAACCTACCCTCCTTCAGCTTAAGACTATTCCCACTTGTCCTATCACTACCTGCCCTTGTGAAAAGTCCCTCTCCAGCTCTCTTGTAGGTCCACTTTATGTACTAGAAGGTCTCCCTGGAGCCTTCTCTTCTCCAAGTTGAACAACCTCAGCTCTCTCACTCTGTTTTCACAGGAGAGGTGCCCCAGCCCTCTGATCATACTCATGCCTCTCCTCTGGACTCACTCCAACAGCTCCAAGTCCTCCTTATGCTGGGAGCTCCAGAGCTGAGCACAGTACTACAGGTGGGGTCTCATGAGAGTAGAGGCAGAGAATCACCTCCCTGGACCTGCTGGACATGCTTCTTTTGATGTAGCCCAGATTGTTGTTGCCTTTCTGGACCGCAAGCACATATTCTCGGGTGATGTTGAGATTCTTGTCTACCAACAGCCCCAAGTCCTTCTCTCCAGAGCTAGTCTCAATTATTCTCCCCAGCCTGTACTTGTACTTGGGATTGCCCTGACCCAGGTGCAGCACCTTGCACTTGGCCTTGTTGAACTTTGTGAGTTTTGCACAGACCCACCTCTCAAGCCTGTCACAATCCCTCTGGATGGCATCCCTTCCCTCTGGCTTGTCGACTGCACCATACAGCTTGATTTTGTTGGCAGACTTGCTGAGGGTACACTCAATCCCTCAATCTATGTCACCAGCAAAGGTGTTAAACAGCACTTGTCCCAATATTGGCCCCTGAGAAACACCACTTATCACTGTTCTCCACTTGGAACTCAAACCATTGACCACAACTCTTTGAGTGTGACCATCTAGCCAATTCCTCATACACTCAGTGGTCCATCTGTCAAATCCATGTCTCTCCAGTTTAGAGACCAGGATATTGTGCAGGACACTGTCATATGCTTTGAACAAACCAAGGCAAACAAGACCAGTCACTCTTCTCTCATCCACCAACGCTGTAATCCCACCATAGAAGGCCACGAAATTTGTCAGGCACTGTTTGCCATTAGTGAAGTCATGTTGTCTGTCACCAATTACTTCTGTTATTTTCCATGTGCCTTTGCATAGTTTCCAGGAGGATCTGCTCCATGATTTTTCCAGGAAATGAGGTGAGACTGATTGGCCAGTAGTTACTTGGATCTTCCATACTTCCCTTTTGAAAAATGGTGGTTAGGTTTCCCTTTTCCACCCAGTAGGAACTTCACTGGATTTCAAGGGTATATATGTAGAAAGAAATTAACACTGGCAGTTTTCATTCCAAAATCAGGTACTAATTTGAAGAAGGAGTGAGAGAGTTTAATTTGGAATTTAACAGGAAGTCAGAGATGACAGAAACAACTACTGTTGTAACGTGCTTTCACAAAAAAGCACAGTTCATTCACTCACTGTTAGGGGACTGTCTTCAGAGCCAGAATACAAGTCAGGAACCACAGGAAAGCAGCAAAGCACAAAGATCGAAAGGCTCACAGCACGATCTTTATCCAACAGATAGGAAAGAACTCTTCAATGGTGAATGTATACATTGTTGATCAACAGAGAATAACCTGCAAAGGAGCACACCCAATCCAAATGGCCTCATTGGTAATTGTGCCTCCGTGAGAGTTCAGATCAGGAAGGTACCCATAAACTCTCTTTAAATATGAACTGATTAATAGATATATGCCTTCAAAAAATGAAGGCTGTTCTCTGACCTCAGATTTTTCAGTACTTCACCCCATTGTTCTCCACCAAGAAACAAATCTTTTTAAGTACATGCCTAAGCCACTAAACTATTCACTAAGTGAAGGTGGTAGAAATGAGTAACATTTGTGCATTTCTGGCACCTGATCCTTGATCATCTGCATTGTTTACTGAAGAATACAAGTGCTTATTGAAAAGATTAGAACAACCAGGATTCTAATAAAAGCTGGGGGTCTTGTTTCCAATAATTGCTTCCTTGTTACTCCTCTCTACAGAATGAATCATTTTACACACTCTTAGACTCCTTTCATTTCTCTCAAATGCGAGAACAATATTTCATGGTCAGTGCTGAATGTGCAGTGGTCCTCAGGATTTATGAGTGAGAATATCTGCCTACAGGGCATTGAAAGGAAGAAATAATTCATCAGTGCCACTAACTTCCACATCTTGGCTTGTATCCAGATTTCTCGCCCAAGTTTATAAGAGTTCAGCCAAGGACTTGAGATGAAAAATTCAATATATTAAAACAGAAAAATACATAGTGACTGCTTTAATTGTGTATTTGAAAAATCTATACTTACTAAAGGTAAGTATTTTGCAATATAGAATTCAATGTACAACCTTGGTTTAAAAAAAATAAAAAAAAAAGGCACTTGAATTCAGACTGGGGAATTCCTCCTGCTACATGATTCCAGAGGCTTAAAAGTTTTAGTGTTAATATCTTCTATATCTCATGGAATAAGTGTTTTTCCTATTATTCCAGAAGTATTAACTTTACGTACAACCACAGATCACCACTTTTTTCTTTTGTTGTCAACATTTGCCTGCCCAGGATGATATTAAGAGAATGTTGTCCTACTTGTTATCCCAGATTCTGAATTAGAACAGAAATATATTACAGCAAAGCCAGGCACAGCTACTTATTTTTCTATTTCTATTTGTTTAAACCTCTTCCTTTCTGGGATTTAAGCGAACCTCCATTTCTTACATTTTCCTGTCACAGACAAAACATAATTCATGGAATATGAACACCTATCATGAAGGCAGTTTAAGACAAGCCATACTTTAGAGAACTAGCAGATAATAGTTATCATAAATTAAGATAGATAAGGAACAATTCATTTTTGTTTGCTTATACTGTATACAGATATTCAGCTAGAGATCTGTGCTATATTAAAAGAAACCAAGAGATTGTCTTCCCTGTTTAAAAGGTCGTTTATGGGAACTAATGTCCACTAGGGAAAAGAACTCAAACAAAGGGATGTTCTGAGAAGCTGCATTGCAGATTTTTTTTTTTTACCTGCTGAAATTAGCATAACACTGTGATAGAAAAGCTGAATGCTATTGCTGAGATAAAATGAAATTTTCTACCTGCCTCAGGGGAGGAGATTTGTTCTTTAAAATCAACCTAACAATGGTAGTTCCAAACATAGTAAAATGATTATGCAACTACCTTACTGAGGATTTCAGACAATAATGTTTCTTGACTATCTCACAAAAATTATTAGCAGACTCAGGATTGCTGGCTCTGGGGATTTCCACTATATTAACTAGTACAGATTAAGTTCTGTGGAGAATATGAAGAGATACTATACTATATGAAGAAGACAGAATTTCTACCTCTATAGGTAAGGCTGTCAGCTGATTTAGAAAATCATGAAACACTGGTATGGTAGGTAGATGATTTGAGCTGCAGGTGTCCTGTTAGATATTAATTTTGTAGTTTGCCTGTTGGTACCTCCAAGTTCCAGAACCACTTTAACAAGCTGGATCTTATTCCCTTTGAAAACAGAGTTGAAATATTGCCAAAAATTAAACTATTGAATTTGAAATTTTCTTTAAATAAACTTGCCTGATTTTCACAAGCTCCAGAAGAAAAAAAATTAAAACGTCCTGGCAAAATCAAGAAAAGAAGAAAACATTTTATTACAATTCATCATTCATCTCCATAGCCTGTTGTAGACAGTCTGTATGGCTTGTTTTCAGATTGCTCTCTTTCACACATTGAAACTGTGTGAGAATAATTGTGTAACTTCATAACTATAGTGAGATCTTTCCTAAGAGAAACAAGACACACAAGAAGCTATTTCATAGACTGAAAACTGATCGCTCTAATCCAGCTATACCAAGAAGACGCTTAATGCATATAGTAAAGTTACAACTCTACAATATTAAATTCATTCCAGACTCATTTCAAAGGCTAATGCATTCTTATTTGCCAAAAACTATGTGGATATCTAGTTCTGGAACAGTTACTGGTGAATAAGGAATTAAGGCTGTTATAAAAATAATATAATTAAAAGAGAAGACTCTTTCTAGTTCATTGTTTTTCAGATTAATTCACTTTGAGAACTGAGTCCTTATAATAAATGTCCTTATTAATCATAGAAGGTTTTTTCCCTTATCAGTATTTAAAAGCATCATTGACATCAGCCACTTTGGCTTTCTCAGAATTTTAGATCTTATCAGAAGTAGGATTACTGCCCTACCATGAGATAAAATGAGTTACTATTAAAAAATACCAAACAACCCTAGTTTCTAGAAGATTTTCTTTTTCTGTTTTAATTTGTCCATATAAGTAGCCTGCCTTTATCAGTTAAAAGAAGGAGGAATTTCACTATCTGCAATTACCTTCAGAACACTGAATTCTTTCTACTCTGTGCCCAAGGAATCATATGGTTATGGGTGGAGGGGGAAGAAGGCAGAGTTCATTTCTGATCAGGGAGTTAGGGCACTTCAGGGGAGCAGGCCAAGCGGTGGGATAGGGCTATGACTCAGAGATGAAATGTGAAGAGTTTAACGTTGCTTCTTTGAATATGCAGTCCTCCGTAAGAAACACACTCTAACCTGAGTGAGACTTGACCGAATCAGCAAGATGCATTGAGCAGCTGCATTTACAAAGAACGAATGCAGAGGCCTGCCCTGACAAAGAGGGGAGGGGAGGGAAGGGAGGGAAGGGGATGAGAGGAGATTTGCAATTAAATAAGCCATCCTCCATTTGCACATGTACACTAAAAATCATATTTCCGCAGACTAAATAATTAACCTTCCTAGAAAAGCGAAATTCCATTTCATATCCATGAGATCTTTAAGAATAATCACACAAGGAACCAAACGAAAGTCCAGACATATGCATGGTGTCACTCTCCTGGAGCTGGTGAAATTACTTTGACGTAAAATGCGTCTTACCATATTCAAGATTCTGCCAAACAAAGTCAGCAAAGTCAGTGGACAACAAGTGTGTTAACTGGTCTATATATCTTTCAGATTGTAATTGAACTGTCTAGTGTAATGAATGAAGCATAAAGTAATGTGCATTCAGTTTGCATTTGTTTATCCAGACTGTCAGCCTGGTTTTGGTTCACTTAATGTTAAAGAATTGTTTACAGGCAGATTTCTCTATTAATGTCCATACAGTTTCGTTTAAGTTTCCAATGCTTGCCACTACGTTAGACACAAGACTCATTACAGCACTAGACTAATAATGGAAGTGTTTTTCTTTCTGTCATTGTTCTATGTAAATAAATAATTGGGACAATTTTAGAATGCCATGCATTACATTAATCATAGTCTTATATGCACAACTTTTCTCCTCACAGTAGCTTAGTCTCTTCACTAAGTTTAAGCTCATTAAACATGAGCCAACTGCTACAAAAATTTTCTTTGAACAGCAATCTTAACAAGTTTTTCAATATATGAGAAAAAGAGGAAGAACTGGCTTTTTTTTTTCACTCCAAAACATTAATTCAAAATGTTTTTTCATACAATGAATGTTATTCTACTGTGTGACTTATTCCACATAAGTACATAGAAAATTCAACCTTAAGTAAATATTTATAAACAAATATTTTGCAATTAACACAGGTAGATATGTATGTTTACTAAAGATATTTCTGGAGTCCTAATTTTCCGTATGTAAACAGAAATTCTACTAAAACTGAAATATATGGCCATTTTACCCTTTGAAAGTGAACTAATATCACGAAAGTCAAGAGGAAGCATCTGTGGGCTTTCAGTCATTCTGCTGAAGGTTAATGGAGCTTGCAGAGATTAATTCAGGGCTTACAGAGATAGAAAACTATCACTCCTGCTCTAAAATGCTTATGTCCCTAGAGTGATACAATTTTTCTGCAAATTCATGGTTCTAGTCTTCCAGACAAATATTACATTGTCTGGCAGTTTTTAAGTACAGACATAAAAGAGCAGAGACAGTTTTATTGCATGAACAACCTTACTGAGAAGCCTAAGAATGGACCATGACTGTTACCCTCTCAGTAAATACTGCCAAAACTGAACATCCAGCAGTTCTGTTCTTGCAAGCATTCAGTTGAGGATTCTGCTTTGTACCAATTTATAAAGCACATACCTAAGGGGGGAAAAACCCCAAAGAAACAAACTCACAAACCCCACAGTGTATCCTTTCCTTAAAAAGCTCAAGTTATTCCCTGATTATTCATTTTGACAAGCTTTAGTTGAAAAAAAATGAATGGGAAAGTGTTTTTATATGTCTATGTATCTATTTATCTATATTAACATAAGAAATTGGTTCTAGCTTACACTTGATAAGTGGCTGAGGTCTAGATTCCCAGTCTCCATTATTTCTAATTAAATAAGGCATCTAGACGATTAGGTCATACTCTTTTCCCTACAGAACCAATTACATGGTTTTTCCCAACAACATGGATTGTAAAATCAGTGAATCGAGTGCCTCCTTTGAATTTTTGAAAAAATCTGCTGTCTATCTGTAGGCAGTCCTGTATCACTCTGCAAGTCCTGTATCACCAGCCTCATTGGTTAGGACAGTATCCAGTAGTGCTTGGTTTTTATCAAATTCTATGTGAGTTTCAGATTATTCCTAGTCTTCTGCAGTTATATGATGAAGAGAGGGCAGTTCTAACAATATTTTACCTCTCACCCTCCCTAAGCAGAGATGCAGAATTTAAGACTTTTCTCACCATTCATGGACGAGTCCAAAAGAAAATAGTTCAGCCTTGCCATAGATATGTCATTAGATCAAAATTCCAGAGTGACTGGGCTGGGTCCTAGGTGGCCAAGTAAATCTATAGCTTACATGATTGCTACAGATGGAGCAATCAGTTTAACATGAAGGAGGTTGGATGCCAACTCCACAGAAAGCTGTCATGTCAGAAAAGCTCCCAGGAAAGGTCAGGGTGCACTCTAAAATTATCCAACAAAGAGGTATGAGATAACCCCCCCTTTATCTTGGAACAGAAAAGATCTTTTATTTGATAAGTCACTTAGCCAACGATTATGTCATTTTCTTCAGACCTGCCTTAGATCATGCACCAAGTTTCATCATTTCTAGAAAGAGTGCCTGCGGTTCATGATGACTGTGGAGTACCCATTGGATCTTGCCAGCTCTAGGGAAAACACAGAAGCAAAATAAGGAAAAAAAAAAAAAAAAAAAAAAAGAAAAAGAAGAACAACTTTCCCCCTATAATAAACATCAGTAAGTATAAAACTTCCTTAATTTAAAAAGAAGAGGACAAAACATGTAGAACAGGATACCATTGCCTGTGTATGGCACAGAGGAAGTATTTAAAATTATCAGGAAGACTGAAAGGACCTGGGGACTTTTGAGCTGCACCCTGACATATTACACCATGCAAACTTCACAGGAAAGAATTAAAATATGAATATGTGCCTGTAGGCACTACAAAAGCTAAAAATGGATATGAGTGTTTCTACACATATGCAACTAATGAGATAAATGCAAACACAGATTACTATTCCAAGCAAAAAAATTTCGTACCTGAAAAGGATGTTGAAAAAATAACTGGACTGAAAAATGTTCATCTATTTTTAAAACACTTGCAATTGACAGGTGATGCTGAAAGAACATTTCATGCTAATGATTTGTTATGTGACACTATTACAACTGCCTACATATACGCAGCAGGATTAAAACTCAGCACGGTGCTAAGTATATTGTACTGCTAGAGATGACACATCTGTGTAGTACAATGACCTGGTTCCTGGTGTTACAGGAACAGAAATGCCACTCAATAAAATTAGCAAGAGGAACAACAAAATGAAAGAAGGCAGTAAGGCCAGAAGAAAATCTGAATGTGCCAGTGGGAATAGACACAAAATTCTACAACACAGAATCATTACAGTGAATGGAGCAGGGATTAGAACTTTCCAGGATTCAGTGTAGAATGTAGTTTAGAAAACTGTACCTGTATTTTAATATTTTAAAACATCTGATATCGTGGTTTGTCTATTACATTGCTGATACTTATCCTGAAGATGCAGTTCACTGATTGTTCATTAACTATGTTGCTAATAAATCAGTAAACTGATTCTGTGCTTATTTAAAATGTGTCGAGCAGATTTTCACTTCATCAAAATCTAAGTGCTATTGCTATCAGTGTGACTCCATAGCATTTCTGATGTAAATGATTGTAAAATGCAGAGCAGAGACTCAGGCTAAACATTTTGGAGCAGCAGCAGAATCTTGTTCCAGACTTGCTGTTATCTTATTATGATTCCTGAATTGCAAGAGAACTGGGGAAAGCAACTAAGTCTTTACAAGCTAGCAAGTTCAGTAAAAGTACAAACTTGGAAAAAACTGCTACTCTTAGCATATGATGATACCTGAACCTCATATACCATCTTTGGTTATAAATGGCAAAGCACAGTGCTATTTGATTTCACAATTTTCTTTTAAGCATGGAACACTAGATAAATTTGGGATTGTTTTAGTCTCCTATGAAACATGCTCACACAACATCTACAGGAAAATTCATCATTATTTCTTGGTTTTGCTCCAAAAATAAGACCGGAAGATGCATGGATTCAGGAAATCAAATGAACTGATTAATCAAGTCAGTCATTCTGCTCGTTACTACAGAACTGGAGTAACTATGTTTCACTACTTCTTCCCTTGATCTCATATCTGCAGCAGCACACAATTGGTATTTTTATAATTAAATAAGTGTGTTTTCTAAGAGCTAGTGAAGTCAGAACACAAGGAGTATGCTGACCAGCTGCTGTCAGTTCCAAGGATCAGTAGAGCTCTAAACAGATATTAATTAATTATATGTTGGAATGCTGATAAGTGTGCTACATTTTAGACATTTAATGGAACTTATCACCTTCTTCTGCAGACACAGAAAAATAATTCTAATTGATTGTTTGAACTCTGCCACTAGTTGACAACAGAACTTAAGGAAAACCTTTTGTGATTAATTTTAGGTTCTTTCAGACCTAGGTGAATATTATAAACAAAATGCATACTAGGGCAAAAACATAGACAAAGCATGTACTTGGGTGAAAAAGTTTAGAACCCCACTAGAAATTTTGCTGCTGACTGAATTAAAAGGACTACAGTATTTTATCTGCGGCTAATGCATTACTTGGTACAACTATACAAAGTAGCTGAACATAACAGATAGGTTTCTTGGAACAGAGCATATATGTGCATAACAGTTCTTTATCCAGTGTATTGGGTCTGGCTGAGATGGAGTTCATTTCCCCATAGCAGCCCTCACAGTGCTGTGCTTTGCATTGGCAGCTAGAAGGGTGTTGATAACACACCGGTGTTTTGGCTACTGCTGAGCAGAGCTGGCACAGCATCAGCACTGTAACATTCCTTCTGGGAGGGGACACAAGTAGGCCAGCTGACCCAAACTAACCAGCGACGTCATATTCCATACCACATGATGTCAGCTCAGATATAAAAGCTAAGGCAAGGAGCAGGAAGGGGGCATTCATTGTCTCCAGTGGCTGCCTGCTGACAAACCATCACACGTGCTGAAGCCCTGCTTCTCGAGAGTGACCAGCCATCACTGCTGATGAGAAGTAGAGAATAAATCTTGTTATCTTTTGCTTTGCTTTTGCACAGGCAAGCTTTTGCTTTGCCTTTGCTTTAATAAACTGCCTTTTCCCAACCCATGAGTTGTTTACCGACTTATTCTCTCCCCTTTACGGTTGAGAAGGGGAATGACAGAGTGGCTGGGTGGGCACCCGGTGTCCAGCCAAGGTCAACCTACCACATGCTAAAAGGCAGTGGACATAAAAAGAACAACTAGGAATAAAAAGATTTTTTAATTATATGAGACAGATTAAATGCTCGTAAAACATTTGTATCATGACTAACTTAAAAGTGAGGCTTCATACAAAGCTGTTTAAATGAGTGGGAAGATTCTCCTCAACTTCCATGAGCTCTGACTCAAGAGCTTGTACAGCTTACAGAATGTTTATTACAACCTTACTACTATGAAACATAGAAATAGAAGCAGCCATAAACCACAAACCTTTTTACTTGTTACCATAACGTGAAACAGTGATTTTCTGCTGCACAGACCTTTGGCTTATTCCATCTGTTTCACTGTACCTGCAAATATGAAACCAGCACAGGGAAAAAGGCTTGCTCGGTCAGCAAAACAACATGAGAAGAAAAATATATGAAAGAGCTGTGCAATAATAGAAATGATTAGCATACAGCCCTTAATCAAAAGAGACTTGGACAGCAAGGGAATTTCCAGAAGACCTGACTGCATCTAATGATGGTGACATCTTCAACAAAGGAAAAACTGACAAAACTCAGTCTGCTGATACTTGTAACCTTTGTTATGTCAATCATTAATATTTATGTTCCGTGGTGCCCTACTTTTACACAACTACATTCAAAAATAAGCATGATGTAATTTAGTTGTTTTGAGGTTTTGTTGTTGTTATATCTTGGGGGTTAAATGACAAAATATCTCTTCAGAATAGCAGAAGAATATATAATATTTTCTAACCAAAATGAAACTGAAAGTGCCACAATAGAAAAAATATTCTTATTATCACAGTATATTATGTACATATACAAAAAACCCCATTGTTTTGAACAGGATTTGGAGATGACCAATTCTAACAGAATTGCAACTGAAAGAGAGGAAATGACAGGAAGTGTCTGCTTGTTCATAATTTTCCCTTATAAATCCTACCTTATAACTCTAGAGCTATTTGCCTTTGAGATGGTTTCATTAGGACAAAACAATATGATCAGATAAACAGTAGTGACCAATGGTAGACATCAGTATGAAAATCATTAAAAATTATTAAAAAATTCCATTCCAACCTTTAATATAGGCATGAGCAGCCTGCTGTTTGTATGACAAAACTGAATGCAACAAAAGGACTGGTTTTGTACATCATATCATCCACTTCTTTTTTTTTTCTGAGTGTTAGGAAGTCACCACTTGTTCTGTCAAAGACAATCAGGTATTATTTAGAATTGAAAACAGAAACTGAAATAGAGCACATCTTGGGAGAAGAAATACTGTTAAACTGTTATGAACTTTCTTACTCTGACATTCTCACAGAAGTAAGCTCAGGTAGTTTAAGAACGTGCTTTCAGAGCGACAGGTAGGTTCTCTCAAAGTAATACAGAGGTTGTGTATTTTGGCCACACTTTTCCCCATTTTTATTTCCTTTTGGGAGATTCTTTCGAATCCATTCTTAGAATACTGATGTCAGAGACACCTGACTTATTTTCAAGGTGAAGCATCCCAGTTTTCTCTCTCATTCCCATCCTACACAATAAACGAGGTCAGCATGTCAGCAGAAAGAGAATTTGGAGTTTGAAGAGTATTCTCTCTGTTTAGCAGACATTACAGAAAATTATTAAACTGAAAGGGTAAACGAGATTTGCCAGTTTCTCACTTACTCTCTGATGGCAAATAGCTAATTATTTTTACAAATAAATTCCTGGATTCCAGTTTGTTGCCCTGACGCTACAGACATTTCAGGTGTCCGAAATGAATTTTCTCATGAAAATGAATCTGTAAGGTTAGTGAGGCTATCCATAGGCATAAAAATCTTTCCTTAACAGTTCATCTCAAAGTCTTGGTTCTATATTTGAAAGCAGATGAAATTGAACAGAAGAAAATTTGGTACTAAGGGTTTGCTCCATTTGCTGACTACCTCTCAACAACAGTATGGCAAATAATGGTGAGCACCTTCAAATTCTACCAGTACAGTGGGGAACTACAAATGGAAATCTGTGAACACTTGGTTAAAAATTACAGAGGATGTTGGAAAATGATAATCCCTAGGTAAGAATCTACATAGTCTAGTTTTCAAAAAACAGCTTCAAATTACTGAAAATCACAAGTTGACCATAGAAGAGTTTATGATTAAATTTGTGTAGCAGACCCCTGAAAATCAATTTTTTGTCTCATTCACATTGCAAGCTGACTAGCTGAGCAGCAGAGACGGAGAATTACTGTTTGTATACCTTCCTTGCAAATCTTAATTTTCCTCTGTTCCCCAATTAGAAGAAATACTGAAATGTTCAGCTATTTTCACTGATTTTGCTTCTTGAATCCAAGATAAATTTCTGAAGAAAAATTCTGATGATCAAAGTCAGTGAAATAATTGGGTCAAGATGTGCATACGTAGGGCTTGGGATGCTATAAATTCTCACAAGGAAAATGCATCTTCACCTATGCCTTGTCTATTCTCATGGTTCATAATAAAATGTATCATTGAGCATTATTACTTCAAAGCACAGTACTTCTAATGAACCTTTTTCTTGTCTCAGGAAATGAAGTGTTTTCTCAATAAAAACCGAAGAGTTTCTGACAGATGTGTGTGCTAATTGTAACAGATTTTTTTAAACCAGACAACCACTATCAACAGCAGAGGCTTCACCTGACTGAGCAAGAAATCTGCAAGTGTTCAGAATGAATCACAGCAAACAGGAAAGGAATAATGGTGGACAGTAGATGCTGGAATATCAGTGCCATCAGCATGGCTACTTAGATGACATTAATGCTCTTAGTAAAACAAGAGACAAAATTTATAGGAGGTATCTGTTTATGACACCTGGAACAGATTCATCCTTCAAATCTTACAATAAATTTAGGATCTATTCCCATCAAAATATAAAAGAAGAGACAAAATACAGGCGCACAAAAATTACGGTACAGAAAGAAGTCAGTCCTGGAGAAGAAAGTTTGCCAGTAAGATAACGATGTTAAAGGGACAATAAAATAAAACTTCATAATGTATCACCTGGCAAAATGAGGTGACAGCAACATACATATTCCAAAGACAGAAAGATTAACAGATACAGTCAGTAAAGAAGAATAAAAGGAAAGGTCAGAGCAAAATAAGTGAGATCCAGCTGAAACTTTCCTTGTAGTAGGAAAACTCATAAATCTCTCCTATGTAGAGGCTTTGTTATAAAGTCCAGCTTAACAACTCATGCTGTCATTTTTCCCACCTTGAGTGCACTTACTGGTTTCCCCTATCCAGCCACATATCCTAATAAAATGCCAACAAAATGAAGTCTCATAAAAAGAAACTACCACTGTTATATTTGAAATAAATTTTCCTGTAAATTCAGAAGATCTAAGATGAGGACTGAAAGACTGACAAATGGAAAACGCAATATTCATATCTTGTTACTTTATAAAACTACTTTCAAAAAAGAACCAAAAAAATAGATTTTTTTAAAAAGGCTTTCCCATGTAAGTATAGTCAAGAAAAAAAGTGTTTTTAATTATTTGTTCTGACTGTGTTCTGATGTTAGTTGAAGCAACACAGCTGTTCTTTGTTCCTGCTAATTAGACTGTTTCTAGTCGTTCAGTCTAACTGTGCTCTTTATATATCCAGGTCATACAGGTCAGTCTGTTGAGACCAAGGCAGAATCATACGTGTTCCACAACTTTTGTATAAAGTAACATTGGAGGATTAGCTGAATGTTTCACATTTAGGAAGAATAACAATAGGTCTGTATTTCCACCTCTGGTTTAGCAGCAACAGAAACTTTCAAGTAATAGAAATTGCTGAGATTGGATGAAAAATTATGATTGTATCCTACAAAAGATCCCTCTTCTTCGTCTAATGGCATGGCAGCGCCACAAAGTTGTTGGGGATTCTTTGTTGTTGGTTGGGTTTTTTTGTAATAATGAAATTCAGTGAATAAAAGCCTTCAAATTGGTCTATGAAATTCCCACTGAGATAAAGCAGATCTGCGTACCTGAGGTTCATCGGTCTGACCAGTGCAGAAGGACATTTCTGTGCATACGTGCAGTTTATAGACTGTGAATACCACACCACACAGCTGGACCAAATTACTGTTGAGTGCCATGTGGTAGCAGAATAATGTGCTCTGAGAAGACTTTGTGCAAGCCACTGCCTTTTTCTAGTGAGGAATGCCTTCAAAAAGTGGATATCCTTTTTGTTTGTTGTTTGTAAAGTAGTACATTTTATCCATCCACAAAAAGCAAAAAACATTTTAGAAATTTCCCCCACACGTTGTATAGTACTGTATGATATGTACAGACTCATTTTTCTTAAATACTTCCTGTGACCCTTCAGAATTAGTTTACAGAACTCTACAAGTCCATAGAAAACTCCTACTTAATCTGAAACATCGTGTAATTTTCAGATAATGTATGTGACAAAAGAGTTAACTGCTAAGCCTAGACTGCCTAGGAACAAACCTGAGAAGTGGCATAAGCAGGATACCCTAAGAAGAAAAAAAACTCCCAATTTCTTACTTTTGGCAAGTGAAGAAGAACATTTGTATCTCAGAAGTTCATGGGTTAACAACCAGACTGCAGCAGGATGCCTAAGAATACTTCAAAGGAAGCAAATGTGGTTGGAGAGGACTAAAGTGTGTCTGTATACTATTGGATAATTATGTTCAATATTTTATTTCAGCTGGGTATAAACACCTAGAAAATTGCTAGGGATGCCATTCTTCCCTTATGGTGGGGCAGGGGATGTCTCATGACCATGAAATAAACCTTTTGTAATTCTACCTGTGTGTCCCTTTCCACCTTAGTCAAAAAAAATGCCAAAATTGGTTTTGCAACAATGTATCAAACAATTTTTAAAAAAATCTACATTCTGCAACCTCTTCTCTTCAGGTTGCAGTGACTGTCACAGCTTCAAGTGTAAGCAGTAATCCCCATTTGCAAGTAGATGGCACATTATGACAGCATATTTATAAACAAGAAACTCTCAGTCACACAGTAAGACGCTGAGATCATTCTTTACTGCAAATTAAATATAGCTTAGTTTTATACAAGCTACGGTTTGTACTTCAAAGATTTTAACAGTGCTAGCAGTTACTAGCAGAGTAGATATGCTTAGCATACTTAGTACACTGTTATTGCACATCTGTTACTGAGAATTTTACAAATTACACAATTCAAAAACTGAACTAAATGGACTCTGTATCCTTTTACACTTTAAAGTAAAATCAAGATTAACTTCCTTTAAATCAGAAATGCATAATCAAAGAGCCTATTTCCTATCACATTGTTTATCCATCCAAAAGCTTGAAGATCTTTGAAATACTGCCCCTGCATCTCAGTAACATGCAGTATTTCAGTTTCACTAACTTTTTCCTAATTGGACACCAGTCAATGTGTGCAAGAGCAATTGCAAAGTTGTTTTATCAGTTATTTGAAACACAGGAAAGCAAGTGAAAGGAGAAATACATTAAAGATACCAAGAACCAGTCTTATTTATAGAATAGAATCATAGAATTGTCAGGGTTGGAAAAGAACTTTAAGATTTTCAAGTCCAACTATTAACCTAGCAAAAGCACCATAAATGTCAAAAATGCCAGTACATTTGTTCGAGTCAAGGAACACTTAGGTACAAGAGTGAATGCTTCCACCTTTACTGCTTTCCTACTGCTTTCCTACAGCTTTTCTGAGTAGGAATATCCTCCAGTATGATATCTTTTAAACTTTGAATTAAACTGATTCTTGTAAATTTAGCTTTAACTGACATTCCATTAGCTAATCATATAAGGATTAAAGTCTCTTTAGCATAGTCAAAGAGGACAGTTATTGAACATCTCTTTTTTTTCTACTTCTCAAAAAAATGTTGTTATAAGCCACACAAAGTAAGCAGTATTAGTCTGTCATTTAGCAGCCATAATGAACACAGATCCAGTGGTCCCGTTTGCACTACTTCCTATTTCAACTTTTCCCTTTAATAAGGGCTTTCAATGTAATATTAATAAGGGTGTAGGAAATTATTTCCTAGTTGGGCACCAACAAATTGAAAGACCTTCATTGTAAACCATATTTTTTGATAGTTCCAAGATGGTGTGCATTAAAAATTAAAGTATCTATGCCACAGACCACATAGAGTGTCATTGGATAAATGATCTCTCATATTTTAAATATTCTTCTGGATATATGATATGCTATGCTAAATGAAATACCAGATCTAAAGTTATATAAATGCACATCTATGATCCCATGAAAACACTGCACAATCCATACACCAGAAACATCTAATTAAGACAGAAAGTATTAAAACAATTACCTAACTTGATGTAGAACACTTTACTCACTGTATGGAAAGCCCTTTATTCAGTTTGCGGTTTGCTGCGTTGCACATAATTTGTTTCCGCATTCTACTTTTTACGACCTAGTAGTTCAGTATTTTATTATATTCTTGTCATGGTTTAGCCGCAGCCAACAACCAAGCCCCACGCCGCCGCTCGCTCACACCCCCACCAGCAGGACCAGGGAGAGAAAAGGGAGGGTGAAAGCTAGAAAATTTGCTGGTTGAGATAAAGACAGTTTAATAGGAAAAGCAAAGCTGTGCACACAAGCAAAGCAAAACAAGAAGTTAATTCACTGCTTCCCATGGGCAGGCAAGTGTTCAGCCATCTCCAGGAGAGCAGGGCCCCACCACATGTAACACTTCCTTGGGAAGACAAACGTCATCACTCCAAACATCCCTCCCCTTCCTCCTTCTTCCCCCTGCTTTATATACTAAACATGATGTCATATATGATACATATACATAAGCACTAAAAATTGGGTATAAATTTGCAACTGTGCTTTCTCAGTTTATTATTTCCTTTTGGGGTTATATGCATCATAAGGTCAGAAAGGATCAATTATATTTCACTATAAATATAATTCTACCTAGCTGAAATGTACTTGATTTCCGGCTCAGTCTCTCTAAGTTCTAGTTATTTGCTTTGACATGGCTTCAGGCCATCACCTTTGCACCTATTATTTTATCTCTGCAAAAGTTCTTGCTCAGCCTAACTTCAGAAAATGTCTTTCTTTTGATAAACTAAGCAGAAAAAGCTCCCAATTCCCCATTGTGAAACAATTTCTATGATCCGAAGAGCACAACAGATTTATTCCTGTATTCCACATAGTTTTTTTAAAAGATCCATATTAAAATTTGGAAAAAAGAACCAGATGAAATTTTCTATCAGCAAAGCCATGTACTGAAGTAAGATCATTTCCCTTCTTTTATTTTCTCTACCTCTGTGTATTAGGTCTTTTTGCCACTAGAGCATATGGGGGGCCTCAGAGTTGTTTGTTCCTTTTGAATTCATAGATCCTTTCAGAATCACAGTTTCATGGTGCTTCATGCTTAGACGGAAACCACAGCATTTCATACTGCAAAATCCAGTCTCTTTGAGGGGGATCTGGTTGAAAAGCTCCAGATTGGTGTCTGATAAGAAATAGAGTATAACAGAAGAAGTCGTATAGATAATTGCCTCTCCTCTTTGTCATAATCAAGAAGTTTTCTGTGCCTTCAATTATCCTGTCATTACTGTTTTCTTGTGCCTCCTTTTGCTCCTATTAAAGATAGCTCCACTGAAAAAGAATGGATACAGCCAGGATGCTGACAAAGAAGGAAGCTTACCTTTTCTATTGCTCACCTTTGCCATGTCATGAAGAACAAATGTAGTTCCAGATGGTGCTAAGAGAAAATATGATTGGGCTATAGCTTTCAAAATCCCACTGCCCACTCCAATAAACATGTCACTGCTTTAGCAGTTGGTACACAATAAATAATTTATTTCTTCTACAAATAAGAAACTGGGGAAACTTGAGTAAGAGAGTGATCTCTCTGATAACAAATGACACTTGATCAAAGATTAAACACAACACTGCTGAACGCCCATGAACAATTAGCTACACTACGTAATTCTAACATTTTGCACCATAAATATTTGTATGTTCGTTGTAAGTCAGAAGGAACACCACACAAATAAGATGTTGTGCTCCTCGCTTGGCCATTTGTACAGAATTATTGAGAAAGTAAAAATCATTTCTTTCTATTGTGCCAGGACAGATTTCTTTTAACCTAACTCACTTTTAGTGAGTGTGTATGTATTCTCAAATGAGGTAGTTCAGCAGTTTCCCCTGGGCTCTTTTCTATTGCCTATCTGTTCTTAGAAGTTTAAGACACAAATGAGCGTCCCATTGCAGTTATTCTGCTTATGATAGAACATAGCATCATAAGACAGAAATTTGCTATTTCTGCTTGGAAATTTAACTGTAAAATTCTTTCAGTAAATCAGTTTTATTACAAAGGAAAATGACACACACTACTGGTTTATTGCCGACCGCACTGATGATTAAAAAGGCTCTTCTGCCTGCTTCTACCTTATTCTGTAGAACAAAGAAGTGTAACTCCTTCATGTATCAGTTTAGTCTGTCTTTAAAAGGATGACACTGCTGTATCCTAAATGGGATTCTGACTGTTGCACAATGAAACTTCATCATTTCAGAAATCCTGCTGGCTTGGACAAAAAGATTCCTGTTTTCAAAAGTAGCACTAAAAACCCAGCCAAAGCTGACAACAGGATTCACCAAACACATAGACAGGGTTTGGTGAGGTACTTTAGAATTTGCTTACTTTTAGAGAATGTCTCAATGATATACTTAAGTTCCTAATGAATCAGAACTATTGCTAATGTGTATATTCCCAAGGATAAGGAAAAGAGACAAGAGAATTTTTACATGCCTTGTCATTTCTGCTTTTTTGGTATTGACATGTATTTAAGCATCCTTACTACTCCTTACTACTTGGCTGAAGTATGTTTTTGTTTGACCTCTGTCATCTCTTCCAATATCTAATAGGTTCTGTTTCCATCCCTGAGCAAAATCTCCTGACTTCATTTGAAACGGTAGACAAGTCACAGCCCCTTCATTTAGGAGATAATGAGTGTTTGGGGCAGTGAAGTTGTACAAGGTCAGTTCTAGTGGAGTTGGAAATAGAGGCTAGATTTGCATTATGACAAAGGTTTTATTCTATTAGTTTTTCTATCTAGCTCCCAGAATGAACATCTTAGATTCTGTGCTTGGGATCAATAAAATACAGCTATTCCACTGCATTCACTTCAAAAAGGCAATAAAACAGGGAACAAATAAATGCACACAGTGGTCCAGACTCCTGATAGTATTGGGTGGTTAACGGACAATCAAAAGCAAGACAAGTGCCAGAAGACTTCTAAATGTATGGTTTAAGAGAGATTTAGACTAAAACTTTTGATAGTCTCATTTTTACTCTTTATAATTTTCTTCACCAGAAAAAAAAAAAAAAGGCAGAATCCAAAAATCCTAGTTTAGGTTAGACAGAATATATACAACCCAGGAGACCGAATACTGCGGCTGTCTCTAGTGATCCTTAAGCAACCAGAAATTGAGCATTTTACTTCAAGGAATGACAGTACAAAACAGATGTTTGAATTCTGAAAATTCCAATTGGCTCATAATCTTGCAGTTTAGTAATCTAAAATTTCTAGAAAATGAATCAAGTTTAAAAACAATCACAATCAAGGAATCAAAATATAACAAATCCCAAGCTTTCTTATACAAAGACAAACACTGCACTGGAAGCTGTAATCACATTTACAGTTGGATTTAGGTAATATATACAGGATCTCATTATTAGAGATTAATAAATACACCTGTCTTGAAGAACTCATTAGTCAGCAATGACAGTGAAGGAGAAAAATTTGGCTGTAATATCCAACCACAGCAAGAACTGAGCCAGATGGAAGATGTTTAATCTGAACACAGGCTGTTCTGGCAAGGTGTTTTCAGTAAAGATCTAAGGTTGTTAATGGTATACAGTATAAGGTGTGGGCTTAAGCACATCTGTGTAAAATTTTGGCTACACATATTCAAAGCAGATGAAATCTAAATAAAAGTGGCACAGAGGAAACCCATTACTTTAAACCAAAGGTTTTGAAATTCCGTAAGTAAAGACAGAAAGAGCTTGGGAATTTGGTTGGCTGTACTAGTGTCTGTGTATACTCACAGAGACCAAACATCAATAAGGTAATTTTAGGATGAAGTGCATAAGAAAAAAGATCCAGGTGCGTATTAGTTAATACCTAAACTGGAAATCAGTAAGATCCTAACCATCATCAGGAAAGAGAGGTCTAGAGCAGAACACATCTGCTGCCCAGGATCTTCTATGGAAATCAGAAACAAATCCGGAAAGGGAAGAGATAATGGACCAATTTCAAGATGGAGGCCAATAATTTTATGAAAGAGATTATATAATGAGTTAATCTACTGTAGAAGGTTGCACTGATACCTGGGATCCTTTGCAGTCTTACATTTTAAGAAAGGATACTCTTACGACTATGGCACTTGCCACAAAGCTATGTTTTTATCCCAAACTTTCTGTATAACCTTGCTCAACTCAGAACATAAAGGACCTTATTTTCAAAACTTCTGAACACTTACAACCAAATATTTTGCTATAGAAGGAGGAGCAGGACATGTTCTAAAATTTCTCAGGTTGCATAAGCACACGTAAAAAAGTTAGCAAATTTCTGTCTCTGCTTTAATCCTTAACCTGCAGTGCAAGAAATAATATCATTGTTTCAGAGATGTGTCGTAAAGCATCACTGTGTTAGCTACCACTGTGATGAATTCAAATCCAAAATGCTGTTCTTTAGCAGTGATAAACCTGTATGTGACAAAAAGAAAATTTTAGATCCTTTATTGCTCTGCAGGGAGGAAAATCCAAAGTAAAACCCAGCCAAAAGAGAGGCTAGGTATTCCCAAAACTTTGTAAGCACTGGGATGCCAAGACACTCCCAGACAACAAAACAAGTCTTGACCTGTTCGAACTATCTAGTAATTTAATTACTCAAAGCAACATACCCAAACACATACTTCAGAGAATCACTTGCTCGAAACTGACTTTATTTCCTTTGAACCTCTATGGCAAAACAAGCAATTAACTCTCAATGGGGGAAATTAAGATAGCAAAGTGGCGAATATTTAGTAGGGGTTTCAGAGAAAAATATACCACAAAGAGAGTACTCATTTGCCTGTTTTTCATCTTGTTTGTGTGAACAACCAGACCTCAGTAAGCACTTCATGAGGCTGTGCAATGGTAGTCCTTCACCCAGAGAATGCAAATATGCTCCCTGGCTTCCCAAGGCTTAGAGAAACAGTGAGTTTTATTTGCAGTGGTTATGACTGCTTCTGCTTCAAATGGTATCATAATCCATTTGTTTTCTGACTTTCAAGAGGGTTACTTAAGGAAGGAAAATAAAATTACTGAAATTTAAAAAAAAAAAAATCACACTGGGATGTTTCTCATTCATGTAAAATGGGTGTAACTGGTTTTACACTGGACCCTTCTACCTAAGTGAGGGGGTGTTAAAGCAATGCTTTTAATGATATAGCTTGGTCATACTCAAGATGCTTGGGTTCTTAAACAGGCTCTAAACAGTTACAATGGCATTTTATAATTGCTCTGGAAGAAGGGGAAATTAACCACATATTTTCTGGTTTTCTACCTGCTATTGTCTGTATTCGCTTTTGAATTTTTATCTAGTGCAATATTAGCTAATAAGGAATATAATAATAAGAAAGAATGTGATCATAATTTTCAGTAAAAATGTCTGAACCACGAGGACATGGGCAAAATAAAAGGTGTACTCTATTGAGTAATATGCACAGACTTACTATAAACCCAGAGAAAATCCTTAAAAGAGATGTGATTATCCAAAACAATCATCTTTTTTTTTGCTCATGAAAGTGATTAAACAACTAGAAAAGTTATTAAATAACTAGAAAAGTTTCTGAACAGAAAAGCTAGAATGATTAAAAGTTTTTAGTCCATTCAAACCAGGTTTTATGTTAATAAAAGAAAAATATGAGTTTGCAACTTTTTAAATTTTGCCCTTTTTTAACATCTCGGTTTTAACCTCTTGGATTTTCCACAGAACTCTGATTCTGTGGTCTGTTTTTCTTTTTCTGTCTTACCATATAAATTTCAAAGAGGGCTTCATCTATGACTCCAGAAGACAGGTGGACCATAATCTCATTTTACAGAGGAAAATAAGATCATAGGTCTCACATTACACAATAGGCCAGTGGGAGAACTAGAAATAGAATCCACATTCCCTGAACCAGAGACTACTACTTCACATGGACTCTTAAAATACAATACAGTAGGGAAATGCTTACAAGCACAAATACAAGAAAAAGAATTTGAGACCCTAACACTGAAAGGAAAGGAAAAAAACCATTCAGCAAGAGCTAAACAAGTAAAACAGCAAGAATCTTCAGACAAAGCTGACAACAAATTAGACACAAACACGCAGAATATATGAGACACAGATTGTCTCTGATTTCATACTGAAACCAATCTCAGTAAGTCCCTTGTCTTTTGTTGTTACAGATCCCTTGCAACTGCAAAAATGAGAGGAAGTTGGGAATAGCAAAGAACATGATGTTTGTTTTAATAGAAGGAGTTCAGCAACCCACAGCTGAAATGATTGCTAATCCAAAGTCTAGATATGAAGTGCTAAAAAAACTAAGAATGTTTACACTAAATGAATAATTAAAAACAATCTTACTGACTATTTATAAAAATCATTATAAAGATTATATGAAAGAAGGAAATTATTGATGTGGTACAAAGAAAAATTTCTCTAGGAGTAAAAGGATTAAATAAGATAAAGTATAAATAAGTATTCATGTCAGAAACAGATTTCTACTGTTCAGCACTCTTAGGCAGTGTAAGTCTCTGAAAGGAAGGAGTAGATTTTCACTGCACGAGTCTTTCAATTAGAATATTAAATTATTTTTAAAATGGTATTTCAAAATAACCTAGTATATATACTCCATTTTCGCTACCCCCTAAGGGTAATGACTGCTATAGTAGCATTTATATCTTCTTGCAGAATACATCCTGCAGATACAGCAACAGCATTTTTCCCTTCACTGAGTACGGGTATTAAATTACTTACAGATCTAAAGTGCAGAATCTCTTACAGTGAAAGACAGCAAAATAATAGTAGTGGGAAGCAAAACCAAACTTTTCATACTATGATATTCTACCTTAGGCACATGTCCTTGGTCTGGCTGTTTCTAGACGCTGAGGTGCCATGGGGATATATCAAGATTTCCTTGTGGTAACACCACTGGCTTTTGGCAAAAGAGAGTTGGGAAGAGAACAAGTCTTTCTCAGCAGTTTCCCTATGGCTTCACTCAAAGGACTCAGATTTTTGCTAGGTGGGCTTTTAGCACACCATCTTAAAGCTGTTCTCTGTGTTTCTGGCTCTAATCTGTGAGTGGAGGGTACAGTTCCTCAAAAAATAAACAATAATTCCAAGATACGTGATACTATCTTTAGTGTGTATTTCAGGCATGTCAATTTTAAAAATAATTTATGTTCTGTTTTCTTAGTAATCATTTAATAAGCATGTTCATGTGTGGGTTTCTAACTCACCAGTCTTTCACTGGACCAGCTACGCAACTCACCTGTTATGGCAAGGGATAATAAAATAACTCTGCTTGAAACACTGGCTTAATGGCAACTTTAAGCTCTGAAGATACAGTTATACTATTGATACACAGCTGAGACACTATGGAGGAATACTTAGTGAACAATTGCACACAGTGAGTACACATTGATTCAATGGAATCAATGAAGCAGGATGAGGAAGCTACGTAGCTTCTCCCTAGATTTAATATTCCCTACTGAACTGTAACCTTATGTTATTGTTTCCTGCCATTTATTTACCTCTCTGTGATGAATCTATGACAGAGTTGAAGGGAATGCTCCCCACCTCCAGCTCCCCAGGTTCCTGAATAGGGAGCTCAGAGCTCAGGAACTCACACACACACCGGATCAGGGCTGGCAGGCAAAGAGAGTTTATTCAAAAGTTCCCGGTTCTTTAAAGGGACATCGGGGGAGGGATTAACAACGAGAGGTGATTGGGGTGATTGGGTAAAGACTCAGGGAGAAGGGCTGACCCACATCCAATAGAAACCCAGGGACCGGGGAAAGACATGGGGAGCAACCAATGAAACTACATCGGAGGCAGGGCTACAACGGAGGCCGGGCTGCTGCTGTGATGAGCTGTTTCCTCTTCCAATCCTGGTATCGCTGGTTTTCTGTTCGCTCGGCTGAACCTGGGTGCTGCCGGCATGTTCTCTCTTCTTTCCGCTCCTGAAAGCTTATATGATCACCAACAAATCTGTTTCTCTTTGGGGATAAAAAATAAACTACCCCACAGTTTTAAGAAGGAATCCAGTGGATTTTGACAGGATACCAAGTTTTCCAGTGTGAAACCTTAGCTTGGGTTAGTGGATTAGCTCTGTGTCATTTTTCTGTTCAGTGAGGCTAAGGGTTCATAAACTCAACAAGAAAAACTCCCATTCCCTTACAACAGGAAGAGTTGCTGTGGGACACTTCTTCTAGTCTCACCCATGTCCACTCCAGAGGATAGAATTACCTCAAATAAATGGAGTGATTTAAGGTTCTGTTTGCTTCATTTCTTTGAATGCTAACTAGACCTTCACTGCTATGGTAGCTGCATTTTTGTGTCTACTGTGTGGCATGAACATTCAGACCTCATGTCATTGACCTTTGGCTACCTAGGCACAGACAGCTCCAAATCAATATAAAACTCCTTTGGAAATCTTTCCTGTGAATTTCACTCTCAACATTAAATTAAAGGAAAAATTTATGCCCTCATACTCATGTAGTGAAAGATTAATCACAACTTCACCCCAGGATTACCGATTAATTTTATTATAATGATCTATTTAAAATTGCCACATATTCATACATCTATTGAAAGAAAAAATCATTAGAATAATTATTTGGGGTATTCCATTACTCATAAATTTTATTATTCAAGAGTCATGAGATAGCAGATTCACTTACAGGAGGCTAATTAAGTAAAAAGTTCCTTTAACAAAACTGTTTCTGACTCATGGGCAGCTACCCAGAATGGAAATATTTACTGTAATATTTCATTTAATTATATACTACATTAAAGGCAAATATGGATGGCATCTTGCCAAGGAAGATTATTATTCCATTACTTATTTAGCTAACACACTTGAAGATATTTACAGGTGGAACTGAACACACACACATAGTTTCACATTTCTAACTGGTGGTGTTTCGAACTCTATATTCTTATGTCATCCTAAGTGCTTCTAGGCACAGCACGTGGTTGTTTCTGTTGTGCCTTGCATTAAGCCTACCTTTAGCAGGACTCCAGGAGTTTGATTTTACATCCAGGTATTCATAGAAAAATCTAATTATTAATCAATCCTTTTTCCATAGCAAAAACCATTATGCTTCTGTAGCTATTGCTAATACCTATTCTGATTTCCAGCTGTTTTCTGTTCTGGCTGCTATCAGGAGAAAGACAGAATGGCTAAGAGGATTAGTCATGAGATATGAAGGTTTTTTAACAGGAGGCCACTGGGTTCTGCCTGTCCAATGACTATGAAAATAAGTTTTTCTCAGGTCAGACTCCAGGGGACAAACGTTCTCACTGGAAAAAAAATAAATTCTTTTTGCCTTGCCTCCTTACTTGTAGGTTTCAGAGACCGTGTTTTAGAAGGACAAAGGCAACAAGCTAATTTCCTCAATACTAATTTTCCCATTCATTTTTAAAGAATGTAGAATGTAGTTTTTGAAAAGATATTATGAGTATTGGCATGAACAGTGTACAGGAACTGACTACAAACCTGGCTGATAATCGATACAATCCGCTGATTAATCCTTCTACAGACCAAAATGTAGATTTACACTTGTAATAGTGACTGTAAATGCTGATGAGCAGGCAGCCTTCTCCCAGACTCTCGTTCCAAACACATCTTTCTTGGGTTTGGTTGGTTTTTACTTCCTTTCTTTTTTTTTTCCAAGTTAGTTATTCGAGTCAAGTTATTTGTGAGAAAGTGGCACAATTCTTTTGGTATATAAGCAAACCACTCAGTCGTATGCATCTTTGAATCTTGGAACAGAGAAGAAAATAAGTTCTTTTCTAGGCACAGTGTTTATACAGAAGGTAAATAGAGGGTTTATACTGAAGGGATAAACAGTCTCTCTCTGACAAACCAGAAAAGGAAAAACAGTTTTTAAGGCAATTATTTATATTCTGCTGTGAACAAGTTCTGAGCCAGTCAGGGTTTATTAATAGCTGAAAGTGTGCAATCCATTTCTGCTTGCACTAAAATTTGCCAAAGCTGCTAGGGGTTAATATGTTGGTTTTGGAGACAAGATATTTCTCCTCCATTTGAATGAGTTTTTCTATCAGATGTTTAGTAGTAGGAAGATACAAGAAATAACTTTGAGGAACATTTCTAACATATAAAGAAGTTTATTCTTAGCTTACTTAAGGTAGGAATTCTTGTATTTCTGAATATCTTTTCTTCCTATGGACTAACTTACATCAAAACAAACCAAGTGAGGTGACAAATCACCAAGAATGATTCAACTAATTACAAGCTGTGGTCCTGAATCACTGTTAAAAACACGAGATGGTGTTTGGAGAAAGTAATCTCTTGTTTCCACTGCAATTTTTCAAATTATACTAGCAACAGTGGAAAAAACACATTCTTTTGGAATCAAGAAGATGCCTTTTGTGAATTTTTGAATGTCAACTGAAGCCAAGCATACTCTAACAGCTCTAAGATACAGAGGAGAGGTTACATTTGTTACCTGCAACCAGATGGATAAAACAAGTGGTGAAACAAAGTTGGTCCTTATGACTGCACAGGATGCTAGTTGTAGTATCTCACTTCCAAAACAGATTCAACAATGTGCTTACAATCCTTTAAAATGTGTCTGCAAAGTGATACAGTTTTAGGTGAATGCAGTGAGTGGTTAAAGAAGTAGACAATGCCAATTCAAGTGAATGGTTAGGAGAGCAAATGGAACCAAGGAGTAACTGAACCTGACAAAAGACAAGGATGATGTCCTGACATGTTAAAATTGCTACTCACTAAGCTAATGGTTACATCATGTCTGCCTGACGCTCTTTTCAGTTTTATTGCTTGTTATGTCTTGGGTTATTTGTTGGGGAGGGGGACATGAGGGTGGGGATGTCCATATAGGTTGGATATTCATTTTCTTTTATGGTGACTGTCCTTCAATTGCATCACTAAGTTGTATATTCACATGGAGGAGCCTACCCACCTGCTGGATAACAAAACAGAACAGCAACATTTTTCCCACCTCTGGAAACTTCTCTCACTGCTACAATACTCCTTAATAAGTGCATTTGGTGTTCCTTAATAAGAGCATTCTTTCTATTCTGAGTGACATATTAATACACAACAGATTTCACATTTCGAATACCTTCCCCTTACCACTTATTCTCACTATGATATCTTATATTACAATGCTGCAATATCTTTTGAAAATACACGCAGGATCACTCTCGAGGAGAAAAGGCAACGCAGAAAGAACCGTGTCCTTTCAGTACCACCTGGGGAGCCACTCTGCTGTGCCTTTTGCAACCAGACGTGTCTATCTCGCATTGGCCTTTTTAGCCATCAGCGCGCTTGTAGCAAGCGTGGGTAAAGTCCTTCACAAATCTTCGTTCGCGAAGCCTAGCCATGATGATGATGATGATGATCTTATATTATCTTAACTGATAATCATTTTTTGACTGCTTCAAACAGGTTTCAGACTCTTGATTATGTTTTTCAGGGAACCCTCACATAGGCTTTCCATGTAGAAATCTATTGCTGAACAGGAAACGTTTTACAAGGTCTGAGACAAGGGTAGCACTGAAAGAATAATTCCAAGGGCAGGGGGAAATGACTGTAAACAACTATTTTTCTAAAAAATAGGTTAGGGTAATAAGACATGAAAAGAATACTCAGTGCAGAACTAGTCTTATGCTTTTCATGCCTCTCACAAGACAGCAGACAAATCTGTGCCTTCACTGAACAAGTATTCTGGATCTGTTTGGGGTATGAAATCCCCAGAGAGGATTGCTGTTTCTGTTCACTGACTGGAGACATTGTGCTGGAAGCAAACAAACAGCCTGCAATTGATAGCCAGCTGCAAACCCAGCTGGTAAAATTCCACATAGTCACATTCTTCTGAAGGTGCTCTGTTGTTTCAGGATTTTGATTATTTTTTTCTGCTCTGCATTCTGTACTCTCCTGAGGCAAATGGATAGTGGTGATCTCTGATTAAAAACAAAACAAAACAAAACAAGGTTACCTAAAGTAATTGTGACTATCTATTCACCACTGAAAAATGAAATAGGCGGAAATACTTTATATTCCTTACAGTTTTCTAACTGTTCTGTATTCCACTCTTTCAGAATTCTCCAACACTAGCATACTGGACAATTGACTGCTGACGTGGTCTGTAAATCTCCTGCAGTGAGTAAGGAATATTTGTGGAATGGAAACTCACAGTAAGAAGAAAGGCCTGGCAAAGTCCTGTGCAAAGAACCTCCTAAGCTATTCCAAATGCCCTGAAGGGCAACTGGGAGCATGTACAGCAATCTACAGGGCTCCCTCATGGCAGGGACCAAGTCTGCAGTGTAAGCAAACAGGTTTTACTTTGTATTTCTGCATCTGAAATCTGTAGCACTGTTGATCCTTTCTTTGAAGCTAGAAGGGTGTAAATTTAAACATGTTTACATGGCAACTCCTGGCTGCCAAGATGTAATCTATGGCCTCAGACTGCTTTCTTGTTGATTAGATGCATATAAAAAATTACAGCTGAAGTATATTGCTACATCCTAACTACTAGGAGAAATAGTGGCCATGACTACCACCGGAATAAAAAGCCTTTACTATTACTGAAATTTTAAAAACTGGGAAGTTTTTCAAAGAGGAATGACTTCTATGTTCTCAGAACAATTTACTTCATTTAAAGAGGCTGATATCCACAGAAGCCCTGTGTTCAACCACTAAAAGTAGTTTTTAAAACCTTCACTCCAAGGTAACAGCATCACAGTATATAGTTGTAAATACAGTGTTCACTGTCTCATCAATATGATGAAGCCAAACAAGGAATAGCTGAGGTCACTTGGCCTGTTCAGCCCAGAGAAAAGGAGACTGAGGGGAGACCTCATTGCAGCCTACAATTCCTTGTGAGGGGAAGAGCAGGGGCAGGCACTGATCTCTTCTCTGTGGGGACCAGCGATAGGACCAGAGCGAATGGCCTGAAGTTGTGTCAGGGGAGGTTTAGGTGGAATATTAGAAAAAGGTTCTTTACCCACAGGGTGGTTGGCACTGGAATAGGCTCCCTGGGGAAGTGGTCACAGCACCAAGGCTGACAGAGTTCAAGGAGCACTTGGACAACACTCTCAGGCACATGGTATGATTCTTACAGCTGAACTGTGCAGGGCCAGGAGTTGAACTGTGACGAGCCAACTCAGAATATTCTCTGATTCTGTGATTGTTCCCTAATTTTTAGAGGATACAACACTAACTATAAATGAATTTTTTCTAATTTCAACTGAAAAGCAGAATTATTTTAATTTCTCAATTTGAAACTACATGCATACAACATCTGCCATATCTTGAAGGATAAAAATTTCTGCTACAGATTTCAGCTGTTCAAAAATGTGTTCTAGATCTCAAAATTACAGGTTAATGCACAATCATAATCTAGTCACAAAATTTATGTATTCCTGACTGAAATTTTTCAACCTAAGCAGATATTATTATCATTATGATTATTATTGTTGTTGTTGCATGTTTCTGCTTTATTTCCGACTATGTTTCAAGTTTTAGAGTTCTGTGGCTTGAGCTCAAGGGCTGTGGAGGGTTTTTTGTATTGTTTTGGTTTGTTTTTGTCAGAGATGGCCTCTTTTCAGTTATGGGACTGAGATTTTAGTTCATACACATTTTGTGTAGCTATAGATTCAGGATAGACAATACAATAGTATAACATTACAATTGAGTATTAGCAATTGCAAAGTGATCAGTACAACGAGTATATTTAAAATAAAATAAAGCTGAGAAAAATAGTTGATTTAATACTTAGTGAGATGAACAATTGAATCTACCATAAAAATAGCACTTGTTTTGTTTACAGAAGTACAAAAGATTGTGTGTCCTTAAAACCTAATACATTTTTGTGCTTGTTGAATGTAAGCTCTGCCAGTTCTGTAGAAAAACTGCTCTACAAACTTAGAAGCATATAGGAGACATGCAACAGTATGAGTAACTAATGTTGTGAAGTATCCACGTGAGAATAGAGACCCTTTCTCTTTGATGGGAACAGAAACAGCTGTAACTCTTTGTCATAAGCTTTGAATGGTTTTAAAGTCTGTAGCCTTAAATAACTGTAAGCAAAGACTCCCTCCAAAACCTAAATAATCTGAATCAAACTAACACATTTTAGGAAATGAAGGAAACTGTTCAAGTGAAAAACAGGTCAACCAGAGACCCTATAGTACCAGCCTGAAGCAGGATCCTCAGACTGGGTATGGCTGCCCTTAGTTTTCACTGATCTAGTTCTGTCTTGTACTTCCTTTCTTGACGGTATGTCCGTCATATTTGTTCCCCAACAATCCTCACCTTAGTTCCACATCAACCTCAGTCTCCCCATCCTTCCATCCACAAAGCTGTGGAAACAATCTTCTGCTCATTTTACCCATTCTGCTTATGTTCCCCTGTGCCTTTTAGTCTAAGCAGATGGTATCTCCTTCAGGACAGGACCCCCCACCTATTCTCTGCTTTACACAACACTCAGGTTCCAAGAGGCCAAACGTGGGAACTCAAATGAAAGTTTACTGGAACAAGACAGCTTTTTTTATAACGTCTCATGGAAGAGACGCTTCCTGTGCAGTGCACTTCACTTCGTGGCTTCCAACAAACTGTCATTAAACTTCAGCCAACTAGTCTGCTGTAATATAGGAAAACAATCCTGCCCACAACATCTTTCATGATTTCTAGCTTCTGCCAATTCTCAGCTTTCCATTGCTTGTCTATTATAAGGGAGGGCAACGTCTCGCCAGTTACATCCAAGATTTTCTCGCAGTACGTTCCAGTCTACCCCTTACACTTCCTTCACAGGCTTTTTGCATATTATTATGACTCTGTACACATAAAGGGGTCTCTGTAGTAGTACAGATGTAGTACACATACTACCCAATGAGTCCTCAAGGAGTACAGACTAGATAAATAGTACTACCAACCTTGTTAATCGCTGGAAAAATAGGGACAAAGAGTTTTTGAGTTCACAGTGATTCAGAGCCACAAGAAAAACTATCATTTCTCTCAGTGTCCTCTTGCCTGCAGATTAAACTAGCTACAAATAATGGCAAAGGACATTCTAACAAAGGGGGTTGAAAACCTACCCTACACTTAAGAATAACACAAAACCAAATTCACCATATTTCAGAAGAATCATGGCGTTCTGAATTTGGCTTTATTCTGCATATCTTCACTTTTCAATTTTTTTAAATGAAAATAGTTACTTATAGGTATTTTCAGGCATTTGTAATAAAATTATTTAACAGAGTTAAAAATCATTGTTCTTAATGTAAAAATTTTTATGATTTTGGCAGCACCTTCCAGCATAGTAAATATTTTAGGTGATTGTAACAATACCTTAAATTACTTCATCATCTAGAAGATACTGTAATATTGAAAACCAAATAAAATAGTATGCAATACCACCACTAAAAATCCAAGACTAGAATGGGGTACAATGACAGAACAGGATTTTGGTTCCAAATACAAGCTCTAGAATACAGTAGCATCTGTTCGCTGACTCAAAACTTACAGGTGCTTCTGAGCCTCTTTCTAAGTTAGCTCCTCCAAAGGCCCAAGTAGTACTGATACTGATAGTCCACCATACAGCTTTATAACAATAAAAATCAGTGTGTGGCAGCTTGGAAGAAGAAGTTTGCCAAGATCTTAAGCTCTTTACAGCACGTGCCTGTTTGTACACATTGTGTCCAGCACCAGCACCTGATTTCAGACACCACTTAAACAGAGGTCTAGCATATTTTATGAGAAATTTAATCAGTTTGCCACTAGACAGAATTTGCTTTTTCATCCACTGTAGGCCTGCAAGTTTATCCAACACTTCCTAGGGCAAACATATTCTAAAATCTAATCCTTCTGCAAAAACCTCATAAAGGTCTATGACAGCCTTAAAGGTTGTACCACATCAAGATTGTTCTATCACTTAAGAATAAATTGAGACAAGTTTGTATTCAGGAGAGGTTATCTAGTTAAAAGCAACATCAACAAATTCTCAAAAAAAATCCTAACTATGAGATCAGTTTGAAGGTGACGTCCTTCTACAAAGACCTTTTCAAATTTTATTTCATCCACAAATCATGGAAACAACACAGATGCATAGATTTCAAAACTGACCTGAATAGGCTGAAAAATGCCACAAACCCTTAGATGTTTAAAGCAGGAAAAAAAAGGGACAGTGATGAAAATTAAGAATACGCATTTTAATACTCCTATTTTCACCATACGACAGACAAAAACCCCACTGGAACTGCTAGTAACAGATGGGTTTGGCTAATAGAAAATGATTGGTTTGCAGCTGCTTTGGTGATACTGAATTTGCTCACTCAAATTTTATTTGTACACATAGTAGAAGTTGTGTATAGTACTGCCAACCCTATTTCCTGCACAGAAGATAGTTCAGTAACAATATTTTAAAATTAAGAGCAGATATTTCTAATTGCTATTTGAGTATATTTAACTCATTTCAATCTGGACTGGTGTTAAGAGTGGCTTCTCTATAGCAAAGAGGACAATTGTCCACTATGTATGCTCCTCTTTTTTCACAATTACTAGCACTTTTGCTTCTTCAATACTTAACATATTTGACTTCAGGAAATGTGGTCCCATTCCCATTCACTTTCTGAATCAACTTGGCTCATGCAGCAAGGAAAACATGATGTTAACAACAACCTACTTCAGCAAAGCTTTTTTGTTTGTTAAAATGGTTTTGACTTTGCCTCAAAGATAATTTTGGTTTATGATATTTTTCAATCCAACATACTCATATGGTATTCATGGAATTACTAATAAACTGCTTAATAAAGAGCCATCTGAGGTTTTGATTTAGATAGGTTATGACATGAATTCAATTTCATAAAAGGAATTTAACTGAATAACTTTATATTATTTCTGAGGCCTTCTGTGTTCCATTTGCGTATTATGGCAATTGCCTCTTCTCATTGCTTTATTAAGCATGGAGATATATGTGAGAGATACTGACAGAGATGAGGAAAAGTAAGCAGTATATTAAATAATATATGCCATCACTCTGTGATGCAGGATATAATGAAGAGCAGTTGCAGACTCAAAGCCAGCCTGTGTGGGAGAGGGTATAAAATGTTTTAAGAAACACCTGGCCTCACTACAGGAAAAGTCTATTTCAAGGACACATAGAAGCAATACTAAAAAATTAAGCAAGACCTAATATGCACCAGGAAAATAATCACCCAGAATACCAAAGTGCCACAACAAACTAATATTTTAACATGAATCTTCAGATACTTCAGATATCTAGGAAACCTCTGATAATAACTCACTCTAGGGATATACTCTGAAATACAAAAATATAATTTGACATCTAAAGGTGATAATATACAAACTGCATGAAAAGCTTTCAAATACCAGAGTAGGCCAGCAGAGATGGGCAAAAGGATGAGCCACAGGAGCTAATACACACTCCTACCTCTGTCTTCTTCAAGTATGTACCTAAGATATATTCAAGAGAATTAAACTGCAGGAGACTTTTTATCAAAGATTTAGGCCACAATGGAAAGATTTATGTACCTTGAAAGAGTAATTCAGTTACTAAGTTGGAATGTTGAAGCTAAACAGTGTATTTGCCTTGCAGAACTCTAAAACTGGTGAGAAGCATCTCCTTGTATATGGAGGCTGTATGGAGAAAGCCGATCAATCATTTGATGCAGTTGCCTTTTTATGTTCTTGTATTTGAACAGATCTCCATGCTGATGTTGAGACACTTTGCAGAAATGCCGAGATATCAGAGCTGAGAGAAAGGCAGCAGGCTGAGAAGAAAAACCACAGATTCCATCTGGATTATAGCTGCCTGCTTCAGAATTAAGGCCTGTCAATCAGGCTGCAAAGGATCTTCCAGGTGGAAATGAAGAGTAAATCCACATGGGAAAATATCAATAAAAATCTGATTTTGATTAAAATCTCTTCACATAAAGCAATACCAGAGGCTCGGAGCAGAACTATGGAACAGAACTCTGAATTTCCTAGCTCAATCTCTCTCATTCGTTTTCCACATTCTCTTCTTATACACTCTATATAAAATGGCCATGTAGATGCAATATATATTGCATTGTCATTTTTAGAATAGTGTTTCAAGGAACCACAGTGCTCTGTATAAGTACTGCTCAGCAATAACAAAAACATCTCTATATTTTGAACCCTGTTTTCAGCACAAATCAAGAACATAGCCCCATACTAGCCACTGTGAAGAAAAGTAACTCAATACAAAAAAAAAAAAACAATGCAGAGATTAAAAAATGAAGAAAAGGACAAGTGACAAGAATGTTAAGACCTAATATGCAAATAATATAATTCTGAAATGGATGAGGAAGCAAACAGTATTTTAGCATGTTTCAAACCCACTTATCATATAAAAGTAAATTCTAGAAGAAAACTAACATAATTGAAGCACTTCAGCCTGTATGCACCCAAAAGCAAACTTGGAGACTTCAATTTAACTTAATGTTACAGCTAAACTAAATTAGTTCAAGGAAATACGCAGCCAGCAAAATAAGGAGTTGTTTCCAGATGATTTTAACTACATGAACTAACTCATCACAAGATCGAGAAAGAATCATTGTAAGTAACAAATAAATTACAGGAGCAGACAGATGGGAGTGACAGAGGAGGTGTAGGACTATCTTAGCAGCAAAGACCAACTTCGTCAAGACATCAAGCAGTGCTCTTGGTGCATTGATATAGATGTGCAACATTAGAAAATCCAATTTTATCACATTTGCAAGTTGTTTCCCCAACTCTACCAACACACATAAAAAAAAGGGCTTGTATGATATCAATATTAATTTTTCCTAATGACAGCAACTTGCAACTATGTCCTTGAAGCGTTTTATCACCATCAAAGACAAGTAGTTCGCTTTTCATACAGTCACGATCTTCTGTAATGGTTGGAGAAACACTGGAATGGGCAGAATTGGGAGTAAATGTACTTGCACTGCTCTCAGCAGGAAACCAGAAAGTTATTAGCAAAACCAACAGCAGACTTTGCAACTATTTCAAAGTTTAATAACCAATACATGCATTAAAATACAGCATTTTTCTACTTCTGTTTTTTAGGGAATAAGGAGTCTCAATAGTAGGAAACTATTTAAGTACAATTGAACAAAACTATCTCAAAAAGATGATTACATGTTTACAAAATAATTCTAGTATGTCTGAATGGAACCTTATAATAGAAATAGTGGAATTTATAGTTTTTCAAATTAAATATAGATCTTTCTTGATCCTTCTGGTCCCACCGAAAGTAGGATTTCAAAATAAAAGTCTGAAGTGGAAGATGTGCTATTGGGCATTCATTTCACAGGACCAGAGCAGAGTTAGCCCTAATAAACCCCTGAAAGACACTCCAAATACGAAGTCCTCAACATCAACCGTGTGACTACAGGTCTACTCCTACTTCACAGCAGTGCTTGCTTATGAAGAAATAGCTGGAAACTTGACTTATATATTTGTCTGCTATAAGAGAAAGGACAAAACCTTCCCCAGTTGCTGAATTATTTGACTGTTTCCTGAAGATAAATCAGGAGTCTTGGTACCGAATAGCATCAAACACCCTAAATTCCCCAGAATATGGATGTACTACCTTTTTCTATTGACAGGCAAAAATAATCTTCTGGAGCAAAAAATGTCTCTATATTAAGGACAAAAGTTTGGAGAGATCCTGGACTGTTACGACATCCAGGTAACATGGATTTTTCCCTCATTTCTCTGTCAGTTTGCTTTGAAAATGAAAGTTGCTCACCAGAAATCATATAGCTGCTGTCATACATTCAGTATGAAAATAGTAATACTAACACAGTATGGTGGTAGGTCCAGCAAAAGCAGTTACAAGCAGGACGGAGAAGTTGTGTGGCTGTCCCTCTCTCATGCCTACACACCCCATTCTGCGGTGTTAATGAGAAAGGGAACAGCATATTTCGCCTCTTTTATTACTCATCTGTCCTATTAGCAATGGATGTGCCCCTGGAGCAGATTTCTGGGGATACAGGCTCATGGTATCGTTTTAGGAAAACATAAATCAGATCTCCTGCTTTTGAAACTGTCACAACTACTTATACTATTGCATAGCACCTTAAGGCATAGTTGACATACATTATTTACTATTTTAAAAATATTATTTGCAATTCCCATATACCACTGGAAATAGCCATATACCTTCAGCAGCTTTGCAATAGGTAAGTGAAAAAGAAATTGAGTGGTGATCTGCACCGAGAAGAGAAAAATCTATATTAGGACATGCATCTTTCTTTGGTGTTTAGAATAGCTTTCATCTGTAACTGCTAATTCACTTGAATTCCCAAGCAGCTGACCTTTCTTTCTTTACTCTGCAGTCTCACTAAATTGATTTTACATGCACTACCCTTTTTTTAATGAGTTAGCCGACCATTTTGCTCAAAGTAGTGAAGCTTTAGCTGTCATTTCTTCTTTGCCAAGGAGAAGACAGTATGATCCATACCATGTTTTTCCATTTCCTGATATCCCTAAGGCGATGAGAAAACACTTACAATGCAATCTCTGGGTGTAATTATGGCAGTGATTACACACTACACAACGGTTCACACAAAAATCTGAATAAGGCATTACAGTATATGTTAGAAGGAAACAAAGTCAGTTAAGATACAGGTTCTCGAACTATTGTTCTGAGTTGAACAGGTAATCCTGAGCACTCTTTTTGTTTGTAGAATAAAGGATATACTCAGATATGCCAAGCATGATTGTAAAGCTTGGAAAAACCTAGTGGGACAGGATTAAAGCCTCACAAAGGAAAATAGTTTCCAAAATTATCTTCTTTACATTAGGTAGTCTATAACAAAAATCAAGGAACTTTCTATTTCCTTTTGTGCTGGTTTAAAAGTAAACCAGCTGGAGAAATGAACCCAACTCTAGAGAGATTATAAATCAGAATGACAATTTACTAAAAATAAACTACAATAGATACACTGATACAGAGAAAAACTGGTTTTAACCCACAAAACCAGATGTATAAAGCAGCCGCCTGGGACAAGAACAGAACAGTGTTCATTATTCCCTGTGCTGAGCACCATGTGGGCCCCCTGGGTGCAACATAGAAGGAAAGGAAAACCTGTTGGTCGCAGTCGTGTTGAGGTAATGATTGCAGCCTTGCTGAGAGTGGAAGTGGCAGTCCTGTTGGAGTTCTGGTCCTCCTCTGGATCCAACAAGTGGTACCAAAAGTCTGAAACACCCAAGATTATATAAGTTCAGGTTCAGGTGGGAATGTCCAGTATCTCCCCCAGGGCAGTGAGTTTCACAATGGGTGATTTAAACATCATGTGTGCCCTGGGCAGCTGCTGCAAATGATTCATTATTAGCAGTCCATCTAAAATGACATAGAGTGTGCAGAATACACAGTTTTGGTTATACCTACACAGTAATAAACTAGTCCTGGCCCCTGTAACTAGGACACTTTTATGAAAGATAGTGCATTGTTCGTATTTTCGCTTTGTCAAGTAGCAGCTGCTGTAACAACCTGGGCTTCCTATTTAGAGCATAACAGATCTAACCCCACAGCTGGTGCCTAGCAATGCACCAACACAGCAGCAAGGTAGAGGACTAATGTGCGAGTTCTAAGTCTCTAAACATTCTGATCAGTCTGATTTACACACGGTCAAAGTAGTCACCTGGAAAATGGTAATAAAGTCAAAATGTAACTCTCACATTTGTGCAAGCAATTAAACGCTGTTGCAAGTGTTGCCCAAAATGGAGGGAGGAAACTAACACAGAGAAAGAGAAGTAAATGACGTCTACATGCCTTTGAACAGTTAAGGCTAAGAAACACAATCATATCTGGATACGAGAAAAATCAAACCAGGTCTAAAAGCAATTAAATATTCCCTTACATCTCAAATTTATCTGTGGCATACTGCAGACTTTTGGGTATTGTTTAGTGTCTGCACCAGATCAGGCAGAAAGCGCTGCAGCTGACAGTAGTAGAATACTGATCTCTCAGCAATCATAGAATGAGGAGGTAGCTCCTTCAAAAGTAATCTTTTTACTCTGAAAACATGTCAAATGATACCACGTTACACACAGCTGCACTTCCACAGGGTATGCCGTGTGTCTATCAGAGTAACCTGCAGCACCATCACTTCCATTTGGTCTCTTAAAAACTTCCACCTATTAAGCTGCACTGCTCTTGCACAGCTGTTTGGCTGCTGTCTCATGCTGAGAAATACTCTCCAAACACACCAGTGCTGCATTAGCACATTACATAAATCAGGCTCCACCTATCTGTAGATCCAACAGTGTTGTGCCTAGCTCATTGCACATAAATTCCATCATTTGCCATCTGTAATCTCTATGCTATTTTGCATGGAATACCGTCTAAGCATGAATTTCCCAGCAGGGACAGGTGTTTGCTTCACTCTCATAACCCCTGCCCAGCACAGCACATGCTCCGGTATTATGAGACCTCTTTGAAACGCTACAGCTGCACAATACCTCTTTTTTCCCTCCTCCTGAGCTTATGGTTGAAACTCCCATTTAGTCATATATTTAATGTGTCAGACAAACTGTGGCTCAATTGCTTAAATGTAAAATAAACAGTAATATATTCTTCAGGCTCATGGTAGCTGCAATACAATTTGCATTCCCTTTAACATGACATGTACAATATGTGCATACTCCGATGTTAAAGCTTCCGTAGTGCCACTCCCAAACCCCAGCGATGCACAAAGCATTCTTGTCAGACAGAGCTCTTTGTTTCACATACCCTGCTCTCTCCTGCTGTTTTGCTTGTAATCTACTACTAGATCTTCTATGCAATTTCTTATAGACATTTGTGCCTAAAAGTTATTTGTCTCCTTTTCCTCAATTTTGTGGACAAAAATTTACAAAAAATTTACCAAAAAAAATTACAAAAGCAGATAGCACAAAAGATTATTTTTTTAACTTATTTTTGTAACTTTTTCATAGTACCATAAAAAGTAAAAAAAAACCAAAAGAAATAAAGGCTGAGAAATGTGGATGCAAAGACAGTGGTTCAGAAGAGAAAAGACTGTGTGTATACATGTTTTTTTCTTTTGTACATACATTTTTTTCTTTCGTTGTACATTGCAAATAGTAGTAACAAGAAAAGAAAAGAGCTACCCATGGAGTAAAGCTGATGCCATACATTTGTTGTCATTAAAACAAACATAGACATTAAGCTCTATGTCTATTACAGAGAAAATGAAAGCCTATTAAATGGAGGGGTTTGTCCATGTTAAATTGCTCATGAGATAAATTTATATCAAAGACATGTAAGTACAGGCATTTATAACTACTTATTGGAGACAAAAATGTCTATCACCACCTCTCTTCATTCCATATGTATAAAGATATTAATAAATGATAGGTATAATTAAAAGCATGGAAAGATATATTTAAGTGTGCTTTTTGTAAGAAAGGATCTTGCAGAATTAAAATTGCATTCATTCAGAATAGAGATATAAATTCTCAGAGATACAATTCATATCTTTTCAGTTTAACTGTTCTGTGACCTGTGTGACATTAAGCCAAGAATGACTCTGATTTGCAAAAAATGTTCATTTTCTTATGGTTATAGTTATACTAGTATTTACTACTATTTAGTATAATTATAGCTAAATTACAGGTCAATATCAAGGTTTCACATCTAGAAATTGTTTAAAATGTTTACATCCAGCATGTCACAGAAATGTTAATAACAGTGGGTTTTAGAGCTAAGTTTTACTAATACGGAGAGAGGAGTTCATTTCTATTTTAAAAAATATACAGATGAACTTCAGTGAACTTCAGTGAACTCCAGCTCAGGTTTCAGTCTTATACTATAAAACTAAAATAGCTTTATGAAGCACCACAGGGAGCCTTAATAACTTGTTAGGAGTTTTCCATTTCAAAGATCTTTCTGTTGCAGATAAGAAAACTAAGATTGCATTAGAAATGGTATATTCATGTCAGCTTTCATTGCCAACAAATAAACAAAAGTACCCTAAAATACACTGAGTGGGAAAAAAATAATAAATAAACCATTTCAAAGGTTTTGCTGAAGAGCTGATAAAATTTTGCAGAAATCTCCAATACTAACATGCTTATTGACATGCCTATCAGAGAGTATAATGACAGATTTTTTCAGTTCTAAGACAGATACATGGTGAATGAATAACGCCAGGTCTATACATTTTGGTTAAGATTCAGAAACTTAAGGAGATGCAGGCTATCTGAGGGCTATACTTCTAACTCAGTCTGCCTTCTGGTAAACTAATCCAATATGCCTCATTTTCTCATTTAATATCTGATTAGAATCCTCTCCTTTCATACCAAATAAAAATTACTGAGACCTGTGACTACGTTCATTTCGACGTTTCTACATCAAGAGTGTCACTACAGAACTGAAATCACCATCAGCAACAGAGGCAGGAGAACTCAGATGTCATCCCAATCTTCCTGTACCAAATGCTCAGCCACTATACTGAAATACTTGAAATATGTTCTCAAGAGGGAATAAATATTTAGGATACAAATGAATGAAGTGCTGGAAACACATGCTTAATTTGGAGCACATCTTGGAATCAGCACCTAACATGCTAAAAAACCAACATTTGTTAGAGCACATGCTGAAGAGTTTCACCTATAGAGGTCCTCTACAGAGCAAAGAAATAAAATCCTTCACTCATTGAGCCAAGGAAGGAGGGCCCAAACTACACTACAAAACTGCATGCTCTTGAGAAGCAAACAGAATCAAACGATTCTTTAAGTGGTGATCTCATTCAATATTCCTACTTTCCAGAGTTTTTTAATGGTGAAAAATTAATGTCCTGATTGATTTTTCAACCATTTTTCATTTTCATCTCTAAGCGAATGACATTAATAATGAACTGCTCTTGAGAAAGGCTTTGATCTATTAGTGCACTATCTTGTCATACAATTAGAGACTTCTTCACTTTTTCCTGAATTTCCTAACTTCTGGACAGTTTAAAATGTCCAATTTTCCAGAGATGCAACTAACTTTTCCTTTTTTTAAATTATGGTGATGCACATTTCCTACTTGTATCATACCAATCATATTATTTTTGTATTGCTATCTAATTGTATTTAAGAAGATGGATCCAATTCAGAGCTGGGTCTAAAGGAAACAGAATAACAATCAATGACCTCTTTTTCTGATCTCTCTACTTTTTTCTTCCATGTACTGCTTGGGCTAGATTAGCCTTTGCAGTAGAAACATGGAAATAAAACACGATTGTAGGTCGATGAAGCTGACAGAGTGTTTAATTCCTTCACCCCATGAATACTAGGCACAAGAAAAGACATAGCAAAAAGGGAAGTATGCATAACTACTCTCTCTCAAATAGATTCATGCTGATTTTTTCACCAGGGTAACTTAAGCAATCTCACAGCAGCCTAAATTATGCTGCTGATCCTGAAAGTGATCTCAGCAGAGATACCTTTTTTACTGTGCCATAAAAGCAGGGTGGAGAGAAACATGTTCAAAAGCGTGAAGCAGCCTGGGGATTCTCTATGCTGAAGAGATGTCTTACTGAACTGCTATTTTTAAATATTCTATTAGAAAAACTGGCACAAATTTGGAGGTTTAATGACTCAGTTGAAACTACTTATTGATAAGCAATGTGCATACCTCTTAGCTCTCTGAGCATTATACTGTAGTTGTCATAGAGTACTCTTTAAACTACACTTCATTACCACCTCATTAGTATCTTATTAAGCTCTTAAAAAAAACTTGTGTAAGAAACTAAAGAGCTGATTTTTTTCAATTTCATTTTAAACCATACTTGCATGACTGTGAGTAAAGAGAGAAAAACAAAACAGCTAAAGCACTAACTAAGCCTTATGCCCAGCATCCCACCTTCAGGCAGTACAAGTCAGAACAAGGGTGGCTATGTGATTGATTTCTTTAGAAGCTGTGAGGTACCACACCGACACTGCTGATACTGCCCAAAATTAATATGATATGGCATTATTTTCGTGGAGCATGTAATGAAAACATTAACACACCCCTCAATATGATGCTGAATCTAGCTTTAGTCTAGTCCTTTATTAAATGAGTTTTATAGAACACAGTGGTGGCTTTCCTCACCAGTAGTGTTTTAATCCATGGGCTGAATTTTCAACAGAAGGACAAGGTTTTCAGAAGGAAAGTTCAAGAGAAATTCTAGAAAAATTGGTAATTGATTGAAGAAAAAAATAACTTATTAGAAAGCACTTTTCTGAATGAAAGATGTAGATAAATTTTCTTTTTCAACTCCTTTGCAGCAGACAGCTGCTCTCAGTGCCTGTGTGATACTTGCTTTTTAGGCACGTATCAAATTTTGACAGTCTCTGTACATAGCAAATAAATACACATACAAAAGGTGGTAGGAGTATTGGTACAACCTGGGATTATTGTAGGTGTTAGGGGGAGAAGGTTATAGAGATACGAGACAGAAATCACTATTTCCTAGTGCCATTGCTTATCTACTTATTTTAAGTCTAAGGTAGCAAAGCTTATTTACTCTAGCACAAAGAATGTTCTAGATTCATTAGAATACCTATCTGTACCTGTATGGTTTGACTGGAAGCAATGGCAAAAAAACAAGCCTTGCCTCAGTTTTTTAAAAAAGTGACTCTCTTTTACTGGACCTGTTACAGCATGGATTAAGTTGGAGAAAAATTAAATACATGGCCAGTATTGTTCATCACCATGGACTACTAGTACTGCTTTTCACAGTTTCCATATTCACTTATTGTTTTTTGTCCGAGTTTCTTGGCCACCCAAATTTGAACACTTGAAAGGGATTACACATTAAGAGACTGTCTAACTGTCTGAACAACAAGCTTATTTATAGATGATCGGGTTAGGCACCTAAATATTGAACATATAAAGCAGGAAATTGCACTTTCTCTCATTTCCTCCTTAGGCAGAGGATCTTTTTAATAACTCCCCAGTTAATCTTGTTTTCTGTTCTTTCCCCTTCAGGCTGCTGCTTTTGTATTTTTCACCTATTCTGGGTTATGTTACTACTTAGACCACATAGTAATATCTAGAATAACCTCCCAAGAAACATACAACATCCCACTCATATTCCTCCTACAGAATCTCTTAACAAAGCATATATATTTAAAATTATTTCAGTTCTAAAGTCCACATACCATACATAAGGTTTCAGTTTCCTTGCAGGTATGTATGGCTGTCATATCAGAAGTGGTACAAGCAGTTATGAAGATTTCTTGGGAACCAGGGAATGGAATTTATTTTACAACATTATAGGGAGAACAGTTGCTTCAACAGTTAATGAAAGCTCACAGTTAATGTAAGGCTATCTAGATGAAATATGAGCAATAGCAATGATTATCCAAGACAAAGTAAGGAAAAATGTTAATTCTGGACAGAAGTCATTCTACTTCTCCACATGCTGAGCACAAGATGATGTGAGAAAACAGACATACAGAGAAATGAAAAAGACAGAAAACAGGACAGAAAATAGAGGGCAGAAATAGGTGAAGCTGCAAAAGAAGAGAAATGAGAGAAGAAAGAGAATAGAAAAACAGATAAAAGCTGACAGATTATTTCCCGCATCAAAATAATGTGTCATGACAGGTAAATTTATTCGCATTTGGTGAAGCATGTGAAGCTCTCCAAGTATCTGATACTCACATGGTATCCTTCCAGTAAACTGGCACTCTGCCCCATCTGCAAGACCAGAGTACCTCTGTATCCTTAGACTTCTGAAAGTCACAGCTTCTGTCCATTACAGTTACAGACTCCTTATCAGATTAAGTTCAAAGAATGCACCATTCAATTACCTCCTTTTCCCCTTACACATCTTTATTGCCAATTAAAAAAAAAGTCTAGATGTGCAGCCACGAAAAGAGTCACACCCTTCTTCAACAGATGTTCCAATTATCTAGGCCTCATGGAGTGTGCCTCTTGCAAACAATAAAAACAGCCCCATGCATATCAGCATAAAAATACAGCATGCATAATGGAAAGAAACACTCTTCTACAATGCCCTGCACTTAATGACAGTGATAAGTCTGAAGGGTTAATGGGTAAATAAAAACCTATTCCCATTCAGTTCTTGACCTGTCTCTACCAAACACCGGATAGTTTATTACTTACCTCACCTAGGAGAAAAAGTTCTAAGAGAACAGTATTATAAAAGCAGTCCCACACTTTAATGATTAATAATTAGCATTTTTAAAGGAGATGTTGGGGGAAATAATTGTAATTATTTTTCTTTAACATTGAGGTCCTCTCTCTGTAACAAGCACGAGCAAGCACTTAGGCCAGAAAGAAATCTCTGACTAGTAAATTCTTGAAGAACAAGTATCATTCAAATTTTAGCCTGCTTAATTTACCAACATATTTAAATATATTGTGTAGGACTGAAGTTACTTGCAGTGACTTTACCTCTCTCTGTTCACATTGTTCTTTCCCATTCTTTTTTTCTTTTCAGGTAAATAAAAAGAGGCCCTTCAATGAATGCACCTCTGTTTTTTTACATCAGTACTGATTTATACTTTGCTTGTACCAGCAAAAAACCATAATGAGTGAATTAAAAAATGGCTTTTGTGCACTCAGTGAACCATAACTCTGTATATGGTAATTCATGTCTGGTATAAACACACATTATTTTCTTTTCTCACCCTACCAAGAGCAAATGTTTAAAATGATCTGGTGGAAGTCTGCATTTTCATATCAATCATGTCTAAACTTACTAAAACATTTTGCTAAACTTTAATTTAGTTGTTTGATTTTGTACTTCGCCGACAATCTGGATATATAGACCAAAATATTTTAATACTCAATGGTTCATACTTACCAACCATTTTGCCATTTTTATGTTCTCTTTAGATCCTGGGAGCACTTTAGATCCTATGGACACTTTAATTCATGAGATAATAATTCCATTTAAATTAGCTCCAGGTTTGCTTTTGCTTTTTAAGGAACTTTCCTGTCACAAAAATGTTACTGGCAGGCATGTCTTTTTATATTTGAGTATTAAATAACAGGTGAGATTCTTATATAAGAATCTACTTACATATTGCAATACTCTTGATAGATTTTCTATTCATCCAAAGGCTGTAGATTGGCATTATGGTTACTATTTTTCTTCACGTGTTGAGGTCATTCTTACACTGTTTTAGAGAAAGAAGAATTAATATAAACAAAGTTGGTGGTGATTTATTTAAAATATACTGAGATTCTGCTTTTCCAAAGCAATTTGTGTCGAATGTACCAGTCTTTTACATATTTTAACCAAGACTTGTCAGTGTTTTTGACCTGTGCTTTCCCTTCCCAACACAGTTCACTAGAAGCCAAGACAAAACTCTGAACTGAGTTTTCACCTTTAGGAACGGTTTGTGTATCGAGTCACAAAACTTCCCCTCTGGACTGCGCAGGCATTAAAACACCCTTTACATTTTCAGCTTATCAGATGCCAGGCTTCTAACTAGACAGATACTTGGTAAGCAGTACAAAGGCAACTGTGTCTTGCCCTTCTCCTCGAAAGGGCTCTGATGTGTATCAGCAGTGAAAGGGGGCTCAACTTCAGCTGCCTATTTACCTCATGAAACACTTCTGTGGAGTCATTAGTGCCCCTGGCCCTCACTTGCTGGGCCTTCAATCCCAAAGAAACAAACAGTTCAAGTGAGTGAGTGGCTGGGAAGCCAAGGACAAGCCCAAAAGAGCAGGCAGGTGGCAAGGGATGAAGGGGTGTGGGGGCACTATTGAGTCTGTGTAAGGGCGTTAAAAATTAGCATCTTCCCATGGGAAAGGGCCCCCAGAGTACAACTCAGTAGCAATCAGTAACAAGGAAGCAATGAAAAGTAATAAAATAGAATAATAATAAAAATATTTCTCTGACTGTATCCCTGTGCATTGCAACTTCCTGTGCTAGGTTGTAAGTCTAAAGGAGCAGCTCAGATCACCTCAAATCTGGAATCAATTTTTTTGCAGTTTCAGGTACGAGCAGCTGAGGGAAGACAACCTCACATGCAGGGTCCACAAAAAACCCCACATTATGACCTATGCTCTTTTTCTCTGGGAACACAAAAATTAATCCACGCTTCTAGTTGTGAATCTACGCCTGTAGCTGGAGGCAATGCAGGATAAGGCTGTACCTCAGAGATCTGCAGATGTCACATGATAGTACTCACTCGCCTCAGAAGGTTGTTGACAGGTTATATTCATTAGTTTTCATATGAGTCACGCTGTTACTAAATTGATAGAGCTACAGAAAAGCCTACTAGTGAACAAAAATAAATAAGAACATTCCTTCTCCCTAACTCACCATCTGCCACAAGCTTATGATACCTTCAAATTACTTCAGGTAGCACTTAAGGCGTATTTCTATGGACTAGCCTCACTATTTACATAATTTTTCCTCAGAAAGTGGAAGCAATTGACATTCCATTAATATGGTTCTTGGAAACCATCATGTATTTAGTCCAGTTAACCACTTCTGTGATGTTTTCTAAATACATTTAATAAAATCATTAATTCCACAGCTCCGTGGACTTGCTAAAAAAATCTACTTAGAGTAGATCTACTCTACTTATGAGTACTACTGGTAGGTATCTCCTGAGTTGGTACTGAACATGAATAGCACAACCACAGAAAGTCAGACCAAACCCAGGACTAACTCCAGCAGAGAACTGAGAGCACGTGTCACAAGAGCAGGAGAAGAACAAGGCAAGCCAAAATGCTACTTGCCAACAGTGCTTCTACAACCTCCAGACACTTTCAGCACAGGGGACTATATTTATCTTTGTAGTAACCATTAATATATCTCTTATCCATGAACTTGGCCAATCCTCCTATAAATCCGCATAGACTGTTAGCCCCAAAATAAATTCTAGCTCAACAGCTCCAATACCCACAGCACAAAGGGTCACCGCTTTGGAAACAGATTATCCCTGTATATTTCCTTCCGTGTCCTTAGTTTTTGTATACAAAATGTTGATTTTACATTGTATTATTTAGTCATTTCCAATAGGTAGCTCTTCCGTAAGTTCTTACCTGATGCTGTTCTTCAAATCTCTGCTATTGCATCCCTTCTGAGATGGGGGAAAGAGGAGAATGTCTTACAGGGCTAAAGACACAAGCATACCATGGATGTACACAGTGTCAGAGATACATTACTAAATATTCCTAGTGTTTGATTTGCTCTGTCAACTCATAAGAGCACTGATTAGGCATTGTTTTGGAACGTTCTATCATAATTCCTAGATTTCATTCAGAGCAGAGATTAGCTCAAAACCCATCACTTTATATATAAAATTAGAAAATCCTGAATCAATTAGTATTTGTTTCCATTGCATTTTATCTGATGGGCCTACTGACCAGTTCTAGCAACTGCAAACAAACTAAGGTAACCACAGCTCTGAAACCTAGATACCTAAGTTGAACTAAACACAGTTCATAGCAATGGCAATGAAAATGGTGGTACAGTATTCCCGTACATTTGAAGTGCTGATTAAGGTTTTGTGTTGCAAATGCAGTTAACAACCCGTCATGGAGATGCTTTGTACAGACTAATTGTTCCTGACACTAAAGGGATCTACAGTGTCCTGGCTGATGCTGATTACCTAACTAAGCTATTTTATTTGAAATTACAGGGAAAAAAATATGCCTAATATGTATTTCATATAAAAAAAATTAGACTTCACTTACGCAACAGCAAATGCTGGACTTGGAGTATGTGGGTTTTTTTTTTAATAACTCCACAAACTCACTATCAGTAGAGTATAAAAATAAAAGCAAAACCTCTACAGATTTTCATTTTATTTAAATGCGAATAAAACACCTCTGTCCTAGATTCCTCAGCTTTGTCAAGTTGGAACATGTGTGGAAAACATTACAAGAGCTAAGTCTCAACAACAAGTCTTGTGTTTGGGAAATGAACTGTTCATGAGTTAACCAATAAAAAAACTAAATAAAACAAACTCCAAAAAAAAAGTGGATTTCCAGTTTCTGCAAGCTGCATTAGGTTGACTAGATTTGTTCTGACATAAATAAACAGGTTGAACCACTTTTCTGCAATTATAACCAGGATTTTACATTGGTTTTATTTAAATATTTAATCAGTTGGATATAAGTAGATTTTCTTGGAATTACATGAGTTTCCATGAAACAGGTACTTAGTATTTTCACATTTTATCTGTTATTCCTTCTTCATTTGTAATAAATTCATAATATATTTGGCCCAGATCTCTCTACTTTATTGCATATTTTTCATTACAGCCTTTTCAGCTGCCATGGTCCTTGTTCTCTTAAATTTTAGCATGAGCAATCCATTTTGCAGCAGCTTCCCTTTTTAGTAGAGTCAGTTACAGAAAATAAGACAGTTAAACTAAGATAGTTAAACTTTTAGAATTATAGTCACTTTAAGCCAAATGTTTTCTTCCAATTCTATTATATAAGTGGTGAATTTGGACCCAAAAAAACCCCCGAGATTGCTATTTCTTTATGGATTCCCATATTAGATAGATGATGGAAGATGCTATTTAGTGTTTTCTGATTCCTGTGTCTGGGTTTATCTCAGCAGAACCTAGCACAATCTGTTCTACCTTTACAGTACTATCACCCACATTGGTAAATTGAATTGCTGGATTATGAGAGATCCACAGCCTAGGATACTAGCTGGTAATAGCTTTGGCACATAGTTTATAAGTAGCAATTGCACTGATGCCAATTGCTGAATTAAGCCTGAGGCGGTGCAAAGGTTCAAAACTAAGCAGGGTTGGGAGTTTGGTTTTTTATTTGCCTTCAGGAACAGGAGGAAAAATAATGTGACATGAACAAATAGCTTCTGATTACCTGCAGGCTGTTATAGTTCACTACATGTTGGCCAAATCCACACCTAGGCATAGAACTGCAACTAATAAGATTAGCAGAAGGACTCAAAACATAACAGATCAAGGAGCTTGCTTTAGTTCTGGTGCCTGAAAGGCCTTAAATAGCAGGATAGTGTCTGTTATCAAAAGAATTAAGGCTAGTTCCCAAATAGTTAGAAAGTTCTCAGTGGGCAATTTTAGGATTTGGATCCTGCAACAGAAGGCTCACATGAGGTATGGTACTATCATTGGCATGTGCTAGAAGCAGTAATTCATAGCCAGTCTTCATTTCATAGGATGCCCTGAAAAAACAAGGGGTCTTGCTCTTTCTGCCATGCCTAACACCATCATCCTAAGAATGGCTCAAATGAATACGGCAACCTGTACAACCAAGTAACTTGCTACTTCTGAAGTACTGCAGAGCTGCCATTCAAGTCAAGTTTAATCTAACTTGAGAGTAGTAGAAAGATGGTAAAGATTCAGTTTATGATTAGGTGAAAAAAGACAACAAAGATAAGGGTGAATACCAGCTGGGCAACTTTTCATGGGTATTTCTAGAGAAGATAAAGGATGCTAGGCTAAGCTGGATGGTAGGTTAGCAGCTATAATTGGAGTAACAGGCAGTGAAGAGCAAAACTGTTGTTGTGTCTTGAAATATTTCTGAAGCAAGTTGTAGACTGCAGAAGTACAGTGATGTGGCTCAAAAGTTGTTAAAATTAGGACTGGGTTCATTGGGCCACAGTTTTCATGGATGTATATATTCATGGATCCACTGAGAGGACCATTATTTACTTACTCTACAACCTATCTGCCCTCATTGCGACACTTAGGTGTTTTTTAGATTCCATCAGAAGAGCAAGCTTTTTGGTCCCTACTGTTGTGAATACCAACTTAAACTCTACACCACAGCTAAGCCTGTATGCTGATCCAGTCTGCAACTAAACAGAGAAACTGTTGGCCATTTGTTGCTAATCCTTATCTGACGGATGGGTATTTTGCTTGACCTGTCAGTCAACTTAAAACTTGATTCATTCCTGCTTCCATCCATAACTGGACTCGTATTAATACAAGACTCAACTGTAAACACGGTTCTCGGATTTGGGTTGTAGCTTACCATTCTATCAGTAGGAAATTTACCCATTCTATCACCGGTCACAAGCTTATCAATCTAGGTCTTACTGGAACCTGGAGCAAAATGCAAGTCTTAGAACAAAGTCCAGGCAAAACCTTTCCCTTAATCAAAATTCAGGAATAGGCACAGGGAACTGGTACATTGCTGGCCACAGCTGACAATCTAGCTCGGTGTGCCTTGAAGAGACCTGAAACAATTCTTACCTGTTTTGTTAAGCACATCCTGGGCTGTACAAGGAGCATGGACTTCCACACCTGTCTGATCAATAATTACCCACTAATTTTTAAGTACCATAGTTTTGCCCTGGAGGACATGGTAGGTTCTTCAGTCTACAGTCTTATTGTATCTTATTTCATTTTGTTCTTAGACATAGTGCTACCTCAGACCAGAGAGTTTTTTCCCATGAAATTACAGTACCATTTCTCATTGTTTTCCTACCTATCTTACAGGATTCAATGACCAACCTTAACTTTATCCTCAGGACTTATCAGGAAGCAATTGTCTTCCTGGTTTCAGCATCTGTGTGTCTTGCAGTATTGAGCCATAATCATAAATTTTTCAGCGCCCACTCTTCTAACGCCCAACCCTTAGCCTTGGACATAACCTACCATACACTTTTCCTGTGCAGACACAGAATTATCACTGCTGGAGGGCCACTATCCTTTCAAAGAACATTTACCCTTCAATTACTTTTTTCAGCTCATGGTGTAGGGACCATGTGCTTTTTAGGTTGTCTTACAGCTGGAATTTAGTTTAAAACAAAATGCTGTCATCTGAGCAAAGTACTTTCATCCTGAATACTATAGCATCTAGATAGAATATACTTATACTGTGTATGGGGGAGTTCAAGGAAATATCATGCAGAAAGACTAGATCTGGGTGAACTTTATATTGGCATTCTTACAGCCTGCAACTTCAGACCATGAAAAAGTTATTTCTACATTATTTGGGTACCTAAATCTAAGGTACCTGACAGTGCCTCTGAGCACATGACTGTGAAGTCATTATCTCACATCCAGACTTAAGTACTGTCAGATCATCTGTGCAGAAATGGGTCTCCTGAACACAGCAGAGAAATAAGTCAGCAATAACACTCAGATTTTATAGTAGCTTAGTAGCAGAAGCTAAATTTTTTTCTGACTGTCTGGTAAATCATCTCGAAAGCACACAAACTATCAAGATATGTGGATTTCTGTAGTGGAGACCATCAAGATCCACTAGTGAAACTGCTCTAGTTTTTAAAAGTAGTAGAAGAACAGCTTGGAAAACACAGCCTGTATGGCTGTGCTAATGAGGTCATAGGATTAGAAGAATTGATCAAAGGAGGGAGACCAAAGCTGCAGTCCCTTCTTTCAATACTGTTCAAGCAGTTCATCTTGCAGCTTTTTCATATGTAAGATGCTGGGACAAATGTCAGGACTCATATCTTCCCCGCATCAAGCTAGTGCGTATCTTTCTTTACTAACAGCATTGATAGTACTGTTTCTCAAAAATATGGGTGGATTTTCAATTAAATGCATCATGTAGAACTGCTCAAACAGGCTGACGTCTGTAAGACATCCTGCAAAAGAATAGGGGAGGAGGACAGTTGTGGTTTAGGATCCAAAGTGATTTACCTCACTGAGGCCAAGTGGATACCATAAGCACTTTATGGCTTAGCTGGAGCAATCCAGTCCCATTCTCTAGTAAGAAAAACAAACAGGGTCTACAGCAAAATACTGGGCTTCATAACTAGTGTGGGTGTGGAAAAGAACCTCCTATATCAGTGGTGGGTGTAGTGATTGCCTTTGCAAGGGTTCTGTGCAACAGGTTGCAGCCTGTGCAGCTTGAAGGAGAAAACCAGCAGCAGCAATTGCAAACATGACTAATTGAGAGCACTGACACACGCTGTAGAAGGCAGGCTACAAGGGATGTGTCAATTTTGAAATAAAGCAGTTGCACACTGTGTTTAGAGAAACATGACTTTCTGCAAGTAAACAAGATTAGACCAGAGATTGCACCAGACTTTAGAATCTGCTTTTTAATTCTAACAGAAGTCAATAGGTTTGAATCACATGCTAGAAGCAGGTACCATATGCAATATTTTCCAGATTTATGATCTCTACTTTTTAAATGAGAAGCCAAATTAGTCAAGGCACTGAAAGAACGGAAGGAAAAAAAGAAAATTAGTGACTGCCTGCATGCCTCCATTTCTTGTCCATCAATAGCATCTCTGAAACCTGTGGCCTAGATACTGTAAACACTCGGGCTTAGGTTTATGCACATTAGTCATATTGAAGACAATATCTGAGTAGTTCCTGTACTGTTTAAGAGACCAAGGGGAGAAAATTGACTGCTATTCAAAATCAGGGAAAGCTATTTATTTTCATACTTCTCTTTCTTCCCCCACAATGAAAAGGAAAATACATAAGGCAGATTAGAATTTAACTGAGGAAAACAGGCTTTTCAGTCTTAGCAATGAAATAGCTCAAATAATTATGGCAAGTTCTATGTTGCTAATCCAGACATTCAAAAGCAAAAAATATTACGGTGCTCCTGACAGCAGGTTAAAAATATCTAGTCTAAACTTTGAGTGAACATAAATACATTTCTCTCAATAAGGGTTTTCCAGAAAATTAATACAGAGACTCTGATTTTTCAGGGATCTGTATTTTTTTTTCATTTATGAGAATAAGCATTTGAAGTTAATCTACTGAAATGACATGCAATATATGCACAGAACTTTGCCTTTTTTGCTAGGAGACTTGATATAATGATCTTAAAGACTTTTTAATCAAAGGAATGTGAAGATATATTTTAAGTGGGTACATGGAAAAAGGAACAACATCATAAAATAAAAGGATCATAGATTTCTTATCAGTTATTGATGTCATCTGAGTAATGAATATAAAAATAGTTTATCAGCACCAGACAGTAAAAATCTGTCCATTATAGCTTAACGTCTTACAAAGAAACAAGCAACTTATTAGATCTGTTTATACTACTCTTCCATTAGCAGAATAAGTGACTTAAATCTGGTTTCTTTTATTTCAGAATTGAAAGGATGAAGAATCAGTCTGTCTAGCTTTTAGAATATTGCATTAGCCAAAACAAAAATATTCAGATGTGCAAGCCAGAAGGGGCTAATATAAACCATGCCATTTGTGAATCTAGAAGATTCACTTCAAAAATTGTGCTTAGTCAAAATACATTCTATCAAACTGATAATGAACGTCACAACTAAATGTATAAGGGATAAAACCAAACAAAACAATAATATTCTGAGCAATCAGCATTCTTCTGGTTAATTTAGATTCTAGACTTTAAAAAGATCCTGATCCTACTGAAGATTTCTAGTCCATTTCTACTATTAAGTTGAAAGAAAAAGAATAAGGGCTGCTCTGTCTCTGTTGGGCAGATGGAATTCTGTAAAATCCATGTGTTTGATACAAAGCAACATCCACTGATGTCATGGCAAAAAAAAACCCAAACAAATCTTTTCCCAGTTTTTGATCTGTGTTGAGAGGCAAATGGATCCAGAAGACAGAGAACAAAACAGGAACATTGCAAACCTGAATTCTGTTCCAAGCTCTCATAAAAAAATTCCCCTGTATGCCTTTGGACAAATCCCACCACGACCCTTTCCTTCCCTTAGAGACATTGTGCCTGTTGTATGTAGTTCGATAGCGGTCCCTGTGAGACAAGGCCTTTTACTGTGTGTTTGTACAGCACACGGTGCAACAACGTCAGGGCTTAAAATAAACTCTCTAGGTATGGTGAATAAATAAGAGCACATTCAATGAAAATAAGATAAACAACATAAGTGATTGTACATGACAACATAATAAAACAAAGAAAATGAACTGCTTGGATTTGACACCAACTAACTGTTAAAGGTAACACTGTGTAGTCATACATGGTATAGTTTTGATTCTTGCTATTGACACCAATTTGACACTAGATGGCAAGTTTAGGATTTTTGTAAGGCAAGTTCTGCCTTGCAAAACAATTGGATCTGCTGCAGCCATTATTCTTAAGTGCAGACTCACAATTTTCCCTTTGATAATTATGTTGCAAGGTTTGAAAGAAATTTGAATATCAATGCACCTAATTGTCGTTTCACACAACTAAAAGTTCCCAGTAAGGCTGATGAAGATATGAGTGAAAGCTGAAAACTCAGTCCAGGTGAGATACGGCAGTTCCAGCAGTTAGTTATCAGCTGCTACTCCTCCCCCTAGACTTGCCTGGTTTATTACCATGTCCTTTTAAAAACTCCTCACACAGCACAAGAATATGCTTTATTTTTTTGAAGACAGCTTCATTGCATCAGAGGAGTTGACTGCTTAATCTTATTTTTGTCATTGTTACTTTATCTCTCAGATAGGTAGCAAGCACTTTGAGATAAGAATTTGACCTTGAGTTTTCCCCTTGGAGAGAAGTCTGTGTAATGAACAACAGATCTGAAGAGTTTGTGGTGTAGTGTGCTGTTAAAGCGAAATAGTGCATTATGTTGCAACAGATAAATTTTCCTGACTATCTGAGGTTTCTTACTCATTTATAATCTCATTATACCTCAGAAGATGTACCAAATACATGAAGAACTGAAGCCAGGTTATTACCTCAGGGCAATCTCAGAGGTTAAGTGTCCTAGCCCACACGCATTCCTGGGAAGTGTTACTCACCACTGCTCAGTGTTCTGAGTGCCTGCTGGAACTCTCATAAGTAAAAAAATAAATTAAGTGTGGGTGTAAACCTTTAACCAAAGCAGATTACATTGCAGCTTCTCCCAAATGGATTCCTACAAGCTTCATTATCACCCCTCTTTTGCTCAGATTTGCAATAAGGTATTTGCAATATTTATTGTATAAAGACAGACCTTTTTCAGGCAAAGAGCCGTCCCAGTAATGGCAGTCTGTGTACACATTGTTTAAAAGAGGAATCATAGCCGGCAAACATTTTTTTATTGATGATGTTCAAGATCATGTCACCTATTTCATCTGCTGGAAGCATGCAGATGCCTAGGACCAGTCGACAAGTGATCCTTGTGAGATTTCATAACAAAAATATCTGTTACTAAAAAAGCACTTTCTCATTGATATTCTTCAGATGTGTCCATCGAGGAAACATTCAAATCACCTATGGGCACCATATTTTATTTATTGCTATTACTAAGTGTATCATAGAATAACAGGATCAGTGAACGGTCTAGAGCATAAGTTTTGTGAGATGTTGTTCAGGGAGCAGGGGTTGTTCAGCCTGGAGAAAAGGAGGCTCAGGGGGGATCTTATTGCTCTCTTCAACTACCTGAAAGGAGATAATATCAAGGTGGGTGTTGATCTCTTCTCCTGGGTAAAAAGTGACAGGATGAGAGGAAATGGCCACAGCTTGTGTCAGGGGAGTTTTAGATTGGATGTTAAGAAAGATTTCTTGACTGAAATGGTTGTCAAGCCTTGGAATCTGCTGCCCAGGGGAGTGGTTGAGTCACCATCTCTGAAACTACTTAGTAGATGTGTAGATGTGGTGCTTAGGGACACTGTTCAGTGAGACTTAGACTTACATATAACTATCTTTCAAACAATAATGAAATACTTTTAATTTCATCAATAAGTAACCCAGAAAAATAGTCAATTAGAGGTACCAAAGTTGGGGGGGGCGGGGTGTTTGCTTATCTTGTTAATGACCCAGCTAAGAATTCTGTGATTTCCAGCTGAGTTAGTAGAGGGAAACTGCTTTATAGAAAAAGACCTGGAGGTCTGGTGAACACCAAGTGGAACACGAGCCAGCAATATACCCTTAGGGCAAAGAAGGCCAACAGTATCCTGGGCTTATTATGAGTGTTCTGAATCATTAATGTTGGTGTTTGGTAATTCTTGGAACACTACCAAAATTCTAGATAACAGAAGAATATTTATGCCAGGACAATATTAAAAACACCTATTAGAAAATATCAGACTAGAATGGCTGGAAGAGTTTATCACTGACAAATTAAATATGATAGTGTAATTACAGCTAAGCACTATGGATACAAACAACGGATATTTTCATTAACCTGATTGTTTAACGGCATTACATTTTGGGATGTAAACACACACCCCACCCCCTGAAAAAAGAGAAAATGTTGATTTAATAAATTGCTCTGTGACATTTTAATAATAATAATAGAAAAAACCCAAACCTGACTTTGACAGAATTTAAATTACAGTTATAAAATCTTTATGTTTAAGCCAGGATATAGCAGTTAGATTTATAATTAATTTCTTCAGGTGTTCATCCCTCACTCTGAACTTAAAATAATATATAAAATTCATAATAAAATTTACAGGTGAGATTGGAGGGCTGTAAAGTAATTAAAAAGACAGATTACTGACCAAAGTCAAAGCAGGTTACTGGGGAAACTGTCCAAGAGTGGGGGGGGAAAAAGTAAGCAACAAATAAACAACCCATACTCACCAAGACAGTATGGGACATTTTACCTGAGACAGGAGATTGTGTGTTATATCTTAAGAAGACTATATCCTGCACTGTATGGTCAGATCAATGTGAGCACTCTGTTTGTGAAACTATGTCCAAGAGAAATAGGGAAACAATCCCTGTACAGCTTGGAGGTCAAGAGTACATAGATTAAAACATGACTACTTTTTGCATTGATGCTAGTGCCACTGGAATCACGTGTCTAGTTCTAATAGAATACTCAAGAACAGTAGGAAAGAAATCACAGAATATTTAGAGAAAATAAATCACAAGGATACCTAAGATGTGGAAAATGTTCCTTACAGTGGAGGACTTTCAACTACTGGCAAAAACCAGATAAACTTATATAAAGTGAGCATAAATCTCTCTGCTTTACATAGGGGTGAAAATGTCATCATATCTTTGATATAACAGTGTCTTTAATCTAGTAAAGTCTAGCTGAATGCTGAAACATACTTGAGTATAACATCAACTACATTTAATTAGGTTTTATGTTTCTCTAATTCTCTTGTCCATCCTTTCAGGAATAAAACTGCTTCTTAAGACCTCCCAGTGGCTGATGACTCACACAGTAAAAGAACTTTGTGCAGCAGAAACATAATATATGCAAATAGCTTTTTCAGTTACCTCAGAGAGCCCCTTTGGCTCATGTTACTGATTCAATGCACATATTTGAAATGGTATGCTTTGAATTACAACTTTTTTTCCCCTTCAGAATGAAAATATTTCTTATTATACAGTAAAGTCCTGACATTTAGTCTCTTTAAATTGTTCATAACTTTAAACTTCAGCAACCTCTCATGAATTTGTCTCAAACTGCTACTTACCTATATATTTTCAATTGTTGTAGCAATGCTCAGGTCATGACTTCAGGCAGAAAATATTCATGAGGATTTGCTGAATGCTAATAAGATGATCACATAGACAGTACATTTCTTTAGTATAACAAATGTGGAAGGAGATAAAGATAAGAATGGTATTGCAGCAGAACCATGCTAGTTTATGTCTTTTGCAAAGTTCCTTGAAACATCAGGCATTTAAATTGTAAATGACAGAAGTGAACAGTAATGGGGTTTTTTGTGTAGAAAGCAGTGAACAACCCCATTAGCAATGCTATTGTCATCCAGTATTATACCTCTGAAGCTAACCAAAGAGAGAACCACTGAGATTAAACAATTAGCCAAAGTCTGTATAAGATGAATTAAGCAACTACCACTTTGATTTAAAGTTATGCAGCTAAATCCACCCAATATCTAGAGTCTTGGTAAGAATTAGGTTCCTGATATAGCCTTTGTCTATATGTCTGAATAAAGCCAGAGAAAAAGGTAAATGGTCAACATCATATCTCAAAAACTCAGTGTAAACAGAATCATCATTTAATGACATTAAGGAAGATTTTTTAAAACAAGTTATTTAGTCAAAGTATCCTGAAAGTATAACGAGACAAAAGGGATAGTCCAAGTGTTTGAATCCATGGTCAGTAAACAAAAAGCTCTAATTGTTTTTTAAACAGAACCAGACACTGTTGCAAGAGTTCCTCCAAATTCCTGCCATTTTGTCATCTCATTTGCTTCCTTCAGCATCTGCCATGAGTGACTGATTCTGACAGATAGGCTTGTGATAAATCCACAAACTTAATATGTCACCAGGAAAGTGGTAGAGCCACCATCTCTGGAGGCATTTAAAAGATATGTAGATGTGGCACTTAGGGACATGATTTAGTGATAAACTTGGCAGTGTTAGGTTTATGGTTCGACTCAATGATATTAAAGATCTTTTTGAACCTAATGATTCCATAATCTTAAATAAATTGTACTTATCTACTTCAGTGCAAAGTGAAGTAGATTACAACGTTCTGATTGAATAGCACTTTTAAAACTTGCCTACTATGGATATAAGCATGTAGGTTTATGTGAATTTTTGTAGCTTTATTGGTAAAATCAAATTACTATAGAGAATGAATTATTCTTATTTAAAATATATTTGTGTGCTATCATGTCATAGAGGGAAATATGTCATTTGCATGTGTCTCAAGCTGTGAATGCCTGATTTCTTCTTACCACTGCAATACATCACAGACGATTTCTAAACTCGTAAAGATCAACAACTTATTGTCAGTCCTTCATGTCAATTGCGTTTTTAGATTTTCCATACAGATATTAAAATCTCATTTAAAAGCAGTCTCTTGGAAGAGAAGTGTATTTTTCACTTTCCATAGGATGACAACCATTGATCTCAGAACTTGTTTTCTGTTGCCCTTCCTCACCTAAAGCTTTAATGGGTCTTGTTTCATAATATATCCAATTCCACTTCTGTACCATTCACCCAGGCCTTCTTATGTTTTACCCATTACTGTCTCCTCTTTTGTGCCTTTCACAAATACATTTTACTCCACTCTTATGCATTCAGAGTGCTGAGCGAAGTTCAGTTCTTTGTCTCCCTGCTGGTTCTTCCTCTTTCATCAGATTAAAGGACTCAATTCATTTTTAAGTAGGAGAAGGGCTTATCCCCATGCAGCTCATTTCCACCTCTGAAACATAGACCTATGCCAATGGCCCCAAGCCATCTGTTAAACTTTCGTACCAGACAATGGGCAAAACTACCCGGTTACCTTTCCTCAAAGCCCTCCCTGTAAATCTGATCTGTGGTGAAAATAAAAGCTGAGTCAAAGTCTGGTTTGATTTTGTTTGGCTTAGTATATTCATAGTGTTTTGTGTGAACCATTACTCAGTTACTTGCTGTCATCCTCACTTTCTCTTCATGTTCTTAGTTGTTTGTATAGACCCATGTAAAGGAAGATACTCATTCGTGGCATATTTAGCCACTGAGAAATCTTATTAGCTATAGAAAAAGTCTGCCTTGGAAACTTGGTATTGATAACTTCTATCTGGAAACCTGGGAAATAAGTGCTGTATTATTTTACTCTAAGTTAAGGCACTGCTCTGAAATGATTTATTTTAGTCATTCTCCAAGCTATACAGTTTTGGAAAAAAAAAAAAAAGAAATAGAAGGGAGTTGAAATTTTTTTGAAATCTTTTCATGATTTGGTGATATTTAATGCTTGTTTCTCATCCTGAGCTAGAGACTATTTTCTAAATGTTGGTTGGCTGTATAGTGGACAAGAGTCTCGCAATCTGGGGAAGATAACTCAATTCTACAGTCTGAAGTACTTGGTATCTCTGAAAATGAAATATCTTCTCTGCATATACTTTACTTATAGAATTAGGTCAAATTCCACTATAATTTTTGAAGTATAAGTCAAGAGTAACTTAAGTGACTACAGTCTGGAGACCTGGAAAGTTCTAGTACTTATATAATTTCATGTTTTCTACTGTCATCAACATGGCAACCTTCCCAAAATTTGTATGGATGATAAAATTATATCCCCAGTTACTTCCCCCAAAATGATATTGATCAGCTTAATAGATTTTGACACTATGCCCAGAATTTTATTTAATAAACAATTTTCCTATTTTCTAAAGATTTTTTTTCTTGAATCTACATAGTTCTTATAACAAGCCTATTTGATTAAAAGCACTATTAAATATGGTTAAGAATGAATGGAACCAAATTTGAGCAATTCATCATTTTCAATTCCACAAGCCAATATTTGTAAGTTTAGAATAGCTCTGACTGTCCTTTACTGAGATATGGGTAATTTTTCAAAGCATAGTGCCTGTCCAACCTGGAAAACAGCCACAGGATATGTTATAAAAATTCCATTCACTGGCATTGTTGCAGCTATCATGCTTAATAAGAATCTGAAGAGGTTGTTGACTGTTCTCTGTAGCATTTCGTTCTTCCAGACTGTAAGTTGTAAGTTTGCTATGTCTCTCTCTCTGAATGACCTTGTTACATTTGCATTTTTTTCACTAATAGTGACTAGATATTGTTTTTCCAGGTAGGTATTCCTGACCTCAGATGCCAAATGGAACCACAACCTTTAGGGATGAGTATCTGCATACTTAGGTGTGTTTGCCTTCAGAGAAGGCAAATCACTGTCTTTTCATCCTCGCTGTTTTGTCTACTGTAACCAGGCCATGTTCATCTGTTCCACTCTGTGCTTGTGGGTCTTCTCTGAATAGTGTCAGGATTCAAAACTAAAAGATTTCTAAGAGATGGACAGACACAGACAGATAATTATGTCCGTGGTGGCTTGACTTCCTTGATTATATAACATTACAAAATGACAAACAAATAATTAGAAAATAAGAAACAAAATGGACAGAGAGGTTGTTAAAATACTTTGCTAAACAGGATAAAAACATAAGTACTACTCCCTGTCCTGACAACCTGTATTTTCACTGAAGAACTGCAGCATAGTAGAATCATGCTCATTTGCAGACACAACCTCGTTAAGAGTAAGCTCCTTCTTCCAAGAAAACGTATGTGCAGACTATATTCTATTCTTATAAATAATAAAAAAAAAAAGGCAGTGATTTGTTCACTGGCCCTGAATCCTAGCAGCATGGGCTACATTCCCACTGACTAGTGTCTGACAAATCCTCTGGCTTCTACACAGAGTTTGATTTTCGGTTCTCAGAGGCTGTGCTGCCACAACTCAGGTGTTTTTGTAGCATGAGACAAAATGTGTCTCTTTCTTGCCTCTCCGAGGTAGCAGCATCTGAATGTACAAAGCTTGCTGGACAGTGCTCAAGGACAGAGAAAGGCTGAAGAAAGTAAACCTAAAGCCGCACTGTTCACACAACATACTGGAAACAAACTCTGGCACATGCTTTTCCCTGGACTGTTTGCGGACGTAATCACAGAGGGTGCTAGTTGGCCCAAACCAAAACAATGTCAGCAGCTAAGAAGCGTGAAGGATTAATGATACCTTACTCAATCTCATGTCTTAACCCAGATCTGTTTTGCACCGTAGATAAAGCCACAGGCTCTGGAGACCTTTTGCACCAGAGCACACAAATGTGGGCTTCTAATGCCATCTAAGATACAGTTTTCCCGGACTGCTACAGCTGCATGGCTAACGAACCATCGGAAAGCAGCCGTTTTATTGCTAGTGATGAAGAGCTATATTGCTGTTGCCAACTGGCAACTCTTATTTTAAGAAAGTACCTGAAACTGAGTATGATTTCCAGATAAAGTAGATTTCCAACTGTAGCATAACTCAGATGCACATAGTTCTTGCTCAGACAAAAGCCAAGAGGCATGTTAACCAAGAGGAGTACTGTGTCATATATTTGGGAAAACACATGAACATCACTGCGAAGCAATGCCAAGTTTCAGCATAGGATTCTCAGAACATCCAGTGTTCTTATTCTTTGATTTTGCCAATGATGAAGCAAACATGAGGATGCTTTTGAACACCTTTCTTTTGTGACTTTCTTTCTTTTCTTTCCCAGCTGAGGGCAAAACCCTGTACACAAATCATGTGACTACAAAGAAATTCAAATATGCTTTCAGCATTTGGTGCTGAAACACATGTTTAAGAGACTGAAAGAAAAATGGTACTTAATTCAGAAGACAAAATGCAGATATTACAAACCTTCCACAGAACTACAAGTTCACATCGGGATACCATGTCTACAAAACTAAAGAAAAGTATTTTACATGCTAAAGTTCACTGTTGTTGAAGCTCTCTTTCACCAGTTCACAGAAGAGGCCTTTCCTGAGCAATATGGAGCTAAGGTCAAGGCAAATTAAGATGCTGAGCAAGAAGACATCTAAGCCATATGTGGTGGTTATAATGAGTAATCGATTAAAAATGCTTGTACCGTTCCTGGACTGTGAAATGCCTTGGGACATGTTTTAATGATATGTTACAGGGTACTGAAATGCCTGTTGTGCTTATTTTTTAGACTCCTGGGGTGAAAGGACTGCCAATCCGCAAGGGTTATAGTATGCTAAATTAATTTTATAGATTGTGTTGGATTGGTAAAGGTCAAATCATTTAGCAAATAAAATATCAGTTAATTGTATCGCTGAGCTTGCTCATTAGGAGCATAATGTGCGATTTAATTGGTCATGTAAATTACATGAGTTTTTTGTGTTTAAGTATATTTTAATAAAAACCTTTTGCAGATTAGTAGCTTCCTCTTCCTTCCATTTAAAGCACTGAGAACATGTGCTTAAACATGGTAACTTAGGAAAATCCTGATGAGAAGTAAATGTACTTCAATCACTAAATGAGGTTCAACTTGCAATTAAAAAATGGATGTGAATTCATCTTTCATAGAGAGAGAGAAGGATTTCCTGGTAGATCAGTACTGAATTCAGTAGAAAGGGAAATTTTCTGTTTTGCCAGGTTGTTTGGCTTAATTATTCTGCACCTCTTTCCCAACACTGGATTTCCAGCAATGCCCATCCTAAGGTGATTACTCTCCACAATAAAAGAAACTGGAAAAAGCACAATCCAAGCACTAAATGTACTGCCACTTCCTAAAAGTCCCATCCTTAATGCATCATAGGCCAGTTGGGAATTGTTGTCCAAGATCAGATGCTGGGAGTGCTGTCGATCATATATTCAAGTTGCACAAATATGAGGCTTTGTTGGACTACTGGTTTAAGGTCTTCTGTCCTTCATGATTGTTTATTTGGCACTGTTACCAAACCTACGAATGCTTGGCTTAGTAAGATTGCATTACGAACTCTTCTGTTACTGAAGCCAAAATCATGGTGCTTGGCCTATTCTCTTCTTCTGCTCACCAAAGTGTAAGTATTCCCTTTCTGCACAATTATCTGCACAGGAATACATCCTTAGCTTCCTATAACAGGTGTTAACTGGCCGTCAGTAATCAGCAGGTTCTTGCTGGTACTGTGTAGGAAAAAAAGGGGGGCTTTAATGCTGAATAAGGCTTTCTAAAATGCCATCCATCTTCCAGAAAGTAGATGGACATAGGTCAGAAGACACAGAATCAAGGAGCTGTAGGGATTATAAGGGCTGGGGTTGTCTGTTCTTGAGGCTGTCACTTTCATCTTCGTGACAATCTTTTTGCAAGCTGAGCATGTACAGAGGTGAAAGTAAGAGAGTGCCATGTACTTGAGGCTTGAGGAAAAAGCACAGGACAGAGCCTGAAACATCATTGCTACATTATTGGCATATTTTAGGTGGAATCCAGGCTATTCCTGTGAGAAGTGACTTTGAAGAGGAGAAAGAGCTCATAAAACCTTGCAGATGAATTCTGTAGAGAGGTAACTCTAGCAAGTCACAGGTCTTTGGCCTCCTGAGCTTGAGGGAATGAAGAGATGCACGCAGTGAAAAATTATTTTTTGAACTAGAACACTAACCCTTTGGATATGTAAATATTTATTACTCTCCTTGTGCTAGATAATTTGAATTCCCTTCTGATGCGGTGAACATTATTTTATCCACAGTTCTGGAAATTACAGTTGGAGTCAATTCACTTTATTTAAGAGAAAGGCATCTCTCCATCCTGCAGGCCTGACAGTCTGCTGTCAGGAGTCAACTACGTACTGGAAGAGCCTCAGATCCCTAATTTGTATTTGTAAGAGTAACTTGATGGTTTGGAACCAAAGAAAGGTAAAACTTCTTTAAGATTGCATCACTACAAAACTCCTGTGAGTACAAGCAAAATCAGTACAGGTATTGTGCTGTGTCTTACACCATTGAGAGGGCCTCAAATTGGAGATGACCCTCAGCCTCTGTATTTAGCATGGTATTGCAACTGTTTTAATATCTCACAGACAGAAAGAGGATGACTAATTCAAGAACCTTCTTTTATTAATGACCTAGATATTTAATCACCAGCTGTTTATTTCATCCACCTTTGAGCTATTTAAAGATATTCTTCTTGCTTACCTTTGAAGTTCCTTGTTTACTTTTCATTGTGTGGTGACAAGTTTTGACATACTATGCTAATTTAATTTTGTTTTTCAAGTCTGTGGAATGAGAACAGATCTGAAAGCTGACTTTCATTGTATTTTTATATTCTCATGGCTGAAATGTTATCAACTAGATTCTTCCAGAAGTTCTGGAAGTTGTAGTACTGTCAGCAGAAAGTAGATGAAGCACTGCTGTGTCCCAGAGCACACAGAGTCCTCACATGGGCTACACCATGAAGGTCTATAAGTGCTGCATGAGGCAGCATGACAATCCCTCCACTGCACTCTCCTGATGTGAATTGCCTTGTTAGAAGCTTGAAAAACAGCCGTGATACCACCAAACAGCACTGCATATATATCAAGAAAATCTTCATAAAGCTTACATTAAACTAGTCACTGGAGGTAAGAAAGCCTTCAGCTGATGTTTTAAATGCATTTATTTGGTGAGGAGTAATGAATTATTGCTGCTATGAAGCATGAATATTTTATGGCTGGTGATCTTTGTTAAAAATGAATGTTTGGAAGATTTGGAGTAGCAAGGGGAGAGTTAATGTCAGGCTTTGTAGTGTTGAAACACAAATCAGGTACTTCTTGATGTAAATAGATGGAACATCGCTAACTTTCCCCAGTGGAATGAATCTTACTGACAGGATGACTCTTCTGCTGGTATTCATTATGCTGTGGGATGAAAATATAATCGTTTTGGGTTTTTTTTCAAAAAACTGCTATCTGAAAGCCAGGTATTTTGCTCACTGTAACAAATTGCCCATTATACAGATGATTGACAATTTTTAATAACTCCAACATCTGAAGTATGTTAATTAGACATATATCAGCAGTACTCATATCAGAATTGCAACATTTGTTTAATTCTATCTTGCATGGCAGTGGAATACGCTTGAATACAGAAATATTTTTCAATTTTAGAAGAATGCATTCAAGCATTAACCTTCAGGGTATCAATCATTATCCGTGATTAATGACCAACTTGTAATAAACAACTCTAAACATAGATAAAATTAATGTTGTAGCCAAACATCAGCAGATAAAATTTGTCTGAGCAGCTGTGTTTCTAAATCAACTGTCACCTAAAATGTCACATAATCCATGTGATATTATCAAGTAGATGCTTTGCTCCAAAGAGGATTCAGAGATAAGCACACTATACTGTTAAACTGGAACTGGTTTTCTTTCTTATGCTGACAAATAGCTGGTCTGCTGGTGAACCTATGCTGAAGTGTTTTCTTTTTTCTATGGATGACAGTTCAGACACTAGGCATTCCTGAAAGGCAAAAAAGAAACTCACAATGCAAAGTCCTCATTGCTTATATGACCGTTTAATGGGGATAAGCATGCTGATAGAGAATACTGTCAGGGGGTTTTTTGTTGTTTTTTTTTTTTTAAGTAAACAGGGAGCAGGTGAAATTTTCACAGGTGAAATCTGATTCCCCAAGAATCAGACTGGGGAGAAAGCAGCTGATGCAACTGAAGAATGTGCAAGATTTCTAAAACTCTACAGTTGACAGTAATTCACTTTCTTCCTTCTCTAAACCTCAGCTAACATACTTGAGTTTGTTTTTGTTGGAAACAAAATACAGAGGGTAATTTTCTTAGGTGCAAACAGAAATTTGCCAGACCTTTGGGTTATGTGACTGACACTAAGATTTTAGAAAATCATGTTCAAAATCTAAAAAAATGTAAGTTTGTTTCCAGAGCTCCTAATTTATATGAATGCCACCATCAAGGAATAAACATAATAAATCACATGCAGGCTCACATGACAGGAAAGCTACTAAGCTGGGCTACTGCCTAGGAATGAGTTCCAGCAGCACCTTGTTACAAACTATTACCTGAGCCACATTAAGCTTCTGTGCGGTGCTGATAGTGAAAAGTATGAAGAAACGTGTTATATGGAGAAACACTGACATTCAGAATAAGCCATGTGGTGCCCTGCAGTTTGAACCTTCTTGGAGGTATTGGGCTACAGTTTCAGAATTATTTCCACAAGCACAGAAATAGCAAATGTTTTCCTCATAATGAAACATCATTCCATGAGCTGCAAATTAAATAAGGCATGCTGTCAACAAAGCCTACGGTGTGGTAGGACACAAAGGGTGAAAGATATTGCTGTGGCTGTGTTACCTGAAACAGGAAGGTCTGTACCACCAGTGAAGCGCTTCCTCACGGGTAGTTAAACTCTGTATGCTACTGTTGCACAAAGTTAATTTGTACAGCTTGAACTACCGATCAATAATTTTTCCATTAACTTTGCAGTAATGAAAGGTACTGGAGTGAAACTATTGATATATTTGATAGCTAATTCCCAAATAATAGTTTTGGAAAGGATTTTGCCTGACGTTGTTTATCATCTATGAGAAGGTTTAAGTTTCTAATATTTGAAGTTGCCTATAGAAGTTACAAAGCAAAACAAATCCCTTAACATTTAGTTAGTGCATATTCAGCCATATTAGTTTCTAAGTCTTTCTTCATTGTAATTCCCATCTGTGGGAGATGACCTAGCAGAAAAGGAGAAGGGCCTTTACACCAAATTCACCAACACCCTGGCTGAGTCCTACAAGAGGGATGACTACGTTTAACTAATATCGAGACTCTCTATTTACTTATTACTGTTGTTGATGTTTGTACAATTCCCCAGTTGGAAAATTTAAAAATAATCCATTTCACTGTTTGTACCTCAATTCCTCCCTCAGTTCATATCCCTTATAAGGTTAGAACCCCTCCTACTTACCTTATTTGTCTCATGTTCCTCCCTCAATCACCCATTATGGCAAGCCCCTACCTACTCTTTCCCTATATGTCCTAGTTCGTCCCTTTTTCCAGATAGTTCCCCAGCAGACCCTATAAAAAGAGCTGCCATCCTGTTAATAAAGGTTCACTCGTGTTCCGGTTTCCCCCTGGTTCACTTGCTTCACCCATAACACTGAGTGCCTGTGTGGTTCTTTTCCTCACTGCGCCTCCGTGCCGGGCTCATTAATCGTCCTTCCCTGAGTGGACCAGTCCCGTGCTCCCGACTGAGCTGCAACACCCATCTGCCTGGGTGTTCTCTTTATCTTTTATGACTTATCTTTACTGGTGTAGATTTTGATTATTTGTGGACCAATGTGAAAATATCTATTATCTACATATAATCAGAGCAAAATGGTAAGTGCGCCATTTCTCAGACTCCTAAAAAGAGGTCAGATGAATGTCTCTTAGAGAGATCCAAGACCTGATCCTGAATTGCTTGTCCAAATCTTCTACTGACTTCAGAGAGTTTGAGGACTATAAGAAAAAAAGGGTGAACAGTCCTAAAAAGACAGATTATCTCCGTGTTGTCAAGGTTCCTAGTGGTTTACTCATGAATTACTTTTCTTTCTGGCTGCTAGTTTTGTCCCACCAAACAGAACAAAAAGTCTCACTTATCCAATGCATACTAGTTTCTCATCCCATGTAAAGCAGCCTGTAAAATACAAACCACGAATCTTGACTCCTTCCCATGCTCAGATACAGATGACAAGCAGGACTCATCTTTAGGATTTTCCCAGACTTGGTAAAATCAAATCATATTTCAGGATGGAGGAGAAGAATGAAGCCAACTGTTGAGATGCACCTCTAATTTTCAAACTGCAACAGTTGTAAAGGTCTTTTACCAAAACCCATTTATGTAATGGGAAACAAAAAGAACTGTTGTTGAATTAATAACCTTTGCCTCTGGATTTTAGCTGAATCTGAATTTCCATTTAATATATGGTATGTCCCACATCTCAGGAGAAAAATAAGACAATACACAACACAGTGTGCTGTGATCTGACTCATATTCCTTTTTCAAATTTCAGGAACAGACATCTAAAGTAACATCTGAAAGCACCTTCTTGAGATACTGGAGGGAGCCTAACCCTGTCTATCTGCAAACTAATATAAAAATCCTTGTTATCTGTCCTCCACAGACCACTTATATCATTTATGAGTAGTGCTCCTAAGGTGCATTGCATGTTCTTTTAAATATGAGGTCCTAGGTAACAAAAAACTGCTTCAAAGAGGCACTGAAGCATGCACTCTGACCTGACTTTCACCTGCTTCAAGTGCAAAACAGCAAAGTATGTACAGGTGGTAGTCAGACAGACATCTTGATGTTTTTTTTTTCCCCATCCCTGTCTGGGGTACCACTACCTAAACAAGTGTCTGGATCTACTGTATTTTACACATAGCAACGGTCTCAGAAAAAGCATCCACACAACTGTATTCCTCTATATCATACATTGGCATGTTTACATGCACACAAGTGCACACAGAGCAATGACATACATAATTATTAGCTGTGTCCCATCTATAACTTGCTGTTTGTCCATGCAGTTGCTTTAACTATAAGCAACACCACAGTGATGGTTCTGAAACTTTAGAGCAATGTGCCATCTAGTGACAATGCAGATGATCCTGAAAACCAGTCTCAGATTCTACCATTTCATCTGAAGTATAAATCACTGATTCTTGACACAGGAGCCCACTTCCACTTGGAAGAGACTTGTGTTTTCAGGTTCTTACTTGGTGCTGCTCGAGAGGCTGTGGACTCTTTAGTCCTGAATTTCCATACAAACCTGTCTATTTTGAAAGAGCACTTGCTCAGCAATGGACAACTCTGTAGCTGCTTTTTCCATCATCTCAAGTTATGTTTATTACCCACATTCTTAGAAAATCCTGCTTTACAGTGGTGCAGGAATCTCACAGGTATTTATGAGGGTATGCCAGATGTGCATCAAAAGCAGTGTGAGCAGCAGGCTGAGGGAGATGATTCTCCCCCTCTACTCCACTGTGGTCAGACCCTACCTGGAGTGCTACATCCAGCTCTGGGGTCCCCAGCACAGGACGGATACTGACCTATTGGAATGAGTCCAGAGGAGGATCACCAAGATGATTAGAGGAATGGAACATCTCTGCTATGCAAAAAGGCTAAGAGAATTGGGATTGTTTAACCTGAAGAAGAGAAATCTTCGGGGAAATCTTAGCCTTCCAGTACCTAAAGGGGGCCTAAAAGAGAGCTGGAGAGGGACTTTTTACATGGTCATGTAGTGACAGGATGAGCAGGGGATGATCTTAAAATGAAGGAGGGTAAGTTTAGACTAGATATTAGGAAGAAATTTTTTATTTATGAGAGTGGTGAGGCACTGGAACACGTTGCCCAGAGAAGTTGTTGATGTTCCATCCCTGGAAGTGTTCAAGGCCAAGTTGGATGGAGTTCTGAGCAACCTGGTCTAGTGAAAGGTGTCCCCAGTGTCCCATGGCAGGGGGGTTGGAACTAGATGATCTTTAAGGTCTCTTCCAACTCAAGTCATTCTGTGATTCTCTGATTCTATGATTCTGTGTTAGAGTCCTTTCCTTTTCCTCTCCTTTTCCTGTCTGCATTTAGAACATCTTGATTAATTCATAATGGTGTTCATTTATATTTGAAAATGTCCAATTGCCAGTAAATTGGTGCAGGGAAAGCAGATGAGGAAAGAGAAATTAACGTTGCATTCTGAAAAATGTCCTTCATTTAAATATTAGCAAGAGGTGATCATTTAGCAGAGCAATATCGTCATCTGCACTGCAGCCATATCTGAAAGACAGTGAAAAAATACCAGGAAGCTGACAGAAGTCCATGAGGTTAATTTTGCATTTTTATGACTTGCACGGAGCTTTGTTTTAAATAAAACATTTAGCAACATAGTTATATATGGGTTATATATATGTTAGACATATATGTATATATAAAACCATATATAGATCATATGTGTGTGTGTATGTGTGCATGTTTGAAAATAAATACCTGTCAAATTAACATCTAAATAAAGATGAATGACTCACATGAATTCTTGAGTGGAGATTTCTGGTGGTGAAAGCAAGAGTGAGAGGCAGAACATAGTAGTTCAAGGTGCATACCAGTACAAGACAGCTGATGCAGGTCAAAACTGGGATGGTGCCACACTGGAACAATTGTATTAACTATTCTCAGTTGTCTTGTAAGCAGAAGATAATCCCTTTTCAAAGATTTTTTTTTAATTGAAGTTACTCACTCAGATGCTGCAAAAACAGAACACGACCAGAAGAGCTGAGCCAATCCAAGAAGTACTTGAGAAACTCAATAGAGAAACAGACAATTAATAAGAGAAACAATTACCAGTCATTTCTGGTAATCGAAGTGGTCACTATCAGTATTACAGCTACGCAGTTATCATTCTGGATATTGTTTTGCCTAAAGAATAAGTTCATTCATCACAGTTAATGTCAAAGTCATGTTCTAGAGACAAGATGTGTACAGCAGTGACCATTACAACTGGTTTTGGTGGCGCAAAGGTTTTGAGGTAACTAGTGAGTTTGGTTACCTCTAATTTTGGAATCCAAACACTCCAGTTTACAGGATGTGCAGGCCCAACTGATACCTGAAAGTACTTTGGCCTTGCCGGATTTGAAAATTCACCATGGATCTGTATAGCTACTATTTTTAATTATTATTATTCCAGAGGGCAGTGTACTGATCAGCTCCATTTAATATGCACGTTTTCCTACAATCTAAATGTAGATTTGAATACATTAAATAATCTCCTCTTTTTATATACATTATCCTTTCAGTCAAGTGTCCAATACAATCAGCAAGAGAATTTGCAAATCCACAAGTAATTCTAAAATGATAATAAATAGTAGCTTTAAAAATGGGCCTGAGGAATTGATGCATCTCTGTAACAAACTTCATGAGCCAGACTAGCCTGGTTTGTCTGCTTTTTGCTATAATTTCTCAGCTGATACTATCAAACTTCAAAAAAAAATAAAGGTGCAGAGTGCTGTTTGGAGTGACAAGTGATGCCAGTTTCAAGCCTGCAGTTAGATAAGCAGCACTTCAGAAGCTAAATTTCTCTCTCACAAGCTTTCATGGGTACAAAATTCATAAAGAAATATTGTTTCATCTTCTGAGTTGAAGTTTCTACACAGAGGATGTTTAGCAGTGAAGATACAGAAAGATATTTATAGTCTACAGAGGCACAGTTTTCCTGTCCAAGTATTACTTGGAGCACTAAAAGGGCACTGTATTGACTCAGTCTCTAGTCTGAATACTTCAGATCACATACTTCAGTCACAGAATGCACAGCTTTGCAGACAGGCCCACAGAAATTCGCTTTTTCCAGAGCCACAAGCAGAAAAATAGGCAGAAGTGGTCATGATAACACAGTGTTTATCAAATGTGCAGTACACCATGACTTCTTATAGGGCTGTTAAAGTCCAGGTCAGCATGAAATCCCCTCTCCCTGCTCTGTGACAGTCTAGAGCCAACAGTCAGCCAGAGCTCATGGGCTCTGCCAGGTCTTTTGCTGGGACTTGGATGGAATGATGGACCAGTCCCTTCCTCGCACCTGCTTCACTTTCTCTCAAGGTATAATAGGATGCGATTGAGTGATAGCACCAAGTTACTAAACTAGATGCTAGCAGTATGCAAGTGGTATAATTCATCATAACTGGTACCTCTCCTAGGAAGGAATTAGATCTGTGAAAATGTACACCTGCAGGGGAATTTCAGACATTACTGCAGAGAAGAGCAGAAAGAACTGTTCAACCTGACATGTATCTTTATGCAGATAGACAACAGAGAAGGTCAGATTTGCCTCTATTATCTTTGTTTCCCTTTGGGAAACATCTTTTTCAATAGTAGAGGTCCAGGTAATAATAGGTAATAATACCATTCTATTATGTTAATATAATTGTAACATCAGCATTCTCAGTAGAGCTGTGGTTCGATTTGTAGATCTTCAGTTTACAGTGCTCCACAAGCTGAAGTAATGCACTCCAAGAAACATCCTAAGATACTAAGGGCATCCTGGATCATATTTTATGAGGGTGATGAGATCCCACTCAGGTTGGCCCACGATTTCTCTAAGCCTATTAGTAATCTATGAAAGTACCAATATTGTACAGAAAAAAGATCAGAGATCCCACTGAGTTTACCTGGAGTCTAATGGAAAAGTCATTTGCATGTCTGATGCATTTTGGGTAGCTCCCTGATAGCACAGAGAAAGATAATGATAATGGCTACAGACTGAGCCAAGGCAGGTGCGTCAGTAAGGATGAGGGAAAGTCGCACAGTGGAGGACCCTAACTCCACTAATGCACACAGGATTGGAGTATCCCTGCAACAGATAACATTTGAGTTTTAGTGCATGTTGCTGCGCAAACAGCAACTTCAATGGCACTAAAATGCAAGATCTCTTTCTAAATATTTTGATGTCCATTTGAGTCAAGCAAGACAATTTTACAGTCTTTAAAAGCCCAGAACTATCCGGCTACCAATTGCAAAACCAGGCTGAGTCTCTCACTGTATCAGGCTTATTATATTATAATTATTTATAAATAATTACGTGTGGATTTATATAGGACAAAGCACAGTCCAGCCATCTGCCACACAGCTGGATGGCTTGTGTCACATACTGGCTGATATGAAGGCTGACTGGTGTAGATTTTGTGAAAGAAAGAAGGAGTAAAAGAGAGAGATGGGGAGAAGGAAAGAAGCATTAGTGTGGAGGCTTAAAATCTCCACAGTCTTTTCTAGTTTATGTTTGCTTTTCTATTTTTCTCAACAATGTGTGATTTCAGCACCACCCAGGTGCTCATTCAGCAGCAGAGCTAGTGCATCTAATGTGTGTAAGACTTGGGTGCTGGCTTTTCTGAGCTCTTTGGTGAGAAATGAGAGCTTGTGCTGGTGAAATGCACATAATGAAGGGGACAGACACCTGCCAGCTACCACTACAGACTGCTGACTCCCTCATTTCAGTTACAATGAGCGTTTGAGTTCTGGATATGTTTGTGTTGCAAGTGAAATAAGTGTAGAAACACTTGGATCAATATACATGTATTAAAGAATTCTGTCTGTCTATTTATTCCTTCCCAAGACATCACCTTATTTGGCCATCTGGTGATGTGCAGAGGGTGAGAAAAAGAGTTACTTGTTGGAACTGTGACAGAAAACTTTCTAGAAGAAATAGCTGCCAAATAGCAGTAATAGATGGGATAGAAATGAAAATTCTGAGCATCTGCACTTCTTTTCTAAGGCTTCTCCTCTTGCTGGGCTGGGAATGAGCAAGATGCAAGAGACAGCAAAGTGTCTGTGCCAGGAATCCCAACAACCATTGTCTCAGAGTCTGTACATGGTAAAAAGGCAGGATAACCTTACAAATGTTTAGAAAAAGCTCAGTATGGATGTGGGCTGACACAGGCAACATTTGGAGTTGATAGAGTGTAGTGCAGGCACTCAGTCTAGAATAATTGAGTGGAGTTTCAGCAGTTCTAATTACCCGTATGCCTTCTAATGGAGTGTCAGTGAAGGGCAAACAGCAAAACGTGGCAATGTGAACCCTTGGTTTAAGCACTGGAAGGTAAATCAATATAATACAAATCTTCCTAATCACTTTGTACTTCAGCTGTGAGCCTCAACATAGTCTCTGGAGATGAGCAGGAGTTACAGGGAAACAAAAAATGAAGGAAGCTGAAAAATTGCAATTTCTTTGGATCTGAAATGCTGATTCCATATCATATCTGAAATAATGATTTTAGACATGATTTCCCATGTTTTCTCTTAACCACATATACCATATTTCAAATGTCTATGTAATAAAAATCTGAAGCTTTAAATCACTACAGTTTGACCATCAGAAGTGTGGTGAATGCATTTTGCCTCCAGATGTCAGTCAAGTGTGAAATGACTTTGATATGTTCAATTTTTTTTCACAGCCACCGAAAGTCTTGGTTGCTTCCTTAGTACCAAAATATATATGTATATGTATATATGTATATCGGCAAAGCTTATTGGCAAAGCTGGAGGGAATTGCTTACAAAAATGTTGCATCCAAAATGTTCCTAGTTGTTGTGTTTTTTTCACTTCAAATTCATCCTAATAATGAAAAAAATTCATAAAGATAAAGCAAATACCTATATAGAACATAAAAAGGAAACAGGATGAAAGATAAGAGAGGTGGCCCATTCCTCAAGAGATCAATCCTTATTTGCACAATGTGAAGAAACTGGCAGAAACTCAGTGTATATGGAAAGTAGGACTAAATACAAAACAAAGTAGGTTATTGTTTGTCAATCCACCTTTCATGCCCAAAATAAGCAGCAACAGACACGGGTTATTTTTTATGTCAGCCATTTACATAGCCTCACCATTAATTACCTATGTCTGAACTGCTACATTTGGTTGTACAGTTGAGACAGGAGAGTTGAAATTTAGCAGGAGCTATTGCAGATTGCACTGTGAATCAGGAGGTAGTTTTAATGCCACTTGAGAAAAACCATGTTGTAGTTGGAACTTCAATTTGATATCATTTACTGTACTCCATGATTAATGTTGAAATCCGAAGGGCTGTTTCTCATGGCCTCAAGTTTAATTCCCTAGTGATCAACTAGCATGTTATACTCTGTCTGCCATTCCTCAAACGTGCATGGGAAATGTAAATACTACAATGACAGATTTAATCCTTTGGTTGTGTGATGGAATATGTCTAAGGAGTTATAATGAAAAAAACCCACAGCCCTCTTACAAACCACTTATCACATTCTTTTCTTCAAGCTCAGGAAAGTGTCATGAGATAGATGAGACAACAAAAAAATGTACCCTGTAGGTGATGAGAGCACAGCACTCAAAATCAGATAGTGAACTTCCTTTTGTGTCACATTGTTCTGAAGTGTAAATGTAAATAGCAGAAATCAAAGGCCACTGATATCAAGGTTATAATGTTAAGTATCAAATAGGAGAAAGAGGTAACTGTCTTGGTTTTATTTCTCTGTTAGCAAAGGTTCCCCTACAAGGTGAAGGGAAGTCAGACTAGGAGCGTGACACAGCACTCTCATCTTATATAAAATGATATCCCTCATTTGCAAACTGCTAAGACAGACAGTCCTGCTGACAAGCCACCATCTATCTTGGACCATTCTAGATGGGCTGAAACGTGAAAGAAATACCAGAGCTTATAGTTCAATTGAGTCTAAAAACAAAATGGTTGAGGCAGAGACAAAAACAGCAGTAATTGCTGATGTTCTCTTAGAAGGTTGGAGATGATGTTGTTTTACATGCTTTACCTTTTCATTTCATGAACAGTAAGTATTCTGCCCGCAGCAGACTTCTTTCAAGACTTTCCAGTTCAGATTCCTCCCTCCTCCACCTCTCTGAAGCACACAAAACCACGACAACCTGCAGCACTGGGAGTTTTGTTACATGACCTTGCTAGTGACTGCCAGCCTTCCTCCTGCCCACGGCAAAGCCTAACCTTTGCTACAGCTATTTTTCCCTGAGTGAGACAGATTTGCTTTAGTCCTCACTGCCTGGTAGTTTACAGGAGCTGGCTCTTCACAGCTGCACTGAAACCAAGAGTTGTTGTTCAGCCCATCTGGCTGTAGCAATAATAATAATAATGTCATTATTTAATTACTTAATGCACAATCTCTTCCTGCATTCCACTGCTGAGATTGCATAGCACAAATTGCTTATTTATAGTAATTTTGTAAAGCTATCTGAGCTAATTTAAATTAATTGTGCTTGGTCATTCCTCATCTAATAGCTATTGTTCATTACTGCTCAGGTAACTCACTGTCCTGGCAGCAGCCAAATGTGGTAGTCTAACCTTTTCATTTACATAATTTCTGAAAGCTCAGTTATAGCTCAGTGATTTACCCTTTCATGTAAATAATAATGCATGTTGCTGAGACCATAACAAATCTGGAACCCAAGGTAAATACCAAGTGGCATTTTGCAGCAAAGGGTTAGCTTCTCAGCATGAGCATTTAATTACACTGCTCAGCACAGCTGACATGTATTAATTTATTCTTATTGACGGTCTCCTGGAAAACAGAGAATTAGGGAATAAGTACTGGCACAAAAATATCAAGTTGAAATACTGGTTTTGCTTCTTGTGTGGTGTCAGTGGGACAAAGTCTCTCTGACTGTACTTATGTAATGGACGCAGTGAGAGAGGTAATGGTTTGAACAAGAGAAGCACTTATCCTGGGAAGCTCCATTTGGGCTTTCTTAGAAGTCACTGACTAGAGAAGCTGCCAGACACCAGAGAGGCAACGAAAAATAAGGATTTAAGTTGCAAGAAAACACAGAGCCTGAACTGCTGGCAAATTTATCACATAGAAACAACTTTCAAATAGATGAAATGTGTCAAATAAGCAAGGCTCGCTGTGGTCAACTCCATAAGAAGATTCACTTCATACAGCAGATGACAAAGTAAGGGAAGCCCTAGATGCTCATGATTGATCTCAGACTCATAACAAAACAGTAAAAATTCAGATTTTTTTGGTCATGTCAATTGATAGAAGATGCAGAAGGGAGTGCAATGAACATAGCACTCAAACCTGACCTTCTTTAGAGAGAAAGTGCCATATCCCAGAAGCTGCACTGGAAGTCTGCCTCTCTGCACACTTTTGTGGCTTCTGCTCTTTTGCTATGTGAATGGAATCAAAACCAGTGGGTTGTACAGCTTCTTGAGATGTCTCTGTCATTTATTTATTTAATTTAGGAGCAAAACAATAATAATTGATTCAATTTAATTTTAAAGGTAGAGGCCAGCCTGGCAAACCTGCTCTGAGCTGTCAACATTTAAACAAAATTTGAGAGGCAGTGAACTTAGAGGATTCATTGTACAGGATAGAGGAATTCTTGGCTTGTTAAACAATTCCAAAATGTTTATTCTTGACAAGAGGAGCTATGTTTCCTACTCCACAGAAAGGTTCAGGGACCATTATGCAGTTGGCAGGCACATCCAGAATTTGAGGACTGCAGAATTAAGTTACATGCACCTCTATTCTGTGGATAAGAATTGATTTGTCTTGAACTCTACTTTTAGAAACAACTCTTTAAAAACCTGAATGGAAAGACATGATCCTGCTTTGCTCTTCAGAAAGCTGCTTGATAATATAAGAAAATTAACTTATTTCTGTTTTGCTAAACTACGGCTTAAAGAAAAGAAAATCAGCCAAGGAAAGTTCTCCTGAATGTTTTAAGACAAGTTTTGCTTTTGGTCATAAGTTCCATCCATTACAAAACACAAGAATTATTAATTACTGCAGACCTAGGTAAAAATATAGTATGTTGAGGAAGATACAGATTCAGTTTTCAGTGAAAATCTGGTCAAACTCTTTTAACTGCATTGTGACAGAGATGGGAAGATTTGCTGGCACACCGTGAAATAGTGTCTTATTGTGCACTCGTCCTGCAGATATTGTGCTTCATACTAGAGAGCAGCTGCTTGATATTCCTTCCTACTGAATATCTGCCTCTTCACAGTTCTGACATGAGAACTTTAAAAAAAAAAAAAAAAAAAAATTTGAAAGGCAAAAGGATTTTATATTTGGGGAGTAAAATTATTTTTGCCAGGTTACATATAAAGGGCTACCTCCCTGCAGGGAATACTCAAGATACCTTTCCATTAATTTTTCTCCAGTTACGTCCCGTAATTAAATTCTGACTGGTTGTTAGCACTCTACCAGCTCAGTTAATAAGCCTTCTTGCTCAAAGTTCAGGGTCCAGATTTCTGATTTTTAAATCAATTTTCCAGCTATTTTCCCTGTTTGACCCCAAGCGATTGCATCTTGGCTTTTCCATTTGTCAGCTTTATTTGTAGGGAAAAAAATGTGTTTGAGCCAATCCCCTGCTTTTCTTGATTCTGTGGATCTATTCACTTAACATTCCAGCTTTCGCAACATGTGACTGGTTCTGATATCTCAGTGTAGTGATGACTCTTTCCTCTTCTTGTTTTTGAACTGGTTCAAGGGATTTCACAAAACCCCTGAAGCATTTTCTTTAGTTGTTTCAAGCAACCCTATGTTAGTTTCGCATATCCTAGGAAACAGATGTAAGCATTTACTCAAGCTTTCAGAAGCGTTCAAAATGTAATGAGCAAGATCAGCACCCTCTTTTTACCCTATAAATTAGATATAGAGGAAGTCTTGCTTTCCAAAGCCCTTGCTGCTATTTCCCTCTTCTTCTGTGTCTCCTGGAAAGGCTGTAAGGGCTGCCCCTATCCCATAAGCAACAAGCCCAAAGCCCCTTTGGCTGCCTTCAGTGTCCCTGTGCCCCAAGGTCTGATGAACTGCAGCAGTTGCTCTATCTATTAACTGCTGGCTCCTGCAGTTCTCACTGCTCCTGAGTTAGGAAATTAATGAGTTAGGAAAGCCCAGCCAAAATCAGGACAATGTCATCTTACCTGAGTCCTCCTGGGTGAGGAGAGAGTCTCCTCTGGACATCCTGATTTACCATCCAGGCAATCAACTTCTGCAGAAGTCTCTGACACTTGAATTTCTTTACAGCATGACCTATTAGTAGAAATTCAGATTGGGAAGTTGTAGCTGGATTTGCAGGTTTGCCTGAAAATTTGATAGAGGTTGGTCCTCTAAGTAATTAAAATAATCAAAGCTTCATTTCCCTCCATTCTTTCTGGGAAACCTGTATTCTTTAAAAAAATATTTATGGGAATTTTCTTCAAACCCATTCCTCCCTTTCATTTATTTGAGGAATTTCTAGTACTGATGGTAGTGCTGTTTGAAAAGTTTTGATTCCAGTGAGATGGTGCATTATTTGCTGTAGCTTGGTTCAGCAGGACTACCAGCCTTCCTTAGAAGCTCTGCCGCTAAGAACAGCATCACTGCTTTGTCTTTATTACCCACTCATCAGACTTCAGTGCACAGGTTTCTATCAGAGAGTATATCAGTGAGACAAATCTAGTGTATCCCATGGTGAAATAATCTCACAGGAATGGGAGAGAGAACTTGACTGCTTGAAATGACCACTGTCTCTCCTGCCTATGGTTTCTTCTTTGATAGGAACGTTAAAAAAATTGTACGGGATGTGAGATTATCCACTTAGCTCCGTCCCTCCAGACTCTTGAGTAAAATGAAAGCTTTCAATCCTTTTATCATTAACTTTATATAATTCAGTGGCAGCTGTAACAAAGAAATTAGGAAATTTGTCCACTTTCCAAAGGAGGGCGGACTTAATGGGCTCTATGGCCTTTCTCAGGATAACAACTAACACTTGAATTCTTGGTAAAATAGCAACTTAATTAGAAAACTTTAGAGGTTTCAGAGTATTTTTTTTCTTCCTGATGTATTCATGTGCTCAACAAGGTCCATCACCATATTTTTATTCTTTTCTGAAATGGTAACAGGCAGGTGCATTGCTTTAAATCTTTTCTGAACAGTAGGTACTCTAAATACCAGAGTCATTTTTTTGCTGTTGTGATCCTGTGGACATTTAACATGTGAACAAAACACATACAATCAGTAACTGAGGCTCTAGACCAGAGTATTTCTACAGAACCCTCTAGAAACACTTGGGGTTTTCAGCCTGTCCTACAGGGAAACTGCTTTGTGAATATCTTTCATATACTGCTGATAGTTTTTGGACAATTGAACAAAATACACTTGAGTAGATGCGTTTCACTCTGGGCTTCCACAAACATTTAGAAAAGGAATCCATACACTAGAAAACTAAAATAAATGGCTACATGAGTGCTTCTGCAGTGCTTCAAAACCAGCAGCAAATCTAAAGCCCCAAGTACCAGTGGCTGAAGACATCTATTGATATGATCTCTGTTAGTCCATTAAATCTTAAGATTAAAAAAATTGGACACTTTTGAATATGTGCATATAAACCAAGATAATTTGCATGGAGAATTAGAGCCATTCAAGCACAGGCAGACCATACAAATTCAAATAAAACTGATACACATCACTGTATTCGGTGGTGTACAGATATAGGGCCAAACCTGAAAAAGGAATTTTCAGGAGACACGGAAATTCATAGATATGCACAGCACTAAGGGTTATGTATGTGACAACTGCACGGTTAACAGAAAGAAGAAACTATGCCAAAATGCTGAGAGAGCCTCCTGCTCCAGCTGACTGTTGGGAGGCTGCCAAGACCAGCTAGCTAATGCAGCTCGCTGGGATAGGTACCCACAGCTCACCAGCTCCAAAGATGTCAGCTAGGTGCATTGGGGAAAGAGGAGGAGAAGTGAGAAAAACTGATCTGGCTGGAAAGACACAGGTCTCTGCCTCTGTCTCCATCACTCGGGAGTTGGGGATAACTTTGATATTAAAAAATGGGCACTGTCAGACCAAATGGTGCACTATTAGTGCCATCAGGCTGTGTCACTTACTGAGATTTCAGTCATGGTAAAGCCTTGCCTTAGCACTTTCTAAAGAGGAAACAAGATTTTTCTTAGTCTGTTTTCCCACCTATAAGACCAGGATGAAGTATTTGCTCATAGAAATTTCATAACAGCATGAATATTTGTGAAGTGCTTGAAAGATTTCAGAAGAAACGCACCACCGGAAAGTCAAATCTTGTAACTGTTTCTTTGGCTTCAATATTGCAGTGAAAGCCTGCAAGCAATATTGATGCTTGTAAAATTATCTGGGCCAATCCTCAGCACTGCTGCCTGAGAGGCTCTGGAAAGTGGTAAGACCAGTTCATGCATCTGCAGTGATTCTCCAAAACTCATTTAGTGTCAAGCTTTTCACTATGTCTCCCTGGAGAAAATCCTTAATTAGAAATTTCCTTTAGATATGCTTTTTAATCATACCTATTGCTTTATGGATTTTTTTCCTACTATCCCGTGCTTGCCATTTCTTGACTCACTGCATTTTAAGCAGTAAGACAAGTTCCTGTGTGTTTCCTCATCTGGAGAAATTTAAATATCAATTAAAATAAATCATTGATGTCAGCCAGGATTAATTTTTTCCTATTAATTTTAAAATCGTTGCCTTTGCAATGTCAGGCTAAAGTGTATAACCAACTAATTTAAAAATACTTGTGCTGGGGGCAGCTTTTCTGCATTTTACATAACTGCATATAAGTGGAAATCAAAATGTAGTGACCTGGGTTTGCACTCAGCCAAGCAAGTACATAACTTCAGCTACATGAACCTTTCCATTGACTTCAAGGAGAACAGCTCTGCTTAACTTGTAATTCAGTGCTGGAGCATTAAGGAACAAATGTCTAATTGTATTGAATAGTTTTCTTGTAGTGACATAAAATCCTCATATGTTCTAAAGCAAATCACTACATCATTAAAAAGGAAGTGACGGCTTGCTTTATTCATGTCACTTCTAGCTTTGAAAATTTTTTTCCTCTCCTATAAGAAAAGGCTAAGAGAATTGGGATTGTTCAGCCTGGAGAAGGCTCCAGGGTAACCTAAATTGCAGCCTTTCAGAGCCTGAAGAAAGATGGAGAGAGACTTTTTATAAGGACATGTAGGAATAGGACAAGAGGGAATGGCTTCAAATTGGAGAGAGTAGGTTTAGATTAAATGTTGGGAAGAAATTCTTTACTGTGAGGGTGGTGAGGCATTGGTTGCTCAGAGAAGTTGTGGATGCCCCATCCCTGGGAGCGTTCAAGGCCAGGTTGGATGAGGCTTTGAGCAACCTGATCTAGTGGAAGGTGTCCCTGGTGTCCCATGGCAGGGGTATTGGAATTAGATGGTTTTTAAGGTCCCTTCCAACACAAACCATTCTGTAATTCTATGATTCTATTCTATGATATGGCCAAAGTTAGGAATTTAGATACTCAAACACCCTGGAATCCTAAAAACACATTCTCAAAACTCCAAGTAACAAATGCTGCTTGCACCAAAGAGCAAACACTGCTCATGCAGCTTGAAACATGGCACCTAAGGTCTGTATGCCTGGTGGTAATGTTAGGGCTTAGATAAGGCACTGCATTGTGTTTCAAATTTGTATTTGAACTCCTGCTGCCCTCAGAGAAATAGCTTCAGTGAAGCACAGATGTGATTTTCAGTATGAGCCAGCATTTTTTAATGTGTAAAGGTGTTGGAGAGGAGCTATATTTGAGGAGGTTGTACATTTAGAAAATCAACTCAAGGAATCATTAAAGCAACACTTACCTCAGACTTGAGATGGGAAGAAAGCAACTAGTAAGGTGTTAAGAAGATTGTGTTAAGTTGCATTTTAAAAAGCTGATTTTTATAAACTACCATTTTACCAGCTGTCCATCATACTGGCAGCAGCAATGACATGAGGAGCCTGGTTTGTGTATAACCTTGCATATTTGGAAACAAAGAATGAACATGGCTGCGCAGCAAATTTTCATTAGCACTCAAGTTCCCAAGTGTGTAGGTAGTAAGATTACAATACTGCACGCCTGCATCTTTTAGTCAGTTACTAAGTTTCATCTTTGAGGTGCAAAAATTATTTTAGGAAAATGGCATAAAAAAAACTGCACTGGGGGATATGAAATTGTTTGAGGGTTTTTATTCCATTGTATGGAAAACACTATTGTTTCAGTCAGTTTATTTGAGAAACTCCAGCTACTCTGCAGAGTGAAAACTGATTACAAGCACATGCAATAACTCCCACTTATTTCCAGCTGCCATCCCTGGACAAGGAGCAGGGTGGCTGTAGTCTCTCTTGCACCTGAGGCATACCTTGGAGCAGGCAGTGTGTTTTCCTGCACAGCTTCTTAGCAGCTCTGAAACCACCATTCTTGTGGCCAAATTCTTGTGTGCCACCTGCATCTTCCAGCTCTCCTTTACACTAACATTGCCTTGAATTAACCGCATGGTTCAGCAACACCTACTGACCTGGCTGGGGACAGTGTTCCCTCCCCACTCCCCTTGACTTCTGTTCATCTGTCATTTGATTTCTTTCTAAAGTTTTTTAAAAAGTTTGCTTAGCTTCACTGAGTCTCCTAATCCAATAATGTCTAATGAGAACATGGTATTCTGCCTGCTTATTTATGTCCTATTGGGAAATAACATTTATGAAATTTTCTCCAATATCTTTATTAAGGTATTTAATTTCTTAATACTTTTAAAACCTCCTGAATTATCTGCAGTCATTTCCCTCGTCTCTTAATAAAATCAGTCATGGGTAACTTGAGGCATAACTCACATTCATGTCTGTATTACTTCCTCCAGGAATTTTTCTCAACTTATGTTACCTTAGAAGTCATGCTGTGAATGAAATGTGAAGTCACCTGGTAACTTTTTTTAAGTTTATATATAAACCTTGTTCTTTGTGCCTGGCTTCATACAGGTGCATGTGTGCATGGACAGACATATAGAACACAGAAAACTCATGTTACCCATTTTTTAAAAAAAGTCCTTGTTATTAATTCACCTTTTTCTATTAGGATCACAGTTTGGTTGAAAGACAAATAATGCTGTTAAACTGTTATTTTTTATAAAAAAGTATTTATAAAAATATATTTTTAATATAGAGATCTCTAGATTCCTGATAGTACTTTTAGCTACACTGTAGTAGCAGAACATCTTATAAACACGTCTATTAGTTTTTAAAACAAGTCTAAAAATGCTAGCCCTAAGGAGCTGATAGACTAGAGCAACAGAGCTTAATAAGAATATGTTAACTGTTAAATGAAAATGTAAATGAGATGAACAAATCTCTATCCCCTCACTCCACCACTAAGGCCTTAGTGTTTGAATAATTTTTGCAAGTATTACTTGAAAATGTTGCCGTATGTTGCCATGAGGTTATTTAATACCTACAAGCACCTATTTTAATGCAGCTTCCCTAAAAACAGTAACCGCTTGTGAAGCCGTCAGCAAGACAAAGTGAGTGTTGGGTTTAGTTTTTCACTATTTACCCTGGTCTTGTTGGAACAGATAAAGATCTTTGACAGCAGGCTTCCAGTTCTCTTACCCTGCTTTAAAGTATTTCCAGGGCTGCATTATCCCACTTGTTTGCTAAATGCAATCTTTCCTCCAGATATATATGAATAGTGAGAAAAGAATCTGACAAGGAAATGCCTTGCTTCCCAACCAGTGCTCTGTTGGCTGTCACTTGCACGAACAGCACTGGCTAAGGCTTAGCAAGTTGAAAACAAAAATTGCTTTTACAAGATAACTGAGCTAGTGCAGCTGGAAATGCTCTTCAGCATTAGGCTGTTCTTGGGCAATATTGCCATGACAGATATTGTTGGATGTATTTAATATTTGGCAAGCATGGCTGAACTACCAGGACTGTAACCCTGTCAGCATTTAAGATGTGCTGCATTTGAAGTCAAGGGTGATATTCTTGGACTTTAAAAAATCTGGTTATTCATCAAGATAAAGCTAAGCAACTTGTATGGTGAGTGGCTAAGTTTCTTCCTCGTAATTTACTTCAGATACAAAAGACATGGTAGTATAAAATCTTGGCACATAGCAAGTGGCCTCCTTTTACTGTGCACACCATTTCACCGACTGCTGCACACATTCCTGCACGCCCTTTCTTCTCATGGCTTCATATCAAAGCAGTAATTAACCTTTTTCATGCTTAGAATCTTTCCAGTTCAAATTACAAACGTCTGCCAGTGGTCACTGACTGAAATTCAGTTTTTGATATGAAGCAGCATTCTCTTCTGAGACCAAAGTACCAGTTGGATTTGTATAATGTACATGCTGTAGTGAGACACCATCATGGTGTTTTCATGTCAGGCACACAGATTATGCCCTTTATTTCTGTATGCTACACCTAGATGTGAGTGCCATGAGAAGTAGTTGTTAGGTGTAGAATTAGAGCAGTGCATGTAGCTAAGGGAGGAACCAAGAGCGCTGAGCAGAAAGGGCTTGAACTCTGCTTTCTCTGTGTCCCAGCAGGCCAGCACCACTTGCTGGCGTCTAAAGGAAGCAGAGGACTGATGCAATCTGGCTGGACTTTTGAATAACAGCTCTGCTTAACCTTGGCTCCAAGTAGACTGGTCAGATGAAAACACTGGAAGGGAAGGGCTACACTATTGCTTACAGGAGTGTTAATCTGCTGCAGATTCCCTTATCCTCTGCAAAAACAGAGGCAACAAGTGAGGAAACGATGGCAGACAACGAAGCTGGGGAATATGAAAAAATTCTGTGCAAGTGAAAAGCCCTTCTAACTTTCTCATGACTTTGACTATACCAACTGGCATCTCTGAACATCACTAAAAATCTCCTGCCCCTCCAGAGCTATTGAGTGTTACTGTGTGCCATTAGTGCAGTCTTTATGCCATCAGACTAGGGATACAAAGGAAAATAGGGGCACAGAAGCAAGATCTGAGCTTGCTGTGCCAAGCCACAGCAAAGCTCAGCAACACTGAAATGCGTAACCTAGGAAGAAATTCTTGGAGTTTTATACTAAACTCAAGGTTTTGTTCCTGCATGAAGCTAGCTATGAAGAGGCAATTTAGTGTCTTGCGGGAAAAGTATGCATAGAGTCAAAGCTGGGACAGAATGAGCCAAATGAGCCAAATGAGAATGTTCAATAAAGTTTTACAATATATGAAGCAAAGGGAAAGCAGTTTGATAACCATCTTCCGTTGCACCTGGCAGGTGCATTAAAATTCATTTACTTTCATTCTACAAAGGGAAACAGAGCCACTGTTTGGTGACTGGCATACTGGATTATTTTCGCCTCTAGCTTTGCACACAAAAATCAATTCAAGTGTGGAAATGAGTCTGAGTACAGGAAAGCGAGCCAATACTGTCAGCACAGAATAATTGATGCAGCAGCAGCAACAATAGAACTTTTTCCAGAGAAAAGATATTTAAGAAAAAATGTCATTTCCTATTTCACTAAAGGGGAGTTAGACTCCAGAAAGACTATGTGAACTTCACAGCTCTCAATTACATATTCACACATTTGTAAAGTTCCAGAAACACTTTATTTAAAAATGGAGTTGTAAATGCATATAACAAAATAACATACATAATAAATGTAACAAAAATAAATAAGGAGAACATGTTCATACAAAATAAGAACAGAGTAATGCAAAATGCTTATTACAGAACACAAAGGTATAAACGCCTGAAAAAACACAAACAGAATCTCGTATGAAGAGCCTGCACCTTTAATCCTTCCTAGCCATCTCCTACTTTCCACTTGAATCTGCAGAAAAATTATGATCCCAAGCACTAAAAAAAAGAAGGAATTATGGTGATGGTTTGGTACACTCGGTTTTCAACACTTAGCTCTAATTTCCATTTATTTTTGCCCTTCAGCACCTTCAAAATGTTTTCTCACAGCCTCTGTAAACCAGTGTCCTTCAGGCTCCCACAGTTAGCTGGAGTAGAGCATATTGAGTCATACATGAAGACTGTTTGCTTTTATTTTTTTTAAAGAAAATATGAAATCCATTATACAACAGATTAGTGGTTTTGTTTTTACAACTCTACAAAAAACGTTTTTGCATTTTTATTAACTGGTCCAACTTTTACTGATTTCCGAAAGCCTGTACAATTTAAAAGTGTACAGAAAGTAGTTTTTTTTAAAAACAAATGTCATATAGGATTATTGCTGAAATATTAAAGACCATTTCATAAAAGCTGCAAAACTGTATCTTTAACTTTAATATATAGAGACTGACGCAAACATAAGAAAATTCCAGTCTATTAGTTACATTTAACAGAAAAAACATTCCTCCAAATTACAGTGTTCTGGAAATACAAAGTAATTTACTTTTATTCTTATTATTATTTCCGAATGTTAAGGTACTGGGACAACTGATAAGGAAAATAGGCTTATATAGGAAACTTTAAATAGACTTGCTTTTCAGCGGTATAAGCAAAATGTCCATGTTAGCAGCCGTCTTCCAGAATCCTGTTAAATATGTAAGACAGGGACAGCTTTACTAGCAAGACTACAGGAAAATATACAGAAGCAAATAAAATCATTTGCTTGGGAGTGTATCTATTGACTAAGCAAATCATGACAACTCTATTTCCAAGTCCCCTAAAGAAAATTTTACACCTCATGATCATTCCAAATAAACAGTAATTTCTTCTGCAAGCTTATGCTGCATTTGGATTGGTGAGAGCCCATTTGCCTCAACACGCTTTAACATGTCCCACATTGCTGTATGTTTAAATTTATTTCCTAGTTTCAACAAACATTTGGACAGAAATGAGATATGAAATACTTCTACTGTCATTAACATCAAAAAGACATTTGAAGAAGATCAAAAAGTGCCAAATAGTCCTTTCAGAAAGTGGATTAAAACACTGTAATGATAATACAAGGACAGTATTATCAGTTTTCTATGTACACCAAAACACTGCTTCCTGTTTAATGATATCGATATGTTCACCTACCACTCCCAGCAAAATCTTAGTGCAAACATAATATGTGAACTTATTTGTAAACCCCAAGACAATTTACGCAGCAACAAGGTTATATAAATCACAGAACTGTTTGAGATTTTCCAGTATATGAGAATGAATGCTTTCTGAAATCTGTCTTACTTTTGCAGTAATGTGTCATTGTAGTCAAAGATAATGTTTCCTATATAAATCATCTAATTCAGAATCAAATGTAACTGTTCAATAGTTCCGTACAAGCTTTAGTGGAGGAAGTCCATTCATTAGAACAGCTTGGCAAAGAGATTCGGGGTTTCAGTAACATTAAATGTTAGACCGTTTGCATGGCTTTTAAAAAGAAACAAATCTATTAAGGGAAAACTGCTGATATAGTAATTCTTTTGCAAAGCACACAACCACAAAGGGCAAACCTGCCACAATCTGCTTTCCTACACTGGTATCTATGCATAACTTTATGATTTGAAAAGAATTTGTGTGACAATCAAAGCATCACAATCAAAGAAAACTGGTTTAATAAAACAACTGCTGTTTGACCAAGCCTTTTTTTTTAATTATAAAAACCAATATTATAATTTTTCCTTGATTTCTAAACATTCCACATGAAAGGTTTTTGTATCAAACACTGAGACGTCACTCACGCAGGGTGGCATCTTCCTCTTCCCCATCTGGGTTAAACCTATTGAAATGTATGCTGAAATCTGCCTCAGATTCAGCATTTTCAAATTCAGCTGCAACAGGGACGGTGGCAGGTTGAACAGCCCGAGCTTCGGCCTGGCAGTTTGGCTGCACTTGAGGGCGGGTACCTTGGGAAACAGGACTGGACTTCGGCTTCGGCTGAGCTGGTAAGACAGGGCTGGCGAATCCCAAGTTGCTCAAAGCATCCAGGGTACCATCAGGGTCAATCATAGCATTAATTGCTAAGCAATAAGAAAAGATGAAAAGGATAGGGAAGAAAACATGAAAAATATGATTTTTTGTTACTATAAAAATACGGAAATCCTTTTCTCATGCTTTTCTTTTTACGGTGGAAGACATGAGATTTTATGTGCGCTGCCCATGACAAAGCAGTGGCATATCCAACATAGATTCCAACTGATCAGTCAGTTAGTATCTATTTAGTCAGTTTATGTGGCTTTTTCTCCTAATGTTACCATTATATTATGCTTTGTTCCAAGCCACCCCCTGCAAATAGCCATAGTTGCTAATTTCATGAATGGATGAAATTTGTATAAAAGAGCAGTCATTTATCCATAGTAATGGATAGGGCAAACTGAAACACCTAGTACCATTTAATTTTATTATACTACTAACGGTACCACCTGGGGAGCCATTCTGCTGTGCCTTTTGCAACTGGATGCGTCTATCTCGCATTGGCCTTTTTAGCCATCAGCGCGCTTGTAGCAAGCGTGGGTAGAGTCCTTCACAAATCTTCGTTCGCGAAGCCTAGCCATGATGATGATGATGATGATGGCTACTAACATATTTGTCACACTTAAGAGAACTTCTCTTTTTTATTTCCAAAAATGTACTAACATCTATTTGACCACCACTGCATACACAAGGAAACAATCTGGCCTAATTTATTTACGTTCTCTAAACACAATATAATTTGTAATAAACTGACATTTTTTAATTATAGTTGAGCATGAAACAAATACCAATTTGTTTCTAAGGATGGTTAATGACTCCTCCTGAAACATTCTTTTTAAACACATGTTTTACAAAGGATTAAATCTGAATACTAAAAATAACAAATTTAGGAAATTTAGAACTAACATAATAATGATAAGCATGGACCACTAATCCATTTGACCACCACTGTTGTAAAAAAATAAACTAAGTATAAACAATACACAAATAACACTGCAACTTCTTTTTAAAAAATACTCAGTTTTTAAACTAAGTTGATTTTGATAAACGGAATATCTGTCTAATTAGCAGACCTTTTAAGCAAAACATACTTCTTTCCACTTTATATATAGATAAGACTTTATGTGTGAAAAGCAAAGTAACTTTTCAATTCTGTAGTCTGCGGGCTCCATAGTTACAACAACTGATTCTGCAGTTTGAAGGGAAGATGTCAAGAGCTAATTCTAAATTTTCATTTTATCGTAATGGAGACAGTTGTGGGTTTTTTTGAGATTTCCTACACTTTACGGTCTCAGTGCATCCCTTATACTGAATTGTGTTACACATGAGGGTATTACTGATGTGCAGAGCCTATTTCATAAAGCCTAATCTCAGGATTCTCTTTCACCTACTCTTCAATATTTACAAAAATATTTCTATTAAGAATGTTTCACAAATAATTACTTTGGGATTCTCAGGACTATGTAATTCTCAGTTGAGCCTTTTCTCACCCATATAAAAAGATATGATCAAAAAACCAGTGATGTTTGTTTAGCAAATGTGCCAGCAATTATATGATATTAATGTATGTAACTGATACTTTAGTTATATGGTATAGATATACACATATATATTAAAAGAATTTGAAGCAAGGAACCACAGAAGAGAAAAAAGATTTGTACCTTGCAGCTGTTTCTCGACTCGCTTCAGTTCCTGTAAGATTGATGATATTTCCTAGAAAAGAAACAATCATATTTCATTATGGAAAAAGAGACTATCAGTAGTGAACAATCCCCCTCCTCAACCTTTGCAATTGCAATATGCTATTTGGGTTGACCCTCCTGGCAACAAGAACACCCTTGCTGATGGTGACCCAGCCATGTCCCCCATAGGACCTGAGTGGGAGCCCTTGAAGCTGGAGAGCCATGTCTCACTCAGAATCTGGAGCTCCTCCATGCTGGCTGCCTGCTACAGTCCATAAAACCCCACCCTGTCCCTTGCTCATCTGGCTGTGCCACCTCTGCTCAAGCACAGACTTACAGACACCATAGTTCTGTAGAAATCGGTCAAAGTAACAGCAAACTTTTAAAGGAAAGTTACAGGATAAAACCAGTATTAAATGGAATTGAGTGACTTACAACCTTGCTCAGATGTGAGTCAGAAAGGGAGATGACTGCATCAGGATTCTGTCTGCAACATTCTGTCTGCCCCCTGTGCCCACGAGACCCTGTACAGCACATCAGTGTTGGGGCCTCAGCACTTGTTTGCCTTACAGACTTTTCTCCACTGTGCTGCACTACTTGTTAACACAGACGTAGCCATAGCAGTGCACTCAGAAATAAAGCAATCATTAAATGTACCACACCTTAAACTACAGAATCACAGAATATCCTGAGTTGGAAGGGACCCATCAGGATCATCGAGTCCAACTCCTGGCCCTGCACAGGGCACCCCAAGAATCATACCCTGTGCCTGAGAGTGTTGTCCAAACACTTCCCAAACTCTGACAGGCTTGGTGCCACAATCACTTCCCTGGGTCATTTCCCTGGTTGTAGAATTAACATATTTATATTAATAGAAATATGTAAATCCTACAACTGAAGGATCCAACACTGAAGAACGTTAATCCAACTACTGAGGAGAGCTGTCAGTATTCTAAAGCTGAGAATTTTCAAAGGCACTGATTTCAGAAAACCATTTAACCCATTTCAGGAAGCCATTTTGTAATGTACTGTGATTTTTGTGGGTGGCAAAGAGATTGATTATCTTGAATTTTACACACTCGTTATGTTTACAAAGATTCCACATCTGGGCTGGACATCAATGTTCCAAGGACAAAACAAACATCAGTTATAACTGTCCTCTCTTAAAGTTTAATAATGATCTGTGGTAGAAATAAGCACTGCATTTGAACAATATATTGCTCTGAAAACTGAGCAGAAACTTGAAAATCATAGATAAAAAAACACCCCAAAGAACCCACTCCTTTCAAATTGAAAAAAAATTGTAGAATGATGAACTTAGGAATAAATATAAAACTTACATTTTTCTTTTTTAAAGAATCGACTGAACCCCCATATTCAGGACAAAAGACTGAGTTCATATCTTATGCTGGACATGGACAAGAGAAACTCCTTATATTATAATATTTCTAAAATTAAAAACTTCCATGAGGAACCTGCTTAATTAAACTTTAATAAAGTAAAAAAACCCTATTGGTGAATCTATTAAATTATAACACTGAGTTACTAATGATTGCTCTTAATAAATATACCATTGGGAAGAAATTACAGGCCAAGCTTTCCATACTTCCAGGAAAAAAAAAAATCAGTCTGGAGGAGTTTAATAACTCATGATGAGCTAACAGAAAAGTGCTAGCCTGTTCAATGCCAGAGGAAATGTATTCACATTTGACTTCTGGGAGGCCAGTATGAAGTATGTGAGCAGTTTCCTCTCCCACCTTTCCCTCAGAAAAAAACCCTGCCTCTGTAAGCTAACAGTCTTAACAGCATGGTACTGCAGATGGATAATGTAACTAGACTCTCAGCCTGCTCTTACATTAAAGAATGTTTTTCAAATCCTACACTCTGTGTTTAGAAGTAGAGGAGAAGTGTACTAAGAAATAACACGTGTGCTCCATCCCCTCACACTGTCACACAGTCTGGTCATGAAATGGCCTGAATTAGGCAGGGTGGAAGAGTATATGAATCAGTTGGAGTTGTAGTGTGTGCCCTAGGGTTATTGCTTCCAGACAAAATCAAGAAGATTATTTTTCATTGAAGAGTCCTTTTATTGCCATGTGTCTATGGATTATTTTCATCACATGTAGCAAAACACAACAATTTCTCTAAATATTAATAATCAGTGTTAATACTATTAAGTATTAATGATCAGTAGGTAGAGTAGTTTTTAGACTGTAAAACAAGTTAATTTGAAAGCAATCTAACATTCAAACTAATGGTTGTTACCTTTGGTAAACAAATGTACTGACGGTCTATATATAGTCTGAATCCCTTTTACTGCATTCTTTATCTGAGAAATTCCCCTGAACAATTCCTTGTTTCTTAATAAGACAGTAAATCTTAGTAATTATTAAAACAGATTAGGTTTATTCTTGAAACATACGTCGTGTCTAAATAAAACCTTTTAAAATTTTTGCCCTCATGTCACTGAAAACAACACATTCCTCTACTGATTATTTAGACATTAGATAAGCAGCATAATCAGTCCTAGAAAAGAACTATCCATACCATGCTCGATGTTTTCACAATAGGAACTTCACTTTCAGCTCGCAACTTGTTTTCAATTTCTTCCCAATTTCTGTCTTTGTCCTTAAATAATATTCTAGAAGAAAAAAATTTAAGAACACTGTTTAAAAAAAAAAAACATACATCCACAAATTAAAACTGAAAGATTAGATAACACAATATAAGAAAGCAGCATAGGCAGTACTGAATAAAAGAAAACTCTGAAGTACTGAAACCTGATAGAATCCAATCGTACAGTTTAAATTTTCAGGGAAGCATATCAGGTTTCAGCAAAATCATTCTTATTGACATTGAAATGGCAGTTCTGTAGCTAAATACTTGCTTATGGAGTTGAAAAGACACAGATATTTCTTTCCTCTAGCACACAGACATTTCTTAAAAAATCCAACTATTTACCATAGTCAGATAATTCACCTTTAATACTGCATTTTATAACAACTGCAAAACATAAGGTAAACAAATGCATCTTTTACATTTGTATTTTATATTAATTTAATAAAAAATAAAACCACTTCAGGAAATTAAAAAAATACATTTCACAGAAGAAGTTTTCATTGAAAAGTCTCAATACATAAATTTTATATATATATATATGTTTTAGTAGTATGAGTATCACTTGTATTACATGTTTAAAGAAGTATCTTTGTAAAACCCCAAAGCATACTGTGAGATTCCCTTTTTTAATGTTTTGTTTCCCTGCTTGATACATAGTTTTTGTTTGCATTGTCATATCATAAATATAATTTAAACTGTCTACGTTGGCGCAATTGGTAAAAAAAAAAAAAGAAAAAAAAGATATTTAAGGTCTGGTTACTGACACCACGATGACAGAGAGGAGTCCAAATCCACTTCTTCTCTAACTTTGACATCAAAATTAAAAGTTAAAAAATAGCTGCAGTAAAATTGCTAAGCAAAACAAACCAACCAATTTCAAACCATGACCAAAAAGTAGTACATTTTAAAGAAATTATTTCTGTAAGTATGTCTCTGAGGAAATAATTTTTATGGTGGAAGTTCAGGATATATTGAACCTCAAAAGACTAAGAATTTGAAAGAAAGCTGGGAGACTTGGTACTGCAGTTCTGTTCACCTTTCTTCAGTTATTTATACCCTATGGAAAATTCCACTCTCTATTATTATCCTGTCAAGAAAGCCTAACTTTGCAAAATATGTACTACCCTGCCTTATTTTATCAGTACACAGATGTCCAGAGACAGCCTATCCAGGAGGTGCTTTAACTCTTCCTCTGTCTTTGAGGTCTTCACGCACTGCTGCTTCAGGATGCGTTTATGTTGGAGGTTTTGCTGACAGGAAGCGCTACTTTGATGACACAGTGTCATGGGATTGAGGCAAATGACCACTTCTGCCAAGTGAGTTGGGTGTATTCAAGTGAGTCAATTCATTCAAGAGTAAACATGAATACGTACTTTTTTGGGGGGAAGGAAAAAATAAAAGTAATCAAAACTGCAGTGAAGAAAACGTGAAACCCTTTATGGCCTCAAATAGAGTCATCATCTTTTATCAAAGTTCATCATCAGAGCTCTGGCAAAATTCTCTTATGTTCCTGAAGGGAGTGCCAAACCTTGCAAAGACATACAATTGCAAACCTAGATACCACAAAGTCCAATTACAATGGAAAATTTAGGATTTGCCTTTCACTGAGGAGTTCAAACACATTTAAAAAAAAAAAAAGCAGCAACACACACTGGTAAGTAGCAGAAACATAGAAAATAAGGCTTTACTTAGCAGTAAATAACACTAGAAAAAACCCATTATATGCTATTGTGACATTGTGTGATTTTTCATTTACATTCTTGCCATGTTATTTTAAAATAATTCTATCTTGATGTATTGTGATTAGTGCCTTTGCTTGTATATGTGGTGTTCTCAGTCTTACTCTTTTAGAGATAATGTTCTTACTTCTCTTTTACAATTTGAAAACCTTTCATTTCATAGGTCACTTTATCAAAAAAAAAAAGGAGGAAAAAAATGAAAGCAGTGATTAAAAATTTTGAAACTGTTATTACTTTGACTACAAAGTGAGCAGGCCAATTTGTTTTTACTATAAATTTAGGAAGCCTATGTCCTTTTTACTTCATCTTTCTGAATTCTTCATTTAGTTCATTTTAACTTCCTGGGGGATCTTAATCTCTGTCTGCTTTGACCTTTCTCTTTCTAACGGTATTCTTCAAGTTAAAAGAATATATTTATAAATGCCTGCTGCCTTCTGCTCTTGCCTTTCCCTACCTTCTGAGGCAAGTCTTACTTGATTGTGCTTAATCCTCATTTTTTGTTCACGGCACTTTGCAGGATGCACAGCAAACTGCAGAGACCAAGAAGTAGTACCTCCACTGACCTGAATGATTTTGTCTGACTGAAGAGGCACTTGCCTGCTACATGCCAGTAACACTGCATTCACACTGCAGAGCACTGATAAAACCAGGCAGGTCTGCTCACTGCAAAACCTACTTACCTCTTCCTCTTTGTAATCTCTGCAAATTTTCTGCAAACTCATTGTAACATATAAAAGCACAAATACAGGCTAGATAGAGAATGGACTGACAGCAGCCCTAAGGAGAATGGCTTCGTGGGGCTGCTGGATGAGAGGCTGCATATGACTCAGCAATGTGAACTCTCAGCCCAGAAAGCCAAATGTGTCCTGGGCTGCATCAAAAGCAGCACGGCCAGCAGGTCGAGGAAGGGGAATTTCCCTCCTACTCTGCTCTGGTGAGCCCCCACCTGCAGTGCTGCATTCAGCTCTGGGGTCCCCAGCACAGGAAGGACATGGACGTTTTGGAGCAAGCCCAGAGCAGGGCCACCAAGATGCTCAGAGAGCTGGAGCATCTCTCTTATGAAGACAGGCTGAGAGAGTTGGGATTGTTCAACCTGGAGAAGAGAAGGCTCTGGGGAGACCTTGGAGCAGCCTCTTAGTACCTAAAGGGAGCCTGCAAGAGAGCTGGATAGGGACTTCTTATAAGTGCATGTAGTGATAGGACAAGGGAGAATGGTTTTAAACTAAAAGAGAGTAGGATTGGATTAGATTAGATATTAGGAAGAAATTCCTTACCATGAGGGTGGTGAGGTACTGGAACAGGTTGCCCAGAGAACTTGTGGATGCCCCATCCCTGGAAGTGTTCAAGGCCAGGTTGGATGGGGCTTTGAGCAACCTTGTCTGATGGCAAGTGTTCTTGTCCATAGCAGAGGGGTTGGACCTAAATGATCTTCAAGGTCCCTTCTAACACAAACCATTCTGTGATTCTATGATAAGGCAGAAAAGCAACCAAACTGCTTAGCTGCTTCCTGAGAATCCTCCACAGTAACTAGTTAGCGAAGAATGGGTTACAGGATACATGGCAAGAATGCCGCAGAATTTTAAAATATAACGCAGTTTTGTGTATACCAGCAAGAAAGAACCTGATTATACAAGTTGAAAAAGAATTACTGAAAGGTAACTTAACAAATATGCAGAGAACTTGGTGAGAGGAAAGAACAAGGCACTTGAATTTGGTTCAATCTGTACCCCATGCTAGTACTTGGGGAAAAAAAAAATCCAGTTTGGCCAGAACTGGGAGGATCTAGATGAAGAATACAGTGTCAAAAGCTTCTCTCAAGCTCATTTCTTAATATAAGGTAGGAACAACGACAGAACTCAATAGAACTTGGAACGTTATCTATAAATTAGAAACAGAAATGGCAGCGGTGAAGCAGGGAAGAAACTAGTCAAGCAAAAAGATATATTTCATTTTGTCCTCCTACTCACTTATTTTCATGATTGACTTTAGCTCATTTTAATTTCTGATAGATCTGCTTGTCAAGAATGACTGACAATATTTATGTTCTAAATACTTTAACCAAAGTGAAATCGGTCTTCCTATAGAACTAACTTTTGCAACTAAAATATCACAGAAAGAAGAGTGTTCACTCTCACAGGAAGCATGTCTTTCTCCATTTGGCCCCAGCTAGAAAGGATGTAATTTTTTAATATATGCGATGCAATTTGTAAGGACTACAATTGCCCTATGTTGTCTGTGCTCTCCACAGATAAGTTTACATTGGTGACAAGAAAATTTGAGGAAGGACTTGTAAAACACAGTCAGGCTTGCTGGCTTACTCCTACTGGTGCCTCTAAAAATTTCTTCTCTCCTTTCAGGTTTCAGTATTCTGGAAAAAGCCACAACTGCTAGCCTGGTAAATCCTGGTGATTCTCCTTGTAACTATTCTGGGCAGAGATTTTAACTGGCTTAACTTCAGCAGAAACAACAGAAGCACACCAGTTGGCTGAACTCATGTACGTCAAAACAAAGCTAAGGTTAAAATCTGTAATAGGTGATAGCTGCCTCATGTGCTCCCTGAAAAACAATTCTAAAACTAAGGCTGTTTATCTGATTCAAAATACTAATGAAATTATGAATAACATGATGTTATTCAAAACCATTCTGAGTATCAGGAAAAGGAAGTTTTGAACACAGCCCTGGGGAATATACTAAATAATTCCTTATTAATGAAAGTTTACTGCATTTTTATAGAAATAAGCAATTCCACTGTTTTTAAATATATACAAAATATTTGTAGGTATGCTTATATTTATAACATCATACATGACCACATCATTATTACACTCATTACAATGTAGCTGACTTATCTTTTAAGCTCAGAAAATTACATCAGAAATGTGTAAGACTTGAATATAACATTGCCAGTTAGCCACCACTAAAAAACAACACACAAAATGCCTTAGAACAGAAATAATAAGAATGGGCTACAGGCTTCTAAAGAATTGATTCCTCACTCAGTGATATTCTTCCTACTAGAAATAGTGGGACTAGAAACGGCAGATGATCTAAAGTTTTTACCAATTTATATAGATAATTTTTTTCTTCTTGATTTCTATGGTCAAATCTTCTTTAGTATTCACATGAGAATACAATCTTCAGATACGTTGGTATTTTGCTGCTTTTACTATGTGGATCGCCCTATGCTGAAGTAAAATTGTGATTTGACGCTAAATCGGTCACTCGTAATATTTCAATATCTGACAATTCCTCGACAAACCATTTAATTACAGACCTAGCATTTTCTCACATTCAGAAAATTATGCATGAAGATCAGCCAAATGACTTATTTTTAATGTTCTCTATTTTAAAATTATTAACTGCACAAAGACATGGAGAAGAACATGTGAATGATACGGTCCTGAACTCTGTATTTAGAATTTTCTTTTATTCTTGCCAACCCAAGTGGTCACCAAGTGGTTGCGCAGTCACACATTCAAATTAAATGGAGCTGTTGACAGAGCAACATGTTACCATTTTTGATGTGTCTACACTTTCTCTTAGCTACTATGAAATCTTATGAAGGTATCTAACGATCTGAGCAGGAATTTTCAATTAAAAATGACAGGTGGCTACATCTGTTGTTTTACATTTAGAAGTCAATAGTGACCACATTGTCTCCAGAGCAAGTTGTTTTTCAGAAGGATTTACTGAAACTGCCCCATTTGTTCTTTCTTCCTAAAATGCGGAGTCCCTAGAAAAACCTGGGAAACATACAGGGATCAATTTTACAGTTCAGCAATGTTTTAACCCTATCTTTCAACGAAGGAAGTTTTACAAGACTTGCATGGAAGTCATGCAATTTTTGCACAGCATCTGCATATGCTGGAACAGCTCCTCTACTGGGAGTATGATGGATGTTGTTCTATCCATGTAAACTTTGCTGATATTTCTCACCATATAATGTGAAATAAACAAAAGGTATAATGGAAAAAGAATTCATTCCAAATCTTTCTGAATGCTAAAAAAGCCACACGTAACATTGCTTTTTTAAAAGACAAGTTGCTACTAGGTGTATTTGATCTGTTTCTATTATACATTACTCTTTTACTAGTGGGAATATTGAAGAGAGCAGATATTTTCAGCAATAACAATAATTTTTAAAAACCCACCTGATTTTGCCAGCTGTTTTGTCTATGGATTGTCTTATCTTGCGAGAAAATTGGAAGACTGAGGACAACAGCAAACTGTCCCCCATAACCTGCAAGAAGTTTTAATAAAAAAGGATATTATTAGTTTAATGGGAATTAAATACAAACAATTCCATATATTTTGGTATCTTTAACATTAAAAAATCATACTTGTGTTTTAATTAGTATCATACACAATCATATTTGAACATTTTGCAAATAATATACAATATTTTCCAATATTAATGCCACCTGCTAATGGTAGGAAAGAAAGGATAGTGTCTAGAATATTAAGTGGGGAGATAATTGTAAAAGCTTAAATAGACACATTACTGGAGAGAATCCTGTTGTGTACTCACTTCATCTCTGCTCCAAGTCCTTCTCCGGGTAATTGTTGGGGGATCAAGGGCATCTGTTAGCTGAGGTCTGGCATCACTGGGCCGACCATTCCCCTCTGGTGGTTTCGAATGCACTACTGGAGGGATTTTTCTAAAATTGAGACTTTCATCAAATACTCGGTCCACCAACTGGGGGATAAAACAAAAATGCATTTTATGAAATCTACTGGATACATGCAAAAATCAGATTCCTATTTTCTCCTCCTGAAACGCCTATCAAATAAAAATTCTATTGTCTGGTACAGTATAAAATGATTCATCTCTTATGAAAGAATATTTTGTAAAAATGAATTTATTTTTTTTTTTTAAATATGAGACTACCTCACAGAAATTTCGCTTATGGGTAGGTAACATAATAGTTACTTATAAACTGGTAGTGAATAATTTATTCCTTTGATCAATGAATATATCTGTGGAATTAAGTAGAGTTCTCTGAAATGTAGGGTTTTTCCCCAGATTAGTCATAGTGTTACAGAAAAATCTATACTACCTAAAGGAGATACTGCCATCTGCAGTACGTACACAATGTACCATATTTATTAAAGAAGAAAATAGTTATTTAGTAATATAAAATTGGGAGTGATCTAACTGGTTCTGAGAAAATGAGCACTTTGTTTCCTCAAAGAGTAGCCATAGTCCATGAGAATTAAAACCAAAATCTATGAGAGTGTATTTATGATTTTTCTGACTACCCAACTCACAGATTTTTTATTACTGTTTATATCTTTTTTTCCACAGAAAAAGACAGTATTAAACTAATCACAGTAAACTAACGTATTAACCAAACTTTATGCACACAAAAATGAATAAAACACATTTTGAAAGGAATACTATGAAGAAAAAAATGCAGTAAACATTTACAACACATTATTATGGTGAATTGTAACATGGTAGAAAGTGATGATTTAAATTCAGATTAACATGTGTACCAGCGTTAGACCTGTGATGGTTACTAGAACAAGTTAGTCAATATATTCATAGAACAGCACAGCAGAGATAGTCAAAGAATATAAGACTTATTAGAAGCATAATGCAAACTTATTTCAGGGTAGTTTTTGACAATGTCATTAAGAAAGAAGATGGTACCTAAGTATTTCAGTGTTCAGAAGATGGAAGTTTTATGTCACCTGTGAAAAGAGTGACTTTTTTGTTTTTAATAGCTATGCAAAGAATTAAATATATACATTTTTATATATTTGAGCATACACACTAGTATCTTTAAATGCACTTAGATACTATACAATGGTATCTAAGGCTACAGACAAGCAAGAAACATAACTATCTTGTTCCTAAGTTTTGTGGAAAAAAAGAGACAGACAGATAGTATGCATCCTTTTGACAAGCTGTGATCATAGAATAACTTCAGGGTTGTTTGTTGAAATGTAAAGGAACTTTAAATAAAAAAAAATGTAGAGATCATGCACACGGGTTGAGTGGAAATAACTAAAAAGCTATGCAAAAATGCTAAAAGCAAAAGAAATAAAGAAAAGGAAGAACCTTATGCATTTCTCCATGAAGATCTCCTACCTCTTCTCTAGTGTCTATGGCAGAGCCAGGGGTGGTGGCAGCAGTGCTTACTGTGGTACTGGGGGCAGTGCCTGATGAAGTCACTGAATCTATCTCTCCTGCTACATCGTTGATTTCCCGTGCGATGAGAGCCAGATCTTGACTGATCCTAGTAATAAAGAGAGTGTTACATTCTCCCCTACAAATACTTTTGGGCCAGTAGAGGCCAACCTTGGCAGCCTTTTAGGTTTTAAGTTCCAGTTCCTTATAACTGTGCTATGAAAATGTGTACAACCTTTTAATCTGAAAGTTTATTTGTAGAACCATAAAAGAAAATTTTAACTGAAGCTTTTAACAGCATGCCTTTCTAGAAGAAGAAGGTAGCAGGCAGTCTCAAAAGACAGAGTGTCCTTGTTTTCTTTCTAGGATTCACAGATGTGTACACAGTGTATCTAAGACAGGGGATGCACTGGAAATATTGCACAGACTTGCATACCTGCAGTAAATCTGAAACACTCAGACAGCGTTTAGTTTATACCTTAGATTACCTGCTTGCAAAAACACATCTTCAGGACCTCTGATTATCTAGCAGCCCTGCAGCTCCCTCACGTGTCTGAAATTCCAGACCAATACCCTATATCCTCAAATTAAATTAAGACAAGTTTTCCAGTGAGAAAAACAGAACATACTTGTAAAAACCTGGGCACTACAAAAATACATCTGAATTCTCAGTCAAAGATTCCTTTTCCTTTCTTCTGACCCACCATTTTAAAAAAAATAGCTTTGCTCTGTATTCTGCTCAGCACAGGGAAGAAGCTTGGCTAGCTCAGCTTGTGCTGCTCTTCCACAGGACACCCCAAAACGAGGAGGGAACAAGAAAAAAACTCCCACAAAGCAAAAGCTAATGGCACCTTGAATCTCCAGCTTGTATCACACAGTTCAGAAGACCTAGAATTCAGAGCAGGCTGCCAAGTGATCCCCTAGCACACTTCTGCCTGAGAGGACTGAAGGCATAGGAGTCGACAGCGCTAATTCTGCACCACCACGGACTCGGTGAATTGCACCACCCACCACTCAAGCAGAAGGAGGTGCACAGCCACGTGACAGTGACACACACCAGGCTGGACAGAGATGGATTGTTCAAGGTGAGCTTCCTTCTGCGCTTTATTTTCACTTTGTCTTCAAGTCAAAAAGAATGGACACCACTGACCTAGAGATAGTTTAAGACTAAGCGAGCAGAATTTCAACTACCAAGGCAAAACTAACTAGAGAAATTTCCAGTCAAATTCCTACACTGTATTTTGTGGCTAAACATCAGCAATATGCAACAAAGTGAAACTTTGTGTAGCTTAGGTACATATACAGTTGAGATAAGGCTGTAGAAGATTATGTGGCAATTACCCATGGCAACTCAAGACAGTATTTCTAATTTTAAACTATCAAAGACTGGAACAGTAGAGCATAAAACAAGTCAATTGTTCATTTAAATAAATTAAAATATGATAAGATCCTATTACTAACTAATTTAATCTAATTACTACAACTTTTGGGTCAACTTTAATTTGTATTTCGTGTTCTCATATATACATACGATTAAAAAACCAATATTCTAAGTAGTAGAGATACTAAAACACCTACTTCTTTTATTGCACACAATCATCTATCTCCTTAAAGACAGAAATTGCTAATAATCACTTAAATTTCTGGGACAATTCTGATATTTAAAGAATAGTTGTAAAGAAAATAAACCCCAGGAAATTTCCATTATCAGCAAATTCTCCCGAAGACAAATGTTATTAAACATCATAATCAAAAGTAGTATCAATCAACTGAGACTTAACTCTTTACAGAAATCAGCAATGCTTCAACACGCCACAACCACTTCATTTGAGTTCTCCCCAAGCAACAAATATTACATAAAATGTCAGATGTTTATATAAAAATGAATTCAAATAAATCCTAAAAGTATCAGAATAAACAACTCTAACATGGATGGCAAGCAACTTGGTAGGCAATTATCATAGTCAAACACCAGTCAAGTGAACAAAATCTGGAATTATTTTCAGTATGACAGTAAGTTATAGTCAGTACTCAATTAAGTTTCTGTACAGAAACAATACAGGGCACTAAACAAAAACGACTGTGAAAAAGAAAATTAGAAATCAGTTGTGAGTAGTCTGACTTTTCACAAATGAAGCGTTCAAGTAATTCTACATTAACTTTTAGAAACAGAAAGTATTGCTTAAGGAGTATGTTTTGTGTAATGAGGGACAAGAGACTTAGGCTTTAGGTACACACTATTTAATCTGCTGCAACTATAGGTTGCCTTGCAGATTTTTACTGCTTTCTACATCACACCTAGCAATCATAAAAGGCAAATCAATTTATTCAGAGAGGCAAAACTAAAATAAACCTCAAATTCCCTAACCCCCTCAAGCTGCTCCAGGAAATATTGCTATTAGATTCGCTCAGTGAGCAGATTCATGCAGCTACACAGCTACCCAGTTTTCAACGCTCTGGAAAAGGTGAGAACATGAAGCTTGGGATGGGGGAGAGCATGACTATCTTTTTCAAAAGCCTGGAACTCTAGTTCTTATTTAACTGTAGGGAAAGAATACCCAATATCAGAAAAAAGAAACAGGAGTACTTCTAAGATATCTGTAATAGTGCTGAACTGCTGGATTACCAAGAACATTTTTATGCTTAGTCTACGTTACACTTCCTATACTGAGTCAGTTGATTTTGTAACAATACTTTAACATCCTTAAATAAAAAATATGCAAAGCTCCTGTTATTTATATATATATAGGTGCATACTCCCTCCGTGTCAAAGTGGCTTTAAATCAAATTTACTTATTCCATTAAGTTTTTTTAAACACCTCTTTCAATTTTTCAGTTTTATTAACATCTGTAAATTGGGAAGTCTCTGAAAAGTGCAAACTGGTCAGTCACGGAAGACCAGTTAAAACACAATATGATGATAACATGGATGCAATGAAATGCTTGTCATACAGTCTCTACACTACTTTCTGCTGCATAAGTATTTTACGAAATGCTTATCCCTACACCTGCCTAATAGAATCAGTCATTCAACAACAAAAAAATAAATCAACCAACTTTAATGAGAGCATGTAATCACCTATTCATTTTTTAAAACCTATAAATAGAGTTGAAGGGACTCTGATCACAGAGGCTGGTCTGAGGGCTGGGATGGAAGAAAACTCCATGGTAGACAACAATAGAGCATATGGTTAGCAAGGCAAGGAGAGCAGAGACAAAAAATCTTATAAAGGACAGAAGTTAAAATTAAAGCCAGGGGAGCAATAATGTGAATCATTACAAAGATATATGGAGGCACAGAAAGGATCAACTAGTGATCTACAGCAGTGGGGCTCAGCAGAGGCTAACTAAGGAAACTGGTATTGGAATCAGTGACGATACATGACAGTAATCTGGAATTTCTCAAATGTTGATTGCTAGTTTTCTTAACCTTAAATAAGCTTATTTAAATACAGTTTGTGTGAAATTTCTATATAAACCAAAAAACTTGGCAATACTCATTTGAGTCTCTTGCTACTTCCACCAAAAATAAAGCTGAAGAGGTAGGATAACAGAAGGTACACAGTCTTCAAAACAAATTTAAAACCAGTATATCAATGCAGAAAAAGGTAAGAATCCCAAGGGAAGAAAAAGCCCTGCAAACCTAACCATCAAATGAGTTTAGACTGAATCATCAGCTACTTCCAGTGTCAATCTGTCCCAGATAAGCAAAACGTACCAAGAAGTTTCACTGAAGTAGAGGTTCATCAGTACTTACAAGAAGGAAGTAATACACTATGGCTATCAATTTTTTTCCCCCATATACACACAGTCCTCCCTATAACCATCTCTAACTTTAGATTACTAAAAAGAGAGAGATGTTTTAGGAAGATGATTTTGAAGATGTTTATTTCATGATTTATCCAGATACTATGAGACTCCCTTAGGTATATTCTGTGGGCCTCTCTGGGCCTCTAATCTTCCCTTTGCACAGATCACACTAGAAAAACAAATGCTGAAAAATATTAACAAGAAGAGGAAACAAAAAATAATCACACCAAGCAAAACACTTTCACGGCATTAAGAAAATACTCCACAATATTAAGAATAATCTTAAAAGGAAAACACTTTTCCTGTTCAGGCTTCCAAATTAAGTTTTTTGAAAAGCTTTGGAACCTGAACACTGGCATCTAAGTGTTAAATAACATTTGCACACTTATATAGTTTTATTTATTTTATGGAAGCTATCTGAAGTTTTCACTGCCTGAGTGTTGCATGATATGGGAATAATTGGTTACCAGAATGTAGAACTACCTGTTCCTTGGTTCAGTTGAAGCAGACTGATATGAGCAATAACAGAAGAATTAATATACTAATCTCAGGGACTTGCAACAAAAAAAAATTACTTTTTGGTGAATACACATGATTTAAATCAGAAAGTATCTAACATGAAATAACGTCTAGATAAATCAAAAATTAAAATGAGAACATGGTCTTTCACATTGCCAAAATTACTTTTTTTCTCTCTCTGTCACTTGTGCATTGATCTGAAATTTTACCTCAATATAAATATAAAGGTAGTACAAAATCACATATACTTCAGCCTCAGGAAATACATGAAGTACCTCTGCAAGTCCCACTAATGCAACTGAGAGTTCATCCTCTTGGACTGGGCTATCCTAAGTCAAAAATTACTATCATTTTCCATTAAAAAGAAATGTGCTGTAACACGAGTGTTCTGTCTGCCAGTCTCTCACAAGAAGAATTCTAAAGCGCCCATTCAGTTAGTGAGTGAAAGCAGTAAGTAGAGTGATACAGAAAATCCATTAGCTCTCTTTCTCCTTTATATGCACCTGTATAACCGGTCGGCTACAATTCTTTGTTATTTTAGAGGCACTCCTTTAAAACCAACCTTGCTATCTCTTCTCGGTGAGCAGTCCAGTCACGAATGTAGTCTTCCTGTTCCTTTATTCTGTGCTTGAATGTATTGCTACTTTGAGCTGTTGTCCCAGAGCTCTGCAGTCGTGTGGTTTTCAGGGCTGGAGAGGTACGTAGACGGGTATGTTTAGGGGAATTACGGTTTGATCCGAATTCATCTTCTGAGGTGGAAGCATAATCTGTAGGAAAGCGCCTCCATCTTGCACTTACTAAATTAGTTTAATTGTTAAAAAAGAAATATTATTGCATCTTAAATAAGAAAAAACAGTATTATTTCAGTAACATCACAAAAATACACAACTATTCATTAACAATCCCCAAATACCTTGCAAAAGGTTTACTACATCTTAAAAAGAAAGCTACAAAATTTGTGTTAAATAATAAATACTGATTAATAAAAACACAAAACTGATGCTCTTTGTATAATGATGAGTGAAGTAAGATGTAAAAGTCAGTAATTGTATATGAGCTCAAGCAAACTATTACAAAACAAGGGCCCAATTAATTAACATTAAAATATATAGTCAGATTGCACTTTTTCTGCAGATTTTTTCCCAAATTTCATTCCAGGTGTATGTGATACACACAAAAAAAATGAAGAGACATGAAGGAAGGATGGAGCTGGCACCAAGACTGGGACGCGTGCTTACGTATGGAAAGCATAAAACTCGTAGATGGTGATAAGGTCTTTTCCAACCTTAATGATTCTATGATTATGTGTTTAGTATGGAAATAAAATATGTAAAATTAATATTGTGTTAAAAAAATCAGCAGCACATCTATAAAAAAAGCAGACTCAGAGCAAAAAGTTTCCTTTACTGAAAAGTTCATTTTCCAAATGAAAATATCTGTTCTGCAAGTCACATCCTAGAACTATTTTTCAAGCGTTTTTGTGGAGTTTTTTTTCTTTTCCAATCTGACAATTGTTCCTTTTTTAAGCAACTGTAAAGACTTCTACATGTAGCACGTAAAAGCATTATAGAGCTCTGCTGCTGAAGACAGCCTGAAGTATAGGAGAACTAAAACTAAGTAGGAGGCTTTCATCCCCCTATGAATTACTGAAGTTGAGAAAATGCATTTCAGATATGCTGTCCTCAAACATTCCCTGCAGGATGAGATACCATTAGGTGTAAAGGAATCCTCATCATCACAATCTTCTAAATTATTGCAGGGGATTTAATCCCCCAAACTCACTGACATTCATGAGGCTCTATAAGTACTGTAGAAAATTAAAAAAGTATCTGATCACCTCTTGGTAATTTAAAAATAATACATGCAAATGATATTGTTTTTACTATTACAAAATGCAAGAAATAATACTGATTTCTCCTGAAACATTTAAAAAAATATTACAAAGGAAGTATACATAAATATGAGTTTAAGTAACAAATAATGAAAGTAATTTTTACTTGAGAAAAGATCTGTGTAATGCAGATTACAGTGTGTAGAATATAACATTGGTGTAAAAGCTTACATCTCTTCCCTCATATAAAGAATGCATTTTCAATTGCTGGAAAAAAAATGTGCTTGTGTAATTTTTTTAGGTTTAAATGTGGGCTTCAAATCATGTCCAGTTGTATTTTTTTTTTAGATATAATAGCAAGTAAAAATGTCTCTCCAATCATTTACTGATCTCTTTTAAGAGGTTTCAAAGTTGTTTGATCTTAGGGAAGTAAATATAAGCAGAAAAAGCACATTTCCCCACCAATGGCATGCAAGCAATGTGTGACCAAAGTCCAAAGAACTCTATGAGTTGAGCCCACATTTTATCCATCCATTTTTGTTTAATTTTTTTGTCCTAGTTCAAATTATATATATCAAAATAAACATAAAATTTATCTTAAAATCTCTCAAGTAAGCTAGTCCAGCAACTCAGCACTGTACAATGAGCATATGTAATAACATATTTAAAAACTAAAAAATTGAATGAGAAGTGAAATATCAGAAACAGATTTGATTTCTAGTACTCTACCACTGTAAGTTTCAACATCAGGATCTGGGTCTGGGAGAAGCTTGGATTTCTCTGTGTACAAAATAGTGTTTTATCATGTTAATTAGTTTTAAAACATTCAGGTTAGAAGCATTTGCTTAAATAAAATATATTGATGAGATTAGTCTTAGGTCCTCTTTTCCACCCACACTATTTTAGGAGAAGCTTATACATTCAATAAAAAATAAAGAATTTTGTAAAGGCTTAAACATTTCAGAAATGGCATCCATAACAATTGTGTACATAGTATCATAAAAAAAACCTCTCCATTTTTTAAGACCAATTAATTTTAAGGCCTAAAAATGTTGGTTTGCAAATAATCAATGGGTATTATCAACAGGTTTCTCATTAAAGTTATTGTAAAAATTTCGAAGTTGTATAATTCATAACAAGCAATATCCAAGCACGTTTCCCAGTAAGGTGGCTACACATTTGCAAAGATATGCTTTTAACGCTACCTATAAATTATGCAGCCCCAAAACGCCATTGTAGTTTATGTAGATTCTGAAAGCTATTGTGCAGTTGCGTATCTCAGACATCAAAGACTGTGAATATCAGTACCACTAACTACAAAATCCTCCAAAACCCTGCCTAAAACAATCAGCATACAAATCTAATTTAGTGACTACTCTGTGAGAGGTATAATGTCCTGACAACACATTGAGCTGGCAAGTTTGGTGATTTGGACACCATACTCTCACTTTTAAGATCTGAGGACAAACTTGACCGAATATATTCCTTCAAAAATATGCTACTCTCATTGGCACATTGCCTTCTCGAGGTTTATCCGTTTCAAAGATCCTGAAATTTGGTGCTCAGTAGTGCAATAATACTAAACTGTGCTTAATAAGGGTTGTTTCCTCTCCATTATCAAATCTTCTTTTTTTTCCCCACAGTTACCTCAACAGCTAGTTACTCAAGGTGTCTCTGTTTTTACTTGATGTTTGACAGTGCAGCTTAGCACTTTTGCACTAGGTCTGATCCTGCTGTTTGTTATCCCAATACATAGCTCCTTCTGTAACATCATCTTCAATTTTCCTTCGTTGTTGTGAAAATAGGTCTTTGGTCTTCTCTGTTTTTATTGATCAAACTCTACTGTTTGTTCAGACCTTTCATTGCTTGTGGTATAAAATTACTAATTCTGCTTCACATGCCTTCCCAGTGTTGTTATCAAGCCTCCCACCATAGAAACACCCTGGTAACTACTTTAATGCTGGCAATTCTCATCCAAGATGTTCCATTTACCGGTTTGCCCAATCCCCTTAAAAGAAGCAGCAAACCACTTCAATGCAGCAGCTTTTGAAAAGTTTAGGAAGCTGGCAATACTTCACACGGACACAAAACTCAAAACCTATATACGGTTTTGTGAAAAACAAAAGAAGCAGTGAATTGACAACATCTAGGCTTTACCTTTTCAAAAATCAGCAAAATCACAATGTGAACTAAGTATTAGGTATTCAAGTAAACATACAGAAGTCTTAACTGACACTCTCCCCTGACCTAACATTGCCACCTTTCAGGCTGCACGTATCAATTCAAAACTTCAATTAAAATGGAAAATATGCTACTTTTCCAATTATATCTTGCAAGGAAAGACCAAGTTTTTCTTTTAAGTTTAACCTTTCTTTTTTGTACCTTTCTAGACACCTGTCATAGTAGCAAACAGATTCAACTTTACAGTTCAGCAAACACCTCATTTGTATCTTAGCAGAAATTTCTATTCAGCTAATAAATGATACAGGCAAAAGACACCTGTCTAGGGATTACACACTGCTAAGAATCCTAACAAGATCCATTTGTGATATACAAGCAACAAAAGGACAGCAGAAGTGTGGGAATTTAGTATTACAGTTGTTTATATCAACTCTGAATGGGATGCAGTAAAAGAGAATCATTAAAAAGTCTCAGTATCAACACACAGCACTGGAAGCTACTCTATTTTGCTCTTTCTTAGGCTGTGGATTGGCTGCAAATATGGTAGAGCTGGCAGTATGACAATTCTAAAAGCAAGTGGACATCTATTTTAGATATTCATTCCACATTAAAGTTCACTTATTTATAATTACCACATTTCAATTTTGGTTGATTTAATATTGCTGTTGAAAAAACCTACCAGCCTTTTACACTGCTTCCACTTACAGTGTTGACTTCTAACAGGACAGTCAGTTAAAATTCATTGACTGTACAGATTTTTCCTTCCACACATAAGGTAACATTATAGTAAAGCAACCAGCACACCAAAGAAGATCAATATGATTTGGAAATCATGACAAAATCATAAATTGCCATGATTTGGAACAGAGAATGGGAAATACAGACGTTTCAAAAGAAATTACTTAGCTTTATGATATTTAGTTAGGTAGTGCATAATTTTTTCAACTAGTTCCTTCATTGTTATTATTCTTATAAGAACTCCCTCACTTTGGTAGTTCTGATTGCATATTTACGAGCCTACCTTACAAATAAGTACTAAATCTTCTAGGTAGTAAATAGTGCTTCTGGCCTTCTGAACATCTACCACTATGATTTGAGCAAAGAGATCTCTGCTCTGTTTTTGTAGTAAAGCAAATCAGTGCCGACACATCTGACTGCCACAATGCAGTAACTGGTTTCAAGATGAAGAATATCCAAAGACTTTAAAGATTACAATTTCTTGTCTTTATGATTTTCAGAGAGAAACCTCCCCAAGCCCTGAAAAAGAAGCCTCTTACTCCAAAGAGTGGATCAACTAAAAGTCAACAAATGTTTCATAAGAACTCCTTCTTAAACCATTTTTTTTTAAATCCACATACTAAAACCATTTAGTAGTGTATAAAATTATTTCAAATAATCTCACATACCTGAGGGAGAATTATGTGCTGAAGCCAAGGATTTGGATTTTGAATCTGAAAGTCGAGAAATGCTATTGGCTCGAGTTCTAGCAGAAACTTTACTGCCATCTCCTCCTGCTAGCAATCTTGAACCACTTCTGATAATAGCTTCTGGGGTACGAGATGAGGCAGTGCTTCTAGTTATCGTTGCTTCAGAATCGCTACGTGCTGATAAAGAGCCAAGTCGATTTCTGCGAGGTTGAGCAAGTAAGTCTATTCTGGAAATATTTCTCCTCCCTGATGGAGGTTTTGATGTAGAACTTGTAGTGGACACTTCGGAAGCCACTGAAGCCTTATCAGCATCAGCAAGCTCGCTATCTGAAACTTCACCAAGCCGTGCTCTGCGCAAGAGAGAAGTCCTTGTGGGACGAGGTCTTGGAAGAGTGGTAGATTTACTAGATTGACCAAGTGCAACAGGAGAGGTTTTTGACTTAGTTGACTTTCCTTCCATCTTGGAATGTAAAAGTTCATCTGCTGAGGCAAAAGGAACTCTTCCATGTGATTTGCCAGAGTAGGTTTCCTGGTCAGATGACAAGATATCAGAAATGGCAGAATGAGGTACACTAGATGTTTGGTCATCATCTGTTAAATCTACTGATGGTTGTCTCATTCTTCCACTGGATTGCACAGTTTTGCGAGCATCAGCTCTAGACCCACCATCTGAAGATCGACTTTTAGTTTTCTTTTCCATCTTTTCCCTGGCACTTGTTGTAGAAGATTTTAAAACATCTTTTGAAGGAGAACCAGTGGAACATCTATCTTTATATAAGGTTGTAAAGCTCTTCCGCTTCTGCGTGGATTTTCTTTCAGTGTCACCAGTAACGAGACTGATTGTGCTGGCTGTATCGACATCTGATTCTGGTGATATGGAGTTATCTCTGTTATAACTAGGAGTGTCAGGACCTTCATCAGTTTTATTTTCTTCCCGCAATTTAGCTTCAAGGAAAGCCATTACAGCTTCTGTGTCTTTTAAAATGAGTGTTGTATCTAGACTGGAATCAGTGTCCATTGAATCACTTCTGTCACGTATCCTATTTGCAGATACTAAAGGGGCAGCAGATCCACTTTGCTTATTAATGTGAGGAATAAGTTCTATAGGTATATTTGTGCTAGGCTTATCTATTGTAAAGCTACCTTGTCTCACTAATGGTTTTGAAGATTCCTTTTTTTCTCCTCCAGGTATTTTAGGACTTTGTCCTCTAATAATTTCCTCATTTTTTCTTCTTCTGCCCTCAATCTGTGCCAGCTTAATTTCTGCTTTATCTGTAACATGTCCAGGAGGGTTGTCTTGACTATCCAAAGTTTTGGGTGACATAACAATCTCCTCCCTACCTTTCTCAACCTGGTTTGCAGCAGATTTTGTAGAGGATAATTTTGTGGGTGTCCAGTGTCCTTGCTCCTTTCTTTCTTGTTGTTGAATTTTTGCTAAAGCTTGTTTCACCACAGAAGTTTCTCTGCCAGTTTCAACTCTCTCTTTACTAGAAGAGCTGGGAAAAGAAAAAACTTTGTCTCCATTAGCTCTGGGCGAAAGACCATTCATTGTTCTGGTTGACTTTGCATCTGAGGCACGACCTGGAGTTTCTTTCTCCTGAAGTTCAGTGTCTTGCTTTTCACCTATTTCTGACCTCTGATGAGATGTAGCTTTTGCTTTTGAGTTTTCATTCACTTTCTCCTCTTTGGGAAGCTGCGGAAGTGTCCTCCTCTTTCGCTCACCTTGGCTGGTCATAGAAGCAGCTGAACCAGCACTTCTAACAGAAATACCAGACTCACTGATGTCTGTGTCTAAAAATTAAAGAGAAAAAGATACCTGATAAGACATTCAATAGCAAGGTAAATAGATTAAATTTTTAAAACTGTGTAAGGCTAATGCAACAACATAAAACAGAACTGAAAAAAATCACCAGTCTATCCTGCTATTCTATGGCAGTATTAATTATACTTAGACAAACACAGGTTAGAAAACATTTAATAAATTCTTTTAGTCAGCTCTGTAAACTAGGATCATACATACAAACTAAGTTTTTATGATCTCACAGTAGGTTAAAATAGGTACATAAGAAATCACTGTTACATCAGCATAAAATTACAAGAGGAAGTGGAAAGCAAGTCTTACATTCCTAAACACCTTCAGGACCAGATATCAAATCTAGCAAAAAGAGTTAAGATCCTCCTTCTTCCTCCCTACTTGCCTGTTCTACAGCTCACAGTCTTGTCTCATGGAGAGACTACATCCTCTCCCTGCGAGACCTCCCCTCAGGCAAGAGGCTGCAGTGCTGGGAGACACACAGCAATATGGAAAAGGCCTACTCATGAACAAAGAACTTACTCTGGTTGAGAGAGCAAAAAACATGCTTTTAACCCAAACAAGACACTTTAGTATAGAAATACACAAAATGTATGAAAAGCATCAAAAGAATGCAGTACTACTGCTAAAGAACTTTAATTGATGCTGAATAACTCTGTTTTAGAAACCAAACTTTATTTTTCTGCAGTGATGACTGTGTCTTCCTTGCTCATTTAATAAACACAGCAGTTGCGCTGTCAGAAACAATCAGAGATAATATGAATTTCTCTATGAATTGCTCTTACTTTGAATACTTGGATAGAAAAAATTTTTTTTGCAGTTAATTTGCCAGTTGTAGCAATATAATGTCACAGACTTATAAACACACATCTGTCAATTCACTTTTTGCCAGGAGACATCTATGAACAACTGCTCTGCGTATCCTGTTGGGATTTTCCTATCACAGCTTGCCACCAACATTGGATGTTCCAGGAATATAAAATGGAGTATAGGGCTTCCCTCTCTGGAAGAATTCTCCAAGCAATTAACTGAGTATCAACAATCACACTGTATGTATACCTGCTACTTTCTATCTGTGTTCTTCAATCTATCTTTTCTCTTTGCACAGTGTCACACCTTTGATGAAGAATGCAAAATGCCTCACACATTTTTTTCTATAATCCATGTCAGGATATTGATTTTGAGAAGAAGGAGGTATCTCTGAAATCTAAGCAAGGTTTTCTAATTCCTGGACTGTTTTTTTCTAGAAAATTATGAAAAAAGTTAAAGTTCAATGAAAACCAATATGATTACTATCTGTGAAGATTGACTTCTCTCAGACATACACACCAGATCAAATATTTTATATATATATATATATATACACACATACATATAGGCATGTAACTTGCTTCTTGGTGAATTTCAAACAGTTTTTAGTAAAAAAAAGTGTGGAGTTGTTCAGCGTTGTATTCGGTTATATATGTGTTACGTAAAGTTTAACTACTAAGATATCTTAAGAAGATACAGGCAACTAAGTCAACAGGACAGATTTTGTGAATTGGTCTTTTGACATACATATCAAATTTTACTTTTATTACACCTTTGGTGCTTAAATGCTTTATTTAGCTCTCCTGAAGTATTTTAGAATTTTGCAGTATGTGTATGTGCTACACAACAGTTGCTTTACTTTATGTCATAAAGTTCTTATAATGGTAAAAGAAGCCCTCCTCTCTCCCGAGAAGATCCTAGTTAGTGTTCCATCTGAAAGTGACAATTTAAAACAATATGGAAAACCCCCGATTACCACCCAAAGGATCAGTCTCAGTAGCTATGTTTTTAAGTGCCCTGTATGTGCACCCAATCCTCCCAAATAGCGCAAAATTTGCTCTGGATTTCCATTACTCTCTGTATATCAGATAATTTAATTTTCCCCCTTTCCATCTCCTTTGGCTTTTAGTATCCTAGGCAAAATTCAATGGTTATGAGGCGAGGAAAAGCTACAATAGAAGGAGCAGTTACTGGTAAGAATTCTTTCATGCACTGATACAGATGCTTGCATTATGCAACATCAAAAGCAGAACTTCTTTGCAAAACTTTTCCCAAAGATGATCATAACCTCCAAAGTGAAATTGGGATGAAGAAAAAAGCAGAGGAGAAATAAAAATAAGCAACTCTTTTGTAGTCAAGAGTGTAGATGTTAAAAAACAAACCGCTTAAAAATCAGAACTGTGAATAGGTAAACTATGGAGGGACATAGCCTGAACATCTGGCACTACAAGGAAGGGAGATAAAGTTGTTCATTGCTAAGGTTTTTGGTGTTTTCAAGAAAGGTTTTCTGTACTTCCAAGGCAAGGAAGGATACTATGCTTCAGCTGAATGCTAGTCTCTCATGCTGGATTGTTTAATAGTCATTATACTAAAGTATAATTTGGGGCCAGTACCAAGAAAGACGTAAGGAAAGAAACATACTATGCAGACCAACCCAAACTGCAGTCAAGTTAAAGTTCCTCTAATATTAACAGTTTTTAAACTTTCCTCTTTCAGTACCGTTCAGTGTAATCCTGGCACTCATCTGCCATGCCAGACAACACTACAGAAACACTGTTTCTGCTAGGAACTTCAGGTGAAGGTGAGGTACTAAGAGTAAGGAAGCTGCTTAAGTAGCGTACATAATCACTTTTTTCTCCCTTTCATAGGTTTCTTCAGCAGAAATATGACAACAAGAACCGTTTTTAATACCATTTTCTAATGGAGCAGGCACAGATGACTCCAATCTCATGTCATCTTCGTCATGACGTGTGTGATTAGCAGCCAAACTGGCCCACTGCGATACCCAACGTTTACCTCCAGGATTAGTAGAACCTTCCTAAGGAAGAAAAAAAACCAGAAGAAAATTACAACTGTTTGATAAAAAGCATGGTATCTTTCCAGGTTTTTCCTGAATAAATATGTCAGACACTATTTTCCTGAAGGAAGTTGAAAAAACAGTTTACCTCAATAAATTTTAGAGTTCCCAGCTCTAGAACGCCAAACAAAAAAATAAAATCTATACAGTTGCAGAATCAGTACCAAATAAAGTTCCTAGTGCAGTGAACTTTTAAACATTAGAATCAATAAAAAATGTATCAGAACATTTGCTAGTTCTAAGATCAGGTTATTTCAGTCTTCAGCTCTGAAGTGCAGGAAAAAAATATGGGGTGTGGGGGTGCATTAAAAAATTAAAAATGTGCTTCAGGAAGACAAGAAAGTGACATTTTACTGGTTTAGAAGACCCTCTTGTCCAGATGAAATATTGTATTTACTTCATTACAGAAAGACTACCTTAAGGACTGAAAGAGTAAGGTAACTTATGATGGAAAGGAAAGGAAGATCAGATTATTTGTCTGGCCTAACCAAAAAAAGAAGCAAAGATTAGATTTAAACCATCCTACTGGGTAACAGTGAAGTCACTGTCATCAGTATCTGATAATTTTTTTTGCAGCTAAACTAGAGAGAAAATTAATTTACTTTCTTGACAGTAAGCATTTTGAAACCTTGAAAACTTTTAAAATGTAAAAAAGGACAAAATTAAACCAACTTCTTGTGTTATATAATTTTTTGTCAAAAACTGACTTCTAAATATAACGCAACATTACTGTGTTATCAAATATATTAGTCTCTCTTGCTTATATCTCCAAATAAAGACACCTGGCAACTGCCAATGCATATATATCTGCACATGTACACACGCACGCGGACTGTACACTATCAAAGGCTTTATAGAAATTTAGATAGTCTAACTTATTGCACTCAAAAGATAAAGTACTGCAAATGACAGAAATCACTGCCTATAGTTCCAAAGGAGTTACATAACCATTGGCAAGTCAAATGAGCAATAAAAGAGATGGGAAAGCTGTGGAGATACCAGTAACTTGCTTAATAAAGACACTTGTAGGAGCTATTCCAAAAGTCACCTGAAGCTCACACTTCTATCTTCACACTTCTATTCAAAACACTGATTTTTGCCTAATGCCTTTGCCACTCTGGGTCTTCAACCAGGAACAAACTCTATATATTTTATAAAATTCATGTAGCAGAAATGGAATGGTGAACAATGTCATCTAGTGTATAATAACTTCTTTCAAATTAAAAGTTACTTAGACTTTTGAAAAACTTGAATTTAGGATCTTGAATTTCTCCTGATTAATGCAGACAAGTGCAACATCACAAATCTCTTCAAGAATATTATGAATGTAGTAAATCAGAGATGCACCAAGTACTTTGTTTGAACTATCATACAAATTTCCACATATTGAATTAATTCTTTAGAATCAAAATGTTACAAAATTCAAGTCTAATAACAGCAAAGGAAGGCAATTCAATGTTTGCTATTTATGGGCATTCCTGAATACAATGCAAGGAAAAGGGTGCCAGGAAGAATATTACAAAAACCCTGTGCAAAAACACGCAGCATTTATGCACTGACAACTACTGCCAAAACCTCATTTTTCTTTCTTATCTCTAAACTTTCTTTTCTCTATTTCCTGTCTGTACTAGTGAACTTCCACCTTTAATAAAACAATTAATTATAGCCAAATACAAACATGACAGACATCCCAACTGTCTTTGCTACAGAAAACTACAATTAGTTCCTTCCGTACCATCTAAACAATTTCAGAGATAAATGTGTCACGAATCTGAATTCTACTTCAAAATGAAGAAACATATTAAATACTTCACAGATTAACTGTAGTAAAGCAACACGATAAATTACCTTTCTCTGAATGTAATTACACCGCCCAAAATGGTTTCTACATTGCAGTGCATGTAAATGTGTGCTTTGCTAACTCTCCAGATATACAAGCACAAACAACAAAGCTATGAAAAGCAGTTTCTTCTGATAGTACTTTAAGCACATCCAAAAAGTGTGAGGTTTATAAAACACACATCTAAAAAGTTATTACATATAGTTATCCTAATGCTCTTCCTATAATCCATATCAACTTGCACCTTACAGGCTCTCAAGTTCAATCATTGAAATCTTCTCTTGAATAACAAAAAGAATTTCCTTGTCTTTCAGAAAAGCTGCATTTACACATCAGATACCAGCCTTTTAACTTCATGTTAAATCTGCTTTCCCTTGCACACACGAACTCAACAGGAGCAATAAATCTTTAGAAAATGTACCAACGGATTTCTGTGGACTGATTAGTATTCAGCCTGAAGACTTAGGGCTTCAGGCTCCACACCTGAAAAAAATTCACAGCACACACATTACACCTGGAAGCATCTCCAACACCTGGCATTTCAGAGCAGAATAATATTCTTTTAAAAATAAATTTCAACTAGCTGAAATTAATTAAATTAAAAAAAAATGTAAACATGTATTTTCAGAGACATAACTCCACTCAGTTCAAGTTGTAAGAATTGTATTATGTCACCTTTTCAAAAACTGAAGTGCTGTCTTGAAAGCAGTTCTTTTAGTCCCTCCCCACTACACCTGCTTCAGAACTATATTCCTCCAGGGGTGACGATCTTCTTACAAATTTCCATACATGCTTTATTTACAGCCAATGTCTTCAATTTGTTCCTGGAACAACACTGACGCCTATCTCAAACAGTTCTATTTCCTTCTGTTACATTTACTCCATTTATACCTCAAACCCCAGCAATTGTACCCATCTCAGCTACTACTCTGCTAGACTAAATGAATAGCATTCATCTGTTCTTGTAAGGTAAAGCTCCATTCCCTTAATATTCTGAGCAGAATTCTTTGTTCCTTCTCTAGACTTGTATTCACTGTTCTTAACCAAGAATGGTAACAATTCCAGGGCCATTATTACAGAGGAAGCTTCACCATGGCAATAACACTGCCCTTTTGTACTAACAATACACTTCCCAGGCATCCAAGGGTCCTATTTGCCTTTTCACAGCCACATGATATTGATGACACATCATCCTACATTTCAGTATAGCACCTAAGTTCAAACAAAAAAGCAAGTATCAAACTTCAAACTGAATGGTTTGCTCTACAGAAGGACAGGAAAGTAGTGTAATTAGAGACAACAAACAAAAGGAAATACAGCCTCTAAATACCCCACTTCTAAGAAGCTATATAGCACACATTTACATGAATTAAATTATTCAATATTCAGAATGTCAGTAGTACTATTTATTTTCTCTTTAGTGGGAAAGACATAAAATGGGCATTCAGAACTGCAACAGGAACATTGTAGTCAATGGCACTGATGACCCTGCAGATGAAGAACCAGGTTTCTAACTGTGCTTTGGTCTTACAAAAAAATTAAAAAAACTGAAACAAACCAAAAATCAAACAAAAACCAGAAGCACATAAAAGACAATGTTGATAAACCATTATTTAGGAGCTGTGGTTAGCATAGACAACTGACCATTGAAAATTAAAAGAAGCTGGATGGATAAATGATAGTCCAAATGCCTGCAGTATTTTTATTTATCAAGCTCACATTGTAAGAATAAATAATAATAATAACAACAACAACATTAATACTCTCTTTGTTCTCTACCTTATTTAATTTTTGTTGTTAAATCACACTTACCTTGGTTGGCAAGTGGCAGCTTATAATACAGAAAATAAAAACATTTAAATATAGATGGATTTAGTACTCTTATTGCCTATATCCAATCATTGAAAAGGCAAGAACCAGTGTATTCAGGCTAAATCCAACCATGTCATGACATTCACTCTGCATTTTATTTAGTCTTATGACAAACACTATTCCAAACTACTAAAGACTGTCATATCAAAGGAAAAGCTGAGAATTTCTTTTATAAGAAAACCAGTTTCTAGGTATGTTATTCATGATACTTCACAAGCCCTGTAAAGTTAAGATATTTCAGTTCAGAATAAATTTTCAACCCCCAAAGTGACTCTAGGTGAACCTGCCCTACTTTGGTCACCCTTTCCATCTTCCTGAATTGAAATTTCTTAAATTTTTATTCTTTGTTTTTCTATGTCAATCATGTTCTGGATTCACCTCATTCTGCTAAACCATCTACAAGAATAACTGTGATGGGCAGCTAGAATAAGGTCCATCCAACAATCTGAGTGGATGCAAGACTGGAACACTGAGCTACCCTCACCATACCTGACTGTTTAGCCAAGATCTTCAATTAGGTTGAATCTGCAGCTCAGTAATGCAGTAAGTCTTCCAAAACCCACAAGCAGAAAAGTTTGCATATGAGAATATGACACCCACATACTTTACAAGTTAAACACACTTGCCTCGTCCTTTCCTAATGACAAACAAACTGAGAATAAGTTTTGGCAGTAAGACTTTAGATACAACAATCTTCTCTCAGGAGTTATCCTCATGATTGTTTTCCCACTATTTCCCTAGAAAACACAACTCTAATTTTTTGAACTGCCTTCTCTTTTACTTCTACATATCTGTCAACCAACTTCTATTTTTAACTTTCTCTGACAAGCCTTTCTTCCACCTTCATCTGTCCTCGACTCTTCTTACACTAATCCTTGCGATATCCACATTGCTTATGTCAGTTTTCCTGCTTGACTTACCAAACAATTTTCATTTTTTTCCCCATCATCATGACTTGTAATAGTATTTTAAATTATGCTAATAACCTATTCTGTTGCAATATACAAAGACCTTTTAATGCAGCCACAGTAATTAAATGGCATAATTCTTGTAATTTCAACCTAAATCAAAGTGAGTTTTAGTATGTTGTTGCCAGGTTTCTTAAACCTGCCCTATGATTGCAGAAGTCTCAGTCCTCTAAAATCAAAGCCTGTTATTTGCAAAATATGACACCTGTAAATCCCTATTATGTTTATAAAATATATCACATATTCTGCTTCTGAAATTATAAGAGTCAAAAACTATCGATACTCTTGAAAATTAATACGGCACAAAAGACCTGAATGCTGCAAAAGGCATAAAAAAAAAGGAGAGAAAGAATGAGGTTATAGATTTGTGCAAAGCAGTGAGGTGAAAGGCAAAGTTTGGCAAATTTTTCCACTTGATATGCCTATGCTATATGGCAATAATTGACGCAGCTGTAACTTTAGGGAAACTAGTCAAAGACACTCCTCTAGACAGATTGTTAGACTTATTGTCTCAAGACTTCACAGTAACTAAAATACAACCGTGATAAACCACACCTTCTCTAGGAGAAGCAGATTTGTAGATAGTAAAATCAACGTATTTGCATAGCAGGCACATTACTTTAAGCTCTTGATATATTTTAAAAAAATGCTTATTTATAAAGTTTGCTAATTTGTAGGATCATACTTCAGAAATAGTCTCCCAAGGGAAGCAGAAGTTAGTGTGATGTGCTTCATTACTGTTACCAGACTAATTCTGCTCCAGTGTGATTCTGTTCTGTTCCAGACAGATTTCAAGTTACAGTTTATCCATCACAATGATATCAGAATGTCTCCCAAAATTTCAATATAAAATACCATTAATATCTAACCTGTGTGCATATTCTGAGCCATACATAAAGCCAGGCATTTTTCTCAGCTTAATCTTTCACTAACTGATTAAATTAGACTGTTTCTAAAGGAAGTAATATAAGTGACTCATCATGAGTGGTATCTCACTGGAGAACTCAAACTGTGAACATAAAAACCTGAAGTCCTCTGGCTTCAGAAAAAAAATCTGAAAAGTATTATCCACCACTTTTTCCTAGCTGACTTTGTATCACACATTAAATGCATACATCTTATTTCTGAATTTTAATATAGTTAATTTTTTTGGGCTATAAAACATAATCAGCTTTTCCTCAGTTCCGTTGCACAATTTACAAGTAGTGTATGCTGTGCCAATGTATGTTGCAAGGAAACTCCTGCTACATTTCCAATACACTTGTGTTAGTGCACATAGAAAGGTAGCAAAGTTTGAAACACCTTCCCAATGTAAAATTTTGATAATGCAATAAAGGCCTAAGAAAAATAAAATACTTATAGATCTGAGCCAATGTTTTCCAGGCAAGATTTTGTTTGCTGTTTAACACTTACAGGTCAGTTCTTAGTGCTCTTTCTTATTGGAAGAAAAAAGAAGACCGTCAAAAATTAAATTCTACCTCTGTGTCAAGAAATCCAGTTGTACTCAGTGGTCTTTTTTCTTCCAGCACTACTGTAGCAGAATTTATAGCCCAATCTTTTACTAAATCTTTCTGGTTCTCGTTGATAACAGGCCTATTATAATCCTGGCTGTCATCCACTCCAAATACCTGAAAATGAAACAACATTACATTCATTAACCCAGTACCATCCTGATACAATGTTCAATGTTAATGGATGGATGGTGGCATGCTGGATAGTGAAGTTAAGTAGGTTTTGTTGTATTATGCTTATCTGTCATCTTGGTGAATTCTACAAATTAAATATTAGAAATATCTAGAGTAATAAAAAAAAGAGTGGAAGTCTATATCAACACCGTGAAAATTCAAGGAGCTGCTAGTTGGAATGGTCAGATATGAAAAAATGACACTTTGATGAGAGAAACAAAAGGTAAAAGCAAATTCATTACAAAAAAACATTTTACAAATTAAGGAAAAAAACAATACTGGAACCACAAAATTTCCAATTTTTTGCTATTACCTAGTGAAAACAAGAAATACAAATGCTTACATCTGCTACTAATATACTTACTGAATTATTTCTCTAATACAAACAAAATTTCTGAGTTTTTCATTTGTTAGGGACTTAGCAGATGTTAGAAGTCCACCAGGCCTCATGAATCATGTAGACTCATCTCATTCAAGATAAGACTTGCCATAGTACTTTTACTACACTGTTTCCTAATGATGCTTATATTAATCCCTTCCACTTATGACAGAATAATTTTCCCATGACATTTGAAAACCGCTGCTCAGAAAAAAAATTCTAGAAAACCGTTATTACCACGGCAATTTAGTAACAAGGACTTAAGCAGGAGAGCCAGCATACTGTCAAATTTCTCGTGAGTCACAGATACTATGGAATATGAATTGCTTTCAGAGTTGATGTATACTTCAGAGATATTTTAAGAGAATTTTGCATCTTGGAAACATGTAATTTATAACATTTTTAAATTTCTGCCTAACAAATAAATTCACTGCTTTACTACCAAGGGCTTAGACATTAAAAAAAAATTTACAGAATAAAATGCACCTCACATACACATTAAAATCAGAAACTAAAAAGAAACTGTTAACATCAAAAATTGTTTTGTCTTATAAAAAGACAAAGAGAGGGAAATGATCTTCACAAATGTTGTCCTCCTGTAAAAAATACTACTAGGGCAAAAGAGAAAAAGAAGTACAGAATTATTTTTTCCCCAGAAGTGTTCTGTAATTCAAGTGTGCACAGGAAAGCCTGAGGACTGGTCTACTACAATTCTGAACAAGGTTGGTGTATTTAAAAATGGATTCACCACTAGATGGCCACAAACCATAATGTTAGTTTCTGAGAAGCAGACAAAGGAAAAAATAACAATTAAGCATCCCGCCATTCAACTGCTTAGGCTCTTCTAATTGTCCAGAAAGAGCCTGCTATAGCATTTATACATTTATACCTGAAGAAGCTTTCTCAAATGTATTTGTATTTTGCTCTCATGAAAAAAGCCTGCTTTCCTGCCATTTTAAAATGCAAGCATGCTCCCCAATTTTCGATTTATACAAAAATTATGTCCAGATACACTTAATCAGAAAATGCTTAAGAGTATTTAAAAAATGTTTACTTACTTTTTTTAAAAAAGTGATACAATTTTTTGATTTAATTATATACTTATGATTTGTACAGTTGTAGCAATTTTTGAAGATGCAAACCAATTATCACCACTGATGCCTTTCTTTCAATATATCACTATTCTGTGGACACTTTCTTTGTGTAGCACAGTTCCATTGATTACGAATTCTACATGTTCTTTTAAATGAAAGGAAATTCTGTTTTTATCACATAAGCACCCGAAGGAAAATATTAATTCCACACTTCCATATCTAATCAGGGCTACAGGAGCAAATTGCTGCCTGTAAATTGCTTCATATTATCTGACAGCACATTCATCTACCATGTCAAATTTCTTTACTTGTATCACAAATGACAGCACCTAATGCTTCTTTCTTTCAGTCTTACCTTTTCTGATACTGAACTCCTGTTTAAGCAAATTGGGTTATTCCTCTTACATTACTGAAATTACAGCAAAACCAAATCTGAATATTACCTTTTTTTTTCTGTGAAAGGTAATATGGGTAGCACTAAGACCCATATAATAGATTTACCTTCTAATACTACTCCTAATGTTCCTACTCTATATAAAGAGAGGATATCAGAAAAGATACACAAAATATTTGGGGACAGTATTATTAGATAGGGAAAAGATCTTCTATAAAAGTGTATTTTTGTAGCACAATTTCATTCTACATCTTGGAGCACTGATATGCGCATGCCCTTGCCCTAAGTTCTACTGCTACACAACTATAAGGTTCCTCTTCTTACAAGAAGAGATTCACACAAGTGTGATACAGCCCAAAGACCAAATCTCAGACCTGCGATATATAAAATCCCTTTGAAAAGTTTGTCACTAACACACATTTAAGACTTTAAATACAAAAACTCTACAAAAGACAAAAGAACTCACGTTCAGTATTTGATAAAATTGTCTCTCTACCGTTTAGAAAAATGCAATTTGTGGGTTGCTGCAATAAGGTATGTGTGCAAACAGCAAGCTGTTGTGACTGAAGCCGGAACAGACACCTCTATCTTCCTGCAAAGACTAAATACATTCTTCAAGGCTTCCAATTCTTCAGATGTTTCTGTTCATTAAATATCTTCACGATTTCAAAGTCATTTAAGGGAGGTCTAGGAGATAACTTAATCAAACCAAGAGAATCCTGAGGAAACGCTGATGACGAGCATCACAGCATCTCTCATCTATTTATACAAAAAGACTGAGGTTTCTTTCTTTAAAGCTTTTATTTGTCAGAAGCAGAAGATACAGCTTAAAACAGAAGCAACTATTAGATTATTTTTATTAAGCATGTTTTGGGGAAGAAAAAGATGAAGACAGATTCCACAGTACGGATATGGACATGTTGAGCTGTTTGAAAAATGAGAAGAAAGGCTTTTTTTTTGTTTTATTTTTGATAAAGGAGGTAAATGGATTCTATAATTTTCTATAGCATTCATCTATAACTTCAAGAACTTTCCCAACCATCACAAATCATACATATCCAGCACACAGCTGTCAATGGAAAATGAAAACTTGCCTGACTCTTACACTTTTTTTACATCACTGTAAATAATGATTTTCATAAAACCATGATCTTGCATTTTTTGAGAGAATCTTGGGAATGCGAAGTAATGTAAAAAGAGTAAATAAATATAAAAAAACAATTCCTAAAAATATTAAAAAACTCAACAAGCCAACAGATATTAATGCTGTTTTTTTTAACAGATGTAATTTAAAACTGAAACTACCAGAGAAAAATATTTCCAAACTAACAGCTTCCTATAAGTATTCACTCTGGAAAGTCAAAAGTTTTCTGCTCTGCTCTGCTCTATCATTTATTTTTATGAAATTATATTCTAGCAGAAAGATTACATTACTTCATCACGAATAATTCAAGTTTCACGAAGTTACAAAACAAAAAAACAGGATGACAATTTTCACAGAACCCCTGAGAGTTAACTGATGGAAAAATCTAGACACGGCACCAAGTTGCACCATTACACTGGGTTCCTGCAGGGTCCTGACACGTTTGTAATGGTAGACTAGTCAGAAACATGGTATAAACTGTGGTGGTTGTGTTGTAAAATGACTATTTTGTTGTCATGAAGCATGGTACAATTTCCATTGCAAATCAGGACATTTTGAATGGCAAGGGAATAACAACAACACTTGCTGTAGAAAGTCAAGCCCCATTTATGAAATGCAGTCAACATAATTTTATTTAACCTGCAATCCAGTTGGCCTCTGAAGCAAATGGATTAAACAGGTGATAGTCTGCATCGTGTTGGTCCCTTCAGTACAAGAGAGACACTGTGTAACCAGGGGAGCTCAGAAGGGACCATCAAGATTGTCAAGGCCAGAGCCCTTTACCTGTGGGGAAGAGTCTGGGGAAGCTGGGCTTTATCAGTTTGGAGAAGGGAAGGCTTCTGGGTTCCCTAACAGCAGCCACCCTGTACCCATGCGGAGTGCACCAAGACGGCAGCCAGCCTCTTCACAGTGCTGCATGGCAGGAGGGCACGGAATAACATGAGTAAGTTGAAACAAGCAAGGTTCAGACAGGACATAAAGCTTTTTTCACTCTGGGGACAGCCAAGCAAGGTTGCCTAAGTCTCTGCCCCTGTAGGCTGTGAAGACCCAAATGGATAAATCCTGGGCAACCCATCTGACCTTTGCTTTGAGCAGAGGTTTGAACTAGAGATCTCCTACAGTCCTTTCCAGCTTATGTGATTCTGTGAACCTTAATAACAGTGATCTTACATAATAACTTAGCATCTCAGGTCTTTTAGTCCAGAGAACCAGTCTTGAAAGACCCCAAATATCGTAAATCAGCAGTGAAAAGGGGAGTTCCTGACAGATAATTTTCAATTTCAAAACAGTGAACAGCAAACCCTCCAAAGATCCCCTTTGATACTCCATTTACATCCTGTGGTTCAATCAGTGAAACAAAGGAGCAAAACAGCAGGCTAAAACTATAGCAACTCCCAAAGCACCATCCTGTTACTGGAATGCAAACTTGGCCTGAAAAATACAGGTGCAAAGTAAAAATAACTGATGGCAAAACAATTGCACCTTAATAAGGATATTCATAAATTCCATCAATTTATCTCAGCAAGTTTTTCCAATATTCTGAGAATAAAACTTTATAGGTCAGTAATTTTTAAAATTATTTACTGAACCACAAACAAGAATTAAGAAAACCTATGTAACACAATACAAACTAGACACAATCATTGCAAAAAGTACTGGCATATTTTTGGAGACAGCATGAGCTACAGGACTAAGTCTGAGCACATGCCTTGTCCTCTTTGGCAAGGGCTACTTTTGTAGAAAGCAGAGTAATCTGTTTTGGCAGGCCATATACACTTTCCCTGGGAAAAGAGATCAGGACTCAGAGCTCACCTGTCTGTCACTACAGCTGAAACACAGCTCTCGCACAAGCTACCTTTAGTGACCAGGATTGTCTCTCCCTTCCTCCACTCCCCTGCCCCCCCCATGAAGTAATACTTTTTGTAGCATAGCTGAACTATACTTGAGGTCAACATAATGATTTTAGAATTAGCTATCAAAGTGATGATTCTTTAAAACCACAGAAGGCTTTTTTCTCTCTCAATATATGGAATACCTCCTAGAAATTAAAACAAAAACTGGTCAGAAAAAAATAATGGCAACGGGAACCATTTTTCTGAATCAAAAAGACAATGGGTTAGCTAAAAAAACCCCATACCCAAAACTCCCACTTGATGTTTTTCTTACATGCTTTTTAAAAAGTTCCTGACTAAGAAAACTTCTTCCAGTCGTATCTCATTTACGTGCCTTTCAAAGTTCATAATATCTGGACTTTATACTTACTTTAATTTTAAACTATTTCATGGCTTATAATTGGCTTATAATGGCTTATAATTATTGTACTTAATGACAACAGACGTAGTTCCTCATCCAAATCATTCTGAAGACACTGATATCAGTGGGAAAAAAAATAGTCTTATTTGAGACTTCTGACAGATATGTTCACTCAGTTTTATAGCAAACTATGCATATTAGAATGAGGACTCTACTGTTCTCCACATGTACTGACTACACAAAACATTAGAGAGCATTTCTAAGAACATGAGCACAAACTAGAAGCACAAATTTTATTCAAAACGCGGATCTGAAGAATCCTATTTAGTTTTAAAATTTTGAGTTACTAAAGTTTCCCCAATAGTCTTACTGCTGTAGTCTTAATGTGAAGGATATGCAGTAATTACTAATATTAATAAAATCAGAGAAACCCAACAAATAAGGATTCTAGATGGAATTCAGAGTGCTATAACTAGGAATCTATTCATTAATGATGGTATTTGAAAACTAAAATTATTTCTATAACTCTTTTTCTATTCTTTCAGATCCTAACAACAGACACAACATGATAACATATATTTGAAATATGTATGATTTAAATGCTATTAATGCTATTAATTTCAGTGCAGGCAATCAGTATAAAAGGAACAGAATAAAACCAAAAGACAAAAAGCATACAAAAGGGAATTCAAAGATGAACAGTTAAAAAAGAAAAATAAATCAAAGCAGAGCACAGGTAATGGACAAGGGGTGACACTGCACAGCGCGTTAATGAAAGGATCATGGCAAAATAAAACAAGGAACAAGTGATTAAATTTGAAATAAGGCATTTGTCACTGTAAAGTAATGAGAATGTAAATTATTATAGCAATTATGATTCATAACTTTTTAGGCAAAAGGAAGATAATGAGTACATTTGATTGTCAGAGAAGTCAAAAGTAGATTTCAGAAACTGAGCTGTGAACTGATACAGTCAGACCAGTAAGAAACAAACACACACAAAAAAAAAAAGGTCTAAAAGCATGGGTTTGGAACTACAAGCAGGATTTTGAGCACAGTTTGGGTGTACTAAGAAAGAAGAAGAAATTGTAAATATGCCACACTCAGAGGATGATTGATTGACTGATTGATTGATGGGAAAAGAGGATTCCAGAGAGCAGGGAAATTGATGAGGCTTCAGATCCATATCGCAGATCATCTTGGCAATGCTGCATTTAGTGTTGAGATTGAGCTCCTGATAATTCTTCCAAAGGAGGTAGTTCAGACATTCATAATATCCAGTGAATTTGTTGTTAAAAGTAGAGTTATTGATCATATAGAAAAGACAAAAGGCAAACATTTTTTCCCACCTTTCAGAAAGCACGATAAGAGTACAATGCCTCAGCTCACTTTGTGTTTAGCTACTGCATGAACTGTGTTTAACTAAGTTGCTTCTGAGGAGTCTGATTATAATAGTTTTTACTTGTTCTTGGCAGTTATCCTGGCCATCCCAGGAAAAAAAATTTTGTTCTATGCAGGGCATATCTCATGAATAGCCATGGATTTTCACAGAAGCTGTTTATGTCATTTTAGCTACATATTGAAGTTACAGAATCAGATGCAAGATGCTCTAGTATAAAAAAAGCTACATAAGGAAATGAAAAGGATCAATGTGCCAAGTCTAAGAACTTCCTCTTAACAGACACCAGTTACATATTTACATGCATACGTATTTTGTCCCTGTTTGCTACAGTGAAGAATTAATTTTCTTTAGGACTCCAAATTCAAAAGGAAACAATAAGTTTAGAGACTACAAAACTCCTCATAAGAAAAAGAATTATAAATATCCTCTGAACTCTTGACAAAATGTATATGCTCAGATGATTTGATAGACTTCGACTGTTCTATGGCTTTTTCAGCATTATATTCATAAAACACAGCTACTCTGTAGACAAGAGATTCTATGGGGCTAAAAGGCATTTCTTTCTAGATGAAATTGCTGAAGCAATGGTAAAAGCAGTTAAACTCAGAGGGTGTAAAAAGACAGGAGACCTGAAAGTCATTTTCTGAAAGTCAGTATATCTATCTTATTTCCTTAAACAGTCATTGAAACATGCTGAGATTATTTTTTTTCTCCTAACTTACTCCCTGCCCATTGATTATTTTCAGGTAGTTTTTCCATTTATAATACTGAAAAAAATTGCTAAGAGGAGTCCATAACATGTATGTTAACTTCATAACAAGAGGAGTTATAATAACAATAACAATCTCCAGGATTACTGATAATATTTTAACAAAGGAGACAAGATCTGGTATAGAAGCTTTATGAACACTTAAAGCAACAACAAAAATCATTCAAAAGTACACACTCCTTGAAAAACACTTTAGCCAGTATTATAATACAGTATGAATAGATATATCCTGGGACCAAAAAGAATAAGGAGAATCCATTTTATTATAATAACCTTTCAGACTAATTCCCATTCATACTCTAATACAAAAAAAAAGTCAAACTAAACTAAGCATCATTACAAGCAGAAAGATAGAGTAAATAAAATTGGAAAACTTACTCTCTACAGTGAACATTAACAGTCTTCTCTCCAAAATTATTATTCCAAATTTTTAAAGGGGAAAACAGAATCTCTCTCTAGATTGAGTCAATAAGATTTTATGAATACTCATTGCATAGCATATAATCAAATAAAATTCAAGATGATAGCCTGCACATTAAGAACAAGGTCATTACTATTAGGGCCTGTCTATCTATATAAACAAAGACTTTAAATATCTAAAATATGGACTTTGAATTGAAAAGAAAGTAATTAAATGGCCACAGTAAGCGTTTTTGAAGATGGCAGAAGGATGGATTGAGGTTTGGTACATTTTTTTTCAAGTCTTACTTCTGCTTGGGAATCAGGATGTTGAAGCTGTGATCCAAAATTACTTTGCTGATAAAAAAATTATCTATCAGGAAATCTAAATGAATATAACATAATTGAAGCAAAAAATTCAGGGACTAAAGGACACTTCATCTAAGCCAAATGTTTCCATATGCATATGAGCTGCTATAACATTCTAGATTCCCTGGTTAACTAGGCTGATGGGACTTGAAACATACGTATAGCCTCAATTCTATTCCTTCCCTCCCTCCACATGCATGGAAGAGTTTAACTCTGCTACAGTAAGTTGCACAAAATACTTCCATTTTTAAATACCCTAAAATGAAACTGGCTGAAGAAGAAAGACACCAAAAAACCTTACACAAAACAACCAAAAAAAGCCCCCCTCATGAAAACTCTCAAAGAACTTGTAAAAAAAAATCACTGAATTGCTTTTATTTATTTCAATAGCCTCAAAGTATTTAATATTCCAAACACATCAAGAATTATTTGCACATTCATTTATTAATATTTATTACTGGCCGTACTTTGCTTTATTGAAAAAGGAAAGTCATTAGCATGATAATTTGGTCTCTTTATATCAAAAAAAAAGGAAGACGAACCACAGAAGCACCATTCTGAATTCTTTCATCCACTGACACATTTACCTTTTCTGTAGGTCATAAAGATTTTTAATGTGATATGACAGCGGAGAACAACTTCCTTCTAATAAATTTGATTTATTTCAAAAACATAAAATGGATAGAAAATTTACAGCTTAGAGCTAAATAGAGAGCAATTGCTTAGTGTTAACAAAAGAAAGCACTGCACCTATCTAAAAAGCAGAACGGCTGGTTGTAGAGGGAAAACAAATCCTTTGACTGTGCCCATGTATTTTATATGGTAAAAGTAACACTGAAAACATATTCTAAACCAAGTCAAGATTCTGAATTGGGTTTATTTTGCACTTAGCAGTTAGCTGCAACAATAAGACCCTTATTCTGCTAGAACGATTTGTGGCTTTCTGAAGCTCTTTCAGTAGAGGATATTGTATGCCTGGTATGTTCAAGGTGGTCTTTGTGGTATATAAGAGCAGTTTGTCTTCTTTAGGCATTGATGAAATTGCTCTCAACTGTAATTTTAAAAAGAGCTCTGCATGTATAAAACGAGAGACATCATCTATTTTTTTTCTCATTATTAATGTATTTATTTTCTAAACTGTAGCCTACTAACCAGTTCACGCTTCTCTATGAATTTAAGTGACCTGGATGCAGAAATATCATTGGCTAATGAAAGGACTTGTAGTGTTCTCTATCTATAAAGAACGTTAAGACACAATCATACATTTCTATTTGCATCTTGTTTTAATGTTTACTACTGAAAACTACCTGCATACATACTCTATTTTTTTTTAATTAAAATATATATTTTTTTAAATTCTTGCAAATTTGAAAGTTTGGTAAGACATAAGCATAATGTTTTCGGAATCTTACATTTTAGGTAAGTGACAGACATTCACCCCAAGACAGTTATCATTGCAAATATATGATTATACCTCTCTGTTAGGGAAAAGTACCAAAATTAAAAAGCTTTTGTCTGTTACTTATGAAATGTCTTCCTCTTTCTTTCTAATAATTCCTCTTTCTCACATTCTCTTCCCAAAAGTCAGGCTTTAAAGTGCTTGAGAAATAAAGATGGTGTCGTCTGCTATTCTACTTTTCTGCTGTAGTGACAATAATTTTTTTCTTAGAGACTTGAAAGAATAGAAGAGGAAGAAATGGACTCATAGCAATCTAAATGAAATCAAGATGCTGAATAAGCAGGACAGCATAGTTTTTCAATTTTTTAAAATCAGTTCACACAAGCATCTATTTTTCTTGAGACTATTTCCTAGAATTTTTAATAAAAGGCTGTATTAACTAAGCAAAAATAGTACTTTCGAAGGAAACAGTATAGCTCAACATTAAGGTTTTTCCCCCGCTTTGTTTAGAATTACATAGATAGATGGTTTTTTTCCATTTATTTTCGGAGAATTTTAGCTTTAATTTCCTGCATGCCTCTCTTGGATTTTTAACTCAAAGAAGCATTAATAATTCCACTTTCGTTTTTGACAAGTTAATACTACTCTTGCACCTCTGGTTCTCTCTTACGTTCCTTTCTAAAGAAAAGAGTAGACTCATCCTACAGAAGTAAGGCTAAGGCTAGGGTTTCCCAAGTGAATGAGTCACCGCCGGAATGGATATCCTCGGATGTTTTGGTCATTCTCATCCTTTCCTCCAATAAAAGGGAAAAAATACCCAAACTCAGAAGTACTTTATTCCATTGGAAATTCTTTAGGTGAACCAGACACAGATCTTAGCACAATTCTAACGTAAATTGCTACTGACAAGACTGCACTATTTGTGCAAATGTTTTAGAAAGTCATCCTTGTTATTTGTAGTGCATTTTCACCCCAATCCTAGCAAACTTAACTCCCGAATTCCAACTAAACTTTTAACCCAACAGACACTCTTAAATGAGACTTAACTGAGCAGGCATGGTAACTGCTCAGAAAAAAAACTGATTTGCCAACAATGAAAGAGCAGTTATAATGGAATTATTGATAAAATGTATACCAATAATTCTCGTAAATCCTCAATAAAGAAGCACAGGAGTCAACAGGCTAAAAACAGTCTCTGTTTTATAATTCACTTATTTACCTTTGGCAAAGTAAGAGTACTCAAAGCACCAGCAATTTAAAATAGGAGGGAAATAAAGCTGAGCTCAGCAAGAGGAAGAAATTTTGGCTTCCATTTGGTTTTGATTTTCTTCATTGGCTGTTTTTCTGCACTTCATAAAAATAATACCACATTTCTTTCATATTAACAAATCAAATATGAATTGCATAGCAGGCCTCTTTGGGTGTAAAATACAGTGTTCATAATTCTTCAGTACAGATATGAAATAAAAAGATACAAAAGATCTTGAAGAAAAAACATCTCTGCTTTACTTCATAGTAGATCTTTTAATTCCTGGTGGTGATACTTTTTTAAGTTAGCAGTAAGGGGCATTTATGATCTCCAAAAGCTTTTTATACAACACTCAGAATATTAACCAATATTTACTACCATACTTAATGCTTACATTCACCTCCTGTTCCTGAATCTCTCCTCTAACAAGAGAGATTTGTTTCTAACAAAAAACTGCAGATATCCTGAATGGATACTGAAGGTCACAAATAATCTGAAATCTTATTAAATGTTAAATAGTATTAACACTTTTATAAAGTAAATAAATTGTCTATTTCCAAATGGTTTGGAAACTTTTTTTCTGGTTTCCAAATAAACTTTGTTGAACAACTATGCTTAGCTAAAACCTGACTTACAAATTTACTGATGCAATTTAATTAAGATTTATAAATTAAGAATTATATGTAGAAATTTGTAGTCACTAAGTCAAAGCAATGATGTTCTTTTCAAATATTCAGTTGCTTCATTTGGAATGCTTCTAGTTATCAGTTGTTTCTTGAATACTGACTCAAAGAAGTCAAAAGTTTGCTTTTCAGAATCGATCAGAGGCAAAATCATTATCTTTAGCATTTTATTGAAGGTAATACCCTTTACTTGAATCCCCCTCCCAAATGCTCCATACATACCTATTATAAAATAAAACCATCTATAATAAAATTTCTCATTTCCCCACTACATCACAATTTTTCTACAAAATCAAACCAGTGAAGTTTTGCAGAAAATAATTTTCAACATTAGCCAAAATAAATTTAAATGTATTAATGCATTTGTTAAGCTTTGAAAAAGTTTAGACATGCAAACCAAATCCTTAGATAATTTTAAGACAAGTAAGTGATGAATTTCCTGTTAAATTAGCAAAAAACTAGCTTAGAATTGGATGTAAAAATTCTACAACAATGGATTATTTAGGAAAATGCAACAAAACCAGAAGAAAATCCATCTCAAGAGTCATGTTAAGCCAAACGATCAAAGACAGTTTCTCCTACCCGTATCTTCCTGTAGAATCCGAAGAAAGAGTTACTTGCAGTTATATAATGCAGTTATTTTAATGGCAAATACGATTTGTATTGTTATTTATATTTCTATTGTTACCAATAACCAAACTAGGAAATTTACATTGCTGTCGTATAAACACTTTCGGAAAATGAAAGCATTTTTATACTTACTCTTTATAATGGACAACGAAATTTAAGTTCCTTAAATTATTCAATATACAGTCTTATAAGTATAGAAAACATTTACAACCTATGTCTATATGATAATTTGAATGGAAACCAATTTATATACTGAAAAATATAGAGACCATAGGCTTTTAAGAACAAGCGAGTATTTCCACAGGGACATATAAATTCATATATAACAACCCTCATAAAAATACCAGTTAAATGATTTTGTTGCCTAGTATTCTTACAGTACTTAAATCTTTTAAAAACACAGTAAAACTACCAAACTAAGAGAAGAAGAGTATCAAACAAATATTTTTTAGCAAATGCATGCTGCTGCTCTTATGACATTCTTTATTTCATCATTATAGACTGGTTTAAAAACTTATGTTATTGCAGCAGCTTAAATAAGAAGTAGACTGCTGCCCACATATCACGTAACCCTTTACCATCAGTATACAATTTAGGTTTCTCACCTTGTCAATCATTTTACGGGCTTCCATTTCTTCAGAATTGGGATTTTCCAACTCAATAGTGTAAGTACCTTTGTCACTCTGGTCATCCTCGTTGTCCTTTTCAGGAGCAGCAGAAATGTGTTGGCTTTTCAACTTTTTGTCCATCTCCTGGTTCTGATTAGGCCTATGGCCAAGGCTTCCCGAACTCCTTAACAATGCAGCTTGTAAGGCAGGTAATGCAACAGAGGGTTCTTCTGATTTTTGTTTTAGAAGTTTGGCATGAACACCGTGTACTGCTCTGTGATGTGATGAGCTGGCTTGCACAGACAAAGGGACTGCTTTCTCTCCTGATGTAGGTTTCACTTTTTCAGCTCGTGTGTGAGGCGTTGGAGACGGAGATTCTGGGCACAGAGCTCCTACATTCTGAGAAAAAGAGTAAGAACGTCTCTTTCGAGGATGGTCTTCATCAAAAAACTCAATCATAAAGGCAGTCTGACTCAAACTGCCTTGCTCTTGCTGCTTTTCTGTGGAATGGACTTTCTGGTGAGACTTTTTCAGCTCTGTATGATGATGTCTTAAGTGTTCTTCAAGTGCTGCCCGTTTACTGTAATGCCGGTGTGCACCAATATTTTCTGAATCACTTTGTGTACCATCATCATGCTTATTCCCTACAAGCAAAGCAAAAGAAGATATAGCACAATGAAACAAACAAAGAAAGACCCAAGCCAAAATATACAAAAAAACCCAAGTGAAAAACTAGAAAGGAAACGATTTCAAACTGGATTTCTCTTTCAACTCCAACAGCTTTCAGTACCTGGCTCTGCAAATTTAGTACAGTTCCTGGAAAGGCAGTCAGTTTGCTGCAAGTCTAACAATGAAACACTTTAGAAACTGATCAGTAACAGGAGTACATTTGAATTACCCTTTTCACCAATATTCTCATCTGTGAACACTTATCAGTGATACACAAAAGCCAGTATTTTACCAGCTGTACAATAGCATGTTTTTGAATTATATTACTTTTGTTAGACAGTGTGTTGATTACAGATGACTACTGACACATTCTAGGCAGGGTTAAGAGGAAAAAGAAATCCTAAAAATAGCCCTTCTGGTAGTGGAAATAAAACACTGAGAGCCACAGTTCACATTGTTGGATTCCTCCCGCATTCACAACAGTTTATCATGAGAAATGTCTACTGAAACTTGAATTCCTTATTACTCTTTCCAAGAAGAACAATGAGTTTTTCCATCATTCACCCCACTCAGCACCTGATGTATGCATGTAAAATAGTTATTACTTATTCATTCCACAAACTACTTTGAGATCTATGAATAAGGATTATTTAATAAAACATGTATACTCCTACAACTACACTTTGCAATGATACGTGAAAAGGTAAGCATGGAAGGCTGGATAGTTACACGCTGTAAGTCACATTTAACATAGAGCAGTTTCATGTACAATGAAAGTGTCTACGTTCCTAAGTCTTAGCTTAGTTCCTGGGAAGGAACAGTTTCATGTTCTTTGAATTCTTCTGGATCAAATCTTACTCATGTATAGATAGAATTTACAATTTGTAATTTTTTTTTTATTCTCAAGAGGATAGCTTTTCAATGTTTTCTCACTTAAAATAATTAGGATACACAGCTATTATTCAGTTAAATAGTAATTACATATTGGCTAATCTTACTTATCAGAATAACAGCACTGAAAACTCAGCTGAAATCCCCAAAATTCCTGTTTTCTACTTTTTTGAACAGTGCCTACAAAAATTATGAGATGGTTCACATACTTCCAAATAATAATAGTAAAAAAAATTAACACCACAGTGAAAGTCATATAACATAATTTTAGTAGTGGGACTTTATTACAGAATATTGTAAGAAAAAGCTAAGGACAAAAAACCAGTAAGTTTTGGTTTGGTTTTTTTTTTTAAATCAAACTTTCAAAGCAGCTAGATATATTCTTTACCGAAAAATACAAGCAACGAGTGAGAATACAAGCAGCTCATAGAAGATTTACTATGGCCATATGGACCCCATAACTTACACCTCTTTCAGATGAAAATTAATCAGACTTTGAGAAGTTTCTGCCAGGAAAAGGATTATAAACAAAGCCCCTTCCTATTTATCGAAGTGTCATGGCTAATATTTTAAAGAATGTTCATGAATACAATACAGTACCATGAAGACCAAAGAATTCTGTTCTGTGCTATACTCTGGAAGGAATAATAAACTATTATTTTAATGCTAGCACATTAATACAATTCTGTTTTCAGAATTTTATTTTTAGCTTAATTTGATAGAGTCAGCCTTAAAAAGCAGACTTTTGATTTGTAAGTGAAAGCATGTTGTACAAAGTCCTAGCTAGATTAAGAGCTAGACATAATAATGTTGCAGAATCAAGGAAAATGGGAATTGCAGGGTTAACCCACTGAAACTGAAAACAGAAAATAAGAGAGACTTGAAAAAGTTCTTCAGAAGCTTTCACTTTTAAAGTTCAAAAGTCTTCATTTGAACATTGAAACTACTTTCTTCTCTATTCTGCTAAGTGGCATTCAAAAAAAAGTACACTTATCATATTTAACATCTGATTTAATTTTATTTGAAATGTCACGGTCTGCAGTAAATGAATATGTATAATCACTTGGAACTCCATTCAAGAGCAACACTCTTATAAATACAATATTCCACAAGCTTAGTATAAAACTTGAAGCTCTTGGTTTATTTCAGATTTCTGACTCAAACTTGACTTCATCAAATATGATCCATTTAAGCAGAGTAACTTCATGATGTATTCTTTGCCATAAATGATTTTCTTAGAGCATATGAATATTCACAGAACATATGCTATTGAAAGGATTGCTAAAAGCATAAATTGAACTTCGGAGCTTTGATTCTAAAAAGCAATTCAACTTTTTACAGTAATGCATCAGAAAAACTGTAATAAAATTTAACTAAGGTTTGGATTTTTTCCTTTTCAAGATCAATGTTTTAAATAGCTGATGCTTTCATCTGTACTAGAATATCTCCAACTATTATACTCACTGTAAGAGGATTTAGTGTTTGGTTTCTTATCCTCTTTTTAAGACTTAATACTGCAATAAAATTTCCCAGCCCAGATCCTTGTGCACATGTGGAGTACTCGTCATTTCAACTGAACTCCGCAAGGGCTCAGGGATCCTCCCACTGGATGCCGGTGAGGAATCGTTGCTTTCAGAAACAAGCACAGCTGCAATCATTCACTTTACCTTTCAGCCTCTTCAAGTACACTGGAACATCACTTTTAATACTTTTGGAATCCTCCTCTGTTGGTTCCCATATCATTCTAGGAGGATTGTTCTGTGCTAGCCAATCTGCTACTTTGCTCTCTGCAGCCATCATCACCGTTTGAAGCCCAGGCAGGTCCTGACCACCGGAGGAAGAAGGCTTTTTTGACTTGTGACGCTGTTCCGATGTGAATTTTGTCACGTGATCTTTGATCTTCACTTTTCCTGGAGTGTTGTCATCAAATTCAATGGTAAAGGAAGCATGCCCTGTGGCTGCTGCATGGGAGCTTTGGGTGTCTTTTGTTGGAATTTCATGAATAGTGCTCTCTGCTACCTGTGAAGCTTGCTGGAATTCTTTGGTAGGGATTTCAAAATAACTTGGCTCCCTACAGAAAGGATAAAGTTCTTCACTTGCAGATGCAGACTGCTCCTCAGCTTGCTTGGCATCTGTGCTGCCTCCTATTAAGAAAAATAGAAAAATAGATTTCACAATACTTGGGAACTCCAGGTTCTTCACGAATTTTCCGAACTCCTGTAAAGGCCACTTGAGTAATTTCTGGAATAAACAGTAATATTGTGGAGAAGATTGAGAAAGGTAGTTCTGGAAAAACAATTCCAGAATTACATATAAAAAGTATTAAGGAAAATACAGTTCGAACTTCAGCTGTAAGGTGTATAAAGTGGCAAAAATCTCACCTAGAATTTGTCAAGAGTGCACTCCAAATATTTTTAAAAGATGCAAAAATCAGATGAGTTATTTGAACATGGAAAACAGATAAATCACATCAGATAAATAGTTGAGATTATCATTATCACAATTCCAAGCTATTGGAGAAAACATCAAATCAAGGTGCTTCAAAATGAGTGCTACTGGTCTGGCTTCCATCTCCTGCAGTGGATAGCTAGTATAATTTTGTTTGGTAAAATTCTTCAGACAAACAATTCACACATTAATGAAAAATAAACATTAATTTTGGTTTGAGAAGTTTAACACTGATAAGCACAGGAAAGTGTTTTGGAATTCAAACATTTATGTTTCTACAAGGGATAAAACCAAAGAATAGAGCTAAATCCTGCTGTCATCTGCTCTTATTTTACTTGTTTCCAAAATTTGTACATGAACAGAAAAAGAACAATAGCTGGAAACATGGAGAATGTTACCAAGCCATGCTCTCAGTGGCTAAAGAAAGCAAAATGTGGGAAAAGCACATGGCAGTAATTCCAAGTTCCACTGTATAGCTGAACCGAACGAAGGTTATTGCTTCCTGTGGTTGCAGCAAAGCTACCAATGTGCCTTTAAGAAAACATACCTTCTGGTTGCATTTCATGAACGAGTAAGCTAGCCAAAATATCTAGCATAGACACATGATAAGAGCAACACAAGCTGGAATTGTTAGCAGCAGTGGCAGGTTAGACTCCAATGAAAGAATTCCGAATAGCTCCTACGCGAGTTATCATGGACCACATTAAGACATTCAAGAAATCATCTCAGGTTGCCAAGTAAAGAAATAAGACTGCAATTAGTAGATTTCTGGTGCTAAAAATAGCCACACTCTATCAGCTGAGACAGTTAATATTTGTCTATGAAACTATTGTGCAATAAGGGAGCAACATAAACCGATATATGAAGTCAGGAATTTAAGGGGTAAAGGATGCAGGATGATGTAATGCACCTAGGCTGTTCCTCACAAACTCAAGCATTTTGTGAGGATTTAGAAAAAAGGTCTAAAAAAATAACATGGATGGCAATTTGATGCAGAGAAATATACTTTTAAAGTGAAAGAATAATAGCTTGAAAAGTTAAAAAAAGAATGATGTTATGGAGAGAAAACAAAAATAGTACACATCCTTTATTATTGCCATGTTTGGATACCAACTGGATAAAATAACTCTGATGCAGGTAAAACAGCTGTTTTAATTAATTTTTTCTAATAACAGCTGTTGGAAACACAAAAGATGTTCAGAATTCAGACAGGTTTTTCTATTGTGCTGTTGCATTCTAAGAACTCCCTAGCTAATGCTTTTCACTCCACTATCAGCTACCTTATGTCTGGGGGGCAGTTTTCAGGCACTTCAACAGCACCTCACTACTCCTCTCCCTGGGAAACAGAATGCCTTTTAAGTACCCTTCCTGAAAACAATTATGCCAGCAGACACACAATACAGAATGAATCTATTTTATTGATGCAAAGGTCATTAAAAAACCTTCTACGTTTATACAGAAAATGTACAGAAGTGAAGAAAAATCACAATCACACTTTGCAGCTCCTAGATTTTAGCTAAACTACCATCACTCTCCATTTGTTTCATCTAGCTAACAAGCTGGAATGGATCAAGCTCTAGTAGAATCAAATCTAGAGCCAGGATCCTTACAATATGAAACACTGTTAATGAACAGGAGACTAAACCACCACAGAGCCTTAGATACCTTAGATACCTTATTTCCCCCCCACCCTCCTCCATGGTTCTACTCAGAGTTTTGACTCTACAATGTCATACAATTCCAATTTAATTCCAATTCCAAATTATGCAAGTACTCAATGCTCCTTCAAAAGATAACTGGCTAATACAGTGTGTTTTGAGAAATATTTCTACTTTTGGGCAAGGCAGCAGCAACCTACCGGCCATGCAAGAAACAATATTTTCCAGTAAATACGAAATAGCAGTTCATTAACATCTTTTGAAAATCACAGGATTTTAGCCATCTGCATCAGATGTACGGCAATGAGGGAATCTCTAACACTGGTTTGTCAGCATTAATGAAGAACTTAATGAAAAAATTTTCCATGTGAAACTTGCCTGGACCAAATTTAACACCTGAAATAAGTTTATACTACCATGATATGTACCGTATTTGATTCCAATATTTTTAATTAAACAGATGCTAGAATATAGTTTGAATCTAAATTACAACAGTTTAATCAAAAGAAGTGAGAAAGTGAACTACAACTAAATCATAAATTTTACTAAACCAGAAAAATTTTTAGAGATTATTTAAAAAAATATCTGAAGTAAAAGTTAATTTTATTTACTTAAAAATCCTATTTTCAGTCTGAAGTACTTGCATTTTTAGAAGAGTTAAATACATTAGAATTGATTAGAATAAGGAACTGAAAAGAATGAGGAAAACAAAAAATTAATACAGATCCTGATCTGAACCACCCTTCAGTATTTTTCACCCAAATTCTAAATGCAAGTCCTTACAGCTTTCTAAATATTACAGAGAATGATCTATAAAATAGCCTTACCTTTGAAATCCTATTATAAAATGTCATCTGCCAAGATGAAGGAAATTATATATTAAATCAATACAGACAACTTTAAGAGAAAACCCTCAAGTAAGTACTGAAGATAGCAGTAATCAAAGCTCTGTATTATTTTAAACAGAACAAGCAGAGTATCTGTATAGCAAAAAAGGCAATTGGATGGAATTGGAAGTGTGTTTTGGGAAAATGAGGGGACATTTAGGTTGTGAACTGCAATCTCTTCAGGGACTGAAGAGATTGAATTGGCAAGAGTGACAGGAAAGGGGCAGAAAAATGTAGCAGGATCTCATTCTAAAAAGACAACTGTGCAACTCTTTCTACGAGGCAAGTAAGGAAGCAATATTGATAGCTGCTACACAGGTGTAGTGAGACTATTAATGAAACAATGAGTCTGGCTGAGGCTAGGAGGGAAACTGTGTAATATTTGAGAAATCACAGGCTTAACCAAAGGGAAATTCAGGGAGATGCTTTACTAGAGAACATGTCTTATGAGGAAAGGCTGAGAGAGCCAAGTTTATTTAGTCTCAAGAAGAGGAGACCTCATTACTCTCTATAAACACCTAAAGGGAGGTGGCAGTGAGGTGGGGACTGGTCTCCTCTACTGTTCCTGCAGTGAAAGGACCAGAGGAAACGGCCATAAGCTGAGACCGGGGAGATCCATACTAGATATTAGAAAAAAATATTTCACACTGTGTGCAGGCATTGGAAGAGGTTTCCTAGGGAGATTGTGGAGTCACCACCCCTGAAGGTGTTCAAGAGGCATCTGGACCTGGAGCTAGGTGATTTGGTTTAGTGGTATAGGGGTTACAGTGGCCGTGCTGGGTGGATGGTGGGATAGGATGATCTTGAAGGTCTCTTCCAACCTTCATAATTTGATTTGATTCTATTCTACTCTATCCTATTCAGAGATGATCATTAGAAAAATAACATTCACTTTGTGACATTAGCAGAGTTGATTACATTTTGTAGGACCTTTGGTTTTTTTTAAGTTTTATTTCTCAAGTTACACACACAAGTAGTCAGAATACGAAAACTTTACTTGCCAGCCTGGACAAGAAATATCATAGGTGTCTGTGCCATATATATATATATATATATATATATATATATATCACATAAACTATCAGATATGCAAAAAACTGCCTGTGTATATGAATATATTATCATCTGCAAAAAAAGGAAACCTCAGAAAATATTTTTCACAGTCTTCAGATTTTTAGTAGTGCTCTTTTCTTTCTGCCTTAAAAATACAATTTTAAGAATAAAACCTGTAAAAGAAAATGAGCTGGAATTCACAAAGCACTTATTGAAAAAATGTCTGTAAAACTGGAGCAATATATTTATTTGCAATAGGTATAAGAAGCAGCCAAGTTATCATATATACACAAAGTATTTTTAATGTTAGCTTTTTATTTGGCACTGTGCAATGATATGTGTATTGAAAAGAAGCTGAAGTGAGTACTTTCAAGTGCTTAATAGAATTTCTTTTTTTCCTTTTCTCATTCTCTTTCCTTTCTATTTCCCACTTACCATTTAGGTTCCTTTTTTTTGCTTTAAGGCTGAATCACATTTTTCATTTTTTAGTTAAAGACAGGATTGAAACAAATACATATAATGATTCACATAGTATTAAATAACATCTTTGTCTTTTAATGGTGTCATAACCAGTCTTATGAAAAAATATCAAAATTGCTCTCTCAAAATAAAAACATAAACCAGCATTGTAAACAAATCCCCACCTCTCATAATAAATCACTTACCTACCCACTTTAAAGCAGCTGAAGTGAAAAAAAGGCAGAACTAGTTTTATTTAAATATATTGGTGTGACAGCTCTAAAAGGTTCCGTAAGCTCCCCATGACATACCAGAAAGATTTGCCGCTAGAGCTTTGCAAAGCAAGTCTTACATAAGCAGCACTTGCACATACTCCATGTCAAAACTCAGCAAAATTCTAGAGCAAACTTCTAGAAACTTTACTGTTAATACTAGTGATTAAACATCACACGTTCCAGTGTGTGTAATCTCCTGTACATACTGATTACATTGGTATTTCTAAAATAACTCTCAGCCTGCTTTACCTGAAAATGACGCTATTTCTTAAATAAAAGGAATGTTTAATCTGACATATCACTATGCAATACTGAAATTAAAAGAATACTTCATGTCAAATGAAAATATTACTTCAGATTCCTAGAGTCTGCTTAAAAACTTCTCTTTTCTTAGATTTCTGGTAAAGGCACTGAAGAAAAATTCTACAGCTACTACTGAGATCAGCACAGAGTGTAGCTTTTGCTTTTCCAGGAAGTGAGAGTATAACACATAGCAATAATAATAATTACACACACAATAAACTTGCCAATAACATGAACATTTAACAGCTGCAGCATAAAGTCACACCAGAGGTGTACATGCAACTCTTCATTTTAATATGGACTAGCAGATCTGTAGGTCATTAAATTATAGGAACATGCATGACAAAAAACACAGGTTTTTTCTTTTTAAAGTTTTCCAGGCTATTCTGTTCTGTTTGCAAATAATTTTCATTAGTGAGTTTCTGTTGTGATAAAAATACAGTACCATCGCAATAATCTTATTAACTTGAGATTGTAAAGATTAATTGTCTATAGTTGGCTTAGCAGAAACAAATCTCCCACTTCTATCTCCTCATTAAACCTTGCTCCATCTCCTAGAATTCATGCCTTCTTTTCTATTCAGTGAATAATCATGTATTAAATCATTAAAGCATGATGCAGATACTTAATAGCATTAATTTGTTAAAACACTATCAGACTTTATTGATTTGAGTTAGTTTAAGAATTTACCTGTAATGTACTTAATTCTCAGTGATTATACTAAGAAGCATGTCCCAAATCAGTGTTTTAATCACTTAATACAATTTAACCCATGGAAAAATAACTAACTGCAGCAATCTTGATAATTTGTTATTAAAGTTTGCTTATATTTTAAAAATGAATAAACATGACAGTCTTGTGAAGTTTCTAATTTTCTTTTGTACAGGTGTTTCTTTATAATGATTTCCTATCATTACAATGATTACATTATAAGCACATGAAGAAGATACATACTAAGTTGTTGACAATAAGTTAATGTTTTCATGGCATGTAATCGTAGGCCAAAGGGGCCCAAAAACCTTATGACTTTATTCCATAATTGCATGAAAACATTCAAAAAACCTTTTGTTTAGTACATGCTTACTCAAGCTGAATTTCATTCTTACAGATTTATGAGTCTTTCAATTTCAGAAAACAAAAGCTATTTCTACACTCCACTTAGACCAATACTATTCAGAGGAGATAAATTCATGATGAAACAACAACAAACATAAAAGGGATTTGCAATATTAAAAAACCCAAAAAAAATGGTGTATTTACCAAGAAGGCTTTGGGTCCAAATTTAATTTTAATTGTGTGTGTATATATATATGGAAAACAAACAAAGAAATTTAAATAATTTAGAAAATATTTATCTATTTTCTCTGTTCATCATTTACCTTACGATGACTTAGCTAAGGCAAATCATGCCAAAAACACCCCCAAAGATCTCTCTAGAACAAACTTATTTTTGTCTACTATTGAAACAGATGGCATCTTCGTGATTAGTTTGATAGGAAGTTGGAATCTTATTTTTCTTGGACCTACCTCAGGAACTAAGATAGAAGCACTGATCACTTGCTGAAAAATCTCTTGATAAAATAAACACAAGAACATGTAAACCATTTGGTGCAATATTGCTTCTGAAAAAGCAATTTAAAATTATAAAAGAATAACAGACACATTACTACACAGAAGATGGAATCATGTGTCATACCTTGTTAATGGCATGGCCTTGCATTAAAACCACAGACTTCGGGATATTATTTTTTAATAATCCCATATTTAATGAGGGCAAACAATATGCATGTTTTTTAGATTAAAACAATGTAGATAGATACACGTGAGGATGAAAAACTTGATGAATTCTTACTTTTGTTATATTAGTTTGCTCCTGACACTGACAATTAAGCAGTAAAACCACAGACACAAGACAATTTGCCATCCCTGTTTCGGCATGTACAAGAAGATACTTAGTAAGAGGTTTCAGAGCCAAGAGTTACTGCTTCCCTGCAATCTGGAAAGCAAGGAAAATCATATGGCTAGCAAGTGCATCAATGACATGACTCAAAGGCAAGAACTTAATTCTTTTTCTTTGTAAATGATGGCATATGTACTTTTCCTTTTTGTTGCCAAAAATGGAAGTGGAAAAATATCTAGCAGTCATTGTCTCTCATTATTATTGCCATTAGGAACAAAATTTCTACTCCTTAGGAATGGTCAGAAGTGTTTGAAGAACATATTTCTAGACAAGATTTGAACTGTAAAGCTATAAATTATTAATGTAGGATATTAAACCTGTAGTTAAAAAGCCCCCACAGGAGCACATATAGCATACTTTACTCAAGCTGTGTACAGTAGACGTTTTTCATCAAAAAGACAACCAAATAAGAAAGTGTTCTCTAACTGCATTGCGTTATGCTGTAGTTCTTTTATGTGTGACAAAATTGTTTAAGTTGCACAAAAATGGTCACTAATTTAAATTATTTCCACTGGTTTCTTTCTACTAGTTCTAATCTTAAGGGACTTACTTTACTGTCTGAGTCATGACAGTTTTGGCAACTACTACGACAGGAAGAGAGAAATTCTCTCCTCAGTTAAAGTAATTAAAAAACCTGCAAACTTAAAAACTGTTGGACCTTGAATGCATGTCTAAAGAGCTAAACAAACATGGTTGAATATTGTCCTAACTTGAGTAAGTTTTAAGGTGACTCTCTTTATTAGAATAGCAGTCACTTTATTTATATGACTGACGATAGATAGAAGCCTAATTATAGGCACAGAGATTGAAGTTTTGGCAATACACACTGTGTCTAGACAAGCTAACAAATAAAAGGGTCTGTATTATGGGGAAATAAACATTACCAGTTTAACTTCAGACTATACAAATCTTTACTCTAAGAATTATGAAATGCAATTTCATAATAGTACAGCATTATTGAATTACAAAAGATAACGTTAGCACAGATCACCTTATATAGCTAAAAGTCAAACACAAATATAAACCAAAACCATTTATTCTCAGAAATTATTGTGATAAAATATCCCTATGCATATAAAATGACAGATACGGATTAAACTGAAAAAGAAGACACTAGATCAGGTAATGTTATTTGCTATACCTACTGACAGAACACTGTATTATATACTAGAAAACTGAAACACTATATGTGAAATTGTTCTCTGGAAATCCACAGTTTCTCACAAAATATTTTTAAACTAACTTGAATTTTTTTACATTTTCATCTTGTACACTATGAAAACTTTTGAAGATTAGTACCTGTTTAGTTCCCTACTTAGGAATATATGCACATTAGTAAAGAGAAAAAAACACACAAAAATAAGACAACACTTACCTGAAGCCCCTGTCTCATGTGTTTTTTCTTCATGCTTGCTATCTGGCTTACAAACACTTTTATCATCAGCTTCATCGTCACCCCACCAGGCTGGCTGTCCATACAAAGGTGTCCCACGAGGCATGGCAGAAAGATCTATAAAATTAGCCCAAAGCAGAGGAAATTACTTTTATGTTTACTTGTGATATTTAGGTTAAAGTAACATGAAGAGAAAGTAATTAGCTTGGATCATTTCTCCTGGAAGTTGAAGTGAAAGGGTTGCGTGCATTTGCCTAAATACAAAACAAACTTGGAGGTTGGATAACTGATCTGGGTTCTAAATATAAAAGCTTACTAATGACCTGATCAAAACTTCTGGCACAAATGTTTACGCAAAGGCAGCTGACATCTCTTATTGTCACCCTGATATATCTGTAAACATTATTTCTTCTTTCAGTTTGAAGTCATAAGGATAGCAGTACATTCCTAAAAGCTATTTGCTACTATTTCTGTGAGAAGATTCTCATTCTTACCCACACTGACCTTTCAATGAAATCTGAACTCATTGCATGAAAAACTGACCAAATTTTGCAATGTTGCCAAGGTTCCAAATTGCTGACAGCTATTACACAGTGCTGAAAGTTACCTTGTGTGTAAAACATTACTGAGAACAACCAGTTTTAAAGTTTGGGGATTTTTTAAAGGTCTTAGTTAAATTATAGTACATTTAAAAGTGCTGTTTCTGATACAGAATGTATACACATGATTAAATATATTTAAATGCAAAGATTAAATAGGAAAAAACCTGACATAATGAAGATTTCTACTCTGGTGATAAATTGACTGGATTAGGTTTGACCTGATCTCTTGGAAGAATATTCAACCCTACAGAGATTTAGCTATTCTAGCATCGCACAGATGTTCTGAATATACTTCATAGAGTCTTTATATAAAAAAACATGATCTGTTCAAATCTTGCTTAGGAGTTTGTCTGTTAGCTATTATGAATTTCAACTTTTTTTTTCCAATGTTTTATACACTTGCATTCCAAAGATTATTTCATAGCCATGCCAAAAGTTTCAATATGATTGACATTAGGTGCTTCCTTTTTTGAACAGTGTTATGCTTTAGTCAATATGGAGCTGTTTTTAAAAACTAAATGGTTGTCCAGAGAATTTGTGGATGCCCCATCCCTGGAAGTGTTCAGGGACAGGTTGGATGGGGCTTTGAGCAACCTGAGCTGGTGAAAGGTGTCCCCACCCATGGCAGGGGGGTGCAACTAAATGATCTTTAAGATCCCCTTCAACCCAAACCATTCTATGATTCTTCACCTGTGCACTGAATAAGCAATAGTAGACAGCTATGCACATATATAGCAACAGTGAGAGAATCAACCCCCAAAAAGCTTCTGAGAATTGCACTCAAATATAAATCAAGATTGACTGTTATTTTTGGAAGAGTGAGAAGAAAAATAGAAGATGAGAATAAAAAAAACCCACTGTGCTACTTTATGTGCCCTTAATAGGATGCTAGATTAGCTAACAAAACAAACAGGTTAATTAGTTAAACCACAGAATCTTGTATGTGGGGAAGAGAATTCTTTGAAGTGTATCTTCTGGAAGAATAGATTAAACCTAAACAAAACTGCACAGCCTTGACACAAGAAAAGAGACCTAGACAGTTCCATAATAAGAAAACAACAACACCTGATTCCTTTCTTATTCTTGTGGTTATCTCCACTACATTTCAGCAAGTCTCACACTGAAGTTCATCATAGAATGAGAGAATGGTTTGGGTTGGAAGGGACCTGCCATTGGCAGGGTCACCTTTTGCTAGATCAGGTTGCTCAAAGGCACATCCAACCCAGCCTTGAACACTGACATGGATGGGGCATCCACAAACTCTCTGAGCAACCTGTTCCAGTGGCTCAACACTCTCACAGTAAAGAATTTCTTCCAAACATTTAATCAAAATTTCTCCTCTCTCAGTTTAAAACCATTCCCCCTTGTCTTAACATTCTCTGCCTGTGTAAAATTTGCTCTCCCTATTTTTTATAAGTCCCCTCTAGGTAATGGAAGGCTGCTATAAGGTCTCTCCAAAGCCTTTTTTTTCTCTAGGCTGAACAACTCCATCTTTCTCAACCTGTCTCCTCTGATCATCTCTGTGGCTCTTTCTGGACTTGCTCCAACAGGTCCATTTCCTTCTTATACTGGAGGCCCCCGAGCTGGATGCAGTACAACCCACACAAAATTAAGACTCCTGCAGCAGAGCCACCATGATACATTCTATAAATATGAAAGATGACGTAGGGACAAGACTGAAGCTGCAGTAGCTACAAATTTTTAAACCACAACAGACCACTTAAGTTCTATCTTGATGCATCTAACAATGAACACTACTAACTATAAAACAAACACACAGAACTCCCACCCATTTAAAAAGGAAAACAAAAGAAACCAAACCAAACAACTGAACAAAAAAAGGTAATGGTAAAAAGTACAAACTGTTTCTGAACAAATACTTTCAGTTAAACTGCAAAAAATAGCAACTTTCTGCCACAAATGCTGCAAGTTTGTGATTTTGGGAAAGAGACATTCAAAAATCTTATAAATGCTGATTAAATCTCTCTTTAAAAGTTTATGTGCATGTTACTGTAAAAAAGGCAGAAATTCAATTCCAAAAGTTCTTACTTAAAGTCTGATTAAAATTTCACATGTGTCATTTTTACTATCTACAGAATTTCACAAGCATCCTACCAAAGCAAATTAACATCCTTTCCAAGTTTTTGTGCTTCTGCAGCTAAAAAATGAACCTTACCCATTGATTTTTCTTCAGATTTCAGTGCTTCTGTAGTTTTGTGGTGCACTTCGGCTGTGGAGTCTGTTAGCTTGGACTCCGGGCTTTTGGAGGTGCTTTGCTTTGATCCCTCTGCCTCTGAAGATTTTTGGGATAACTGGAGTTGGCTTGTGAACTTTTCATGCTACATGACATTAAAAGGAGAAAAAAAAAAACCACAAACCCTCAAAAAGTGGGAAAACAACACCTATGTTACTAATAACTACACAATTACAGAAGAACATCTGCACACTGTTACCTTAAGTGCTTCTTCAGGGACTCTCATCTCTCCCCTGACAACAGTGAAAAGATTAGTATGTAGGAAATGGTAAGGAAAATACTGAAAAGTTTCTGAATGCACAAGAGGATTTTACCAAAAAGCAAGCTGTGCAGAGTATTCTGACATTGGAATGGTGACAGCTTTTACAAATATGTCACTGTTAGGAGTATCATGCACTATCATATTCATCAAAGTAAATGCACAATGAAATTATTTACTACTTGTAAACAGAACACTGAGTGGATACCTTCACGCTATAATGATGCAAATAATTCTTTTTCATTCCGTACTTTGCTGAATAATTACTTGTAATCTTATCTACTCATATACAATTGCGTATGATACAAATATTTGTGTATTTGCTTCAAAGAAAATTAATATTTCTTAGCAACACAGAAGATACACATTAGATTTTAAATTGTAATTGAAAGTTGAGGTTTCTTGCAATGATAGACAATGAAATGTACTTTATCAACAGTTCAGACCAAGATACAGTTTTCTAGACTCTGAGATTTGTTCTAATATAGACATTTTTGTAATAATGAGAGAAATAAGTATTTCAAAATTCCTTCTCAAGTAGCATGAGAACACTTAACACAACCACACTTTTAACAAGAAAAGTGTGTCACAACACTGCATTTTATGGCAAGGATATCATATCCAAATCTCAATTTATCTTCTAACTTCAGAGTGATATATGTCTGTTCTGGAATCCTCACATCATTCACAAATGTCTACAGAAAAAAATGAGGAGAGAAAAAAATACTGTTAAATTCCAAAATAATAAAATAAAATCACTTAAACAATTTTGTAAGAAAGTTTTCAACACCACAAATTTTCTACTGGTGATTCAGCAGGGAACTATAAGCGTAAACTGCCACCTGTTTTACAAAGTATGTTAAAAGAAAGGTTAAATGCCAACTGCTAACCAGGTTGCTGAGACTACACCAACCTTGAAAAGTTTCTTCCAAGTTTAATCTTTTTAACAATATTTAGTAAATTTTTGATTAATGTTCCCTCAAATTAGCATCTCTACTTATCATTTTTCCTGTAGTCTCCTTTTTCAATCCCAATTAGCTGTCAGCATTGATTGATCATTATATTTGTACAGCATTTAGCATTGGATATGAGAGTTCTGAGGTAGCTTATTTCTAATCATTGTCGAAGGACTTCAAGAAAACATGCACCCAGTTAGTGCATCTGAGTAACTCCAAAAATCAGCAATGAGAATTCAATATATTGCAACTCTTGAAAGAGTAGATATAACAATATTTGTAAGCAAAAATAGCATTATTATAACAGCTAGCAGCAAAGCAGAGCAAATCTCATAGCCTTGACAATATCTTTTGAAAATTCAGGTACTGTACAATAAATAATCCTCCCCTCCTTGAAATCACATAGTTTGAGAAATCAAATAAGCTTTCAGTGATTTGGAGAAAGATTTATGTACCTGAAGCTTTGCCCAATTTCACCAGCCATATCAGTCGACTGTTACAGGCACTACAGATTATCCATCACTGTGATTTCAAGGTCCAGATTAAACAGAACAGTGAAAAATAACAAGGAATTTGAAAAACCCTGGTGGTATAAATTTAAGAGAACACCTGAGATACAGAATGACTAATTACAGAGGCAGCAAGGACAAATAACACACATTCAAGCCAAAATGGATCTCAGATACAATTTGGAAGAGTTGGAAAATGATTTCATCTCTGTGGGAAAAAAAAATAACTGAACATAAATAGGGCTTAAAATTAGATTATTCAAACCCTAAAGAAAATTGTAGAAAGCCACCTACATAAAGGTCTGAATCAGGCACAAGCCTTTGTAAAGGACTGGGGGGGAAATGGTTTATTCCTTCATCAGAACTGTCCTGTGTCTTTTAAGACTGATTTACCAGCTTAGGAAGGTAGGCTGTCAGTATCAGGTCAACTAACCCAGGCTGAGAACATCAGCAACTTGAAATTGCTCGTAGTGACTTCAGGTACCAGAAACCAAGGATGATACACTAAGGTAGGAGTGGGCATCAGGACCTGAGAGTGCCCTTCTCACAACTTGTGCTTTTGGCATTGGAGGGGATCCTTAAATCTTTAGTTAGAGACTTCTCCAAGAACCTACCACCTCCCAAAGGCAGCTCTCAAAAAGACCCTTCTGCTTATCCCAAGTCATACCACTGCTTCTAGTACTCTCCAAATGAGGCTGATTCACTACTACGAAAGTGAATTGTTTCTTAAACTCAATTTGTTACCTTCAGAGAAAACCAAATTGTGTCAATATCTTATGAGTTCACTCAGTGAGAGAGAAATATAGAAGGGTAAAGACAAGTTTTGTATAGCAGAATAGAATATTAAGCTCTCAATTAAACAAATTAGAGATCAAGCTACAAAAAAACCCACAATCAAAACAGTAAATGTAACTCTGTATAATTTTTAAGTCACTTTCAGAGATACAGATCCTTGAAGAATCTTTCTAGAGTGGGAGCTGACAAAAAACTTCTGCACAGCACTTGCCTTAAACTACTTCTCAAAGCTCAATTCAAATCTGCATTAAGAAGCTATAATTTACACTCTACTCTCCCCAACATTCTCCCTTGGCTTTCTTGAAATCTTCCCCTTTCTTTTACCTGAAAAGAATGCAACAACTGGGCTTATAAGAATGCAATACCTTCCTTGTAAGAAATATGAATAATCAGGTATATGTCAAAAGTCTCTTTTTCCTCACTGTTACTTCCTTTATCTTATTTTAATATATAAAATGAAGCTTTAAATTAGGGCAAATTTAAGGCAAATATAATTGTGGATTAGCTGATATGAGACTGTGTGTTATTTTATGAATTATTTATCAGTTTTATATTTTCCCGTAACTGAAAAAAAATGTACAGCTCATTTTTACTTTTCGTAACAACTACATGTTAATACTACAGATAGGATATTAAATATCCAGGGTGCCTTTCTAAGACATGTTTACTACTAATTTGTGCCAGTTTTGGGGACTCAGAATATTCCAACTCCACAGGATCACCCAACTTAAGAATTCTAAAACAACATGTACATTTCTAAAGAATGATGCAACTGAAATATGCCATTTTATAAGCACTTTGAAGTTATTCAAGTTATTGAAGTTATTCAAGTTATTGAAGTTATTCAAGAATTATTCAAGAAAAACTTGAATAATTAAGCAAGCCAAGAATCTGAATCTTTGAATGGTTGTCTTTCTCATGAAAATCTAGTATTAAATGAAGTCTGGAAAAACAGAAACAATGTCCTTCCCCAAAATAGTAAGAGGATATTCAATTTTATTCCTTTTTCTAAAGGAAAATAATGCCTATTTCATCATTAAGAAAATACCTACTTCATAGAAAACATTTTCCACAGGAAAAGAATAAAAGGTACAATTATCTACTGGTTTGCAAGCATGAGTAGTGTTTAATGCGTATTTATTTGACTTTAACATTTTGAGAGTCCAGGGCAAAAACCCACGTGAAGACTGCCTTCAAGACAATCTGAATTTTAGTGAACTAACAAAACTAAGGTCACCTTGCAGACAGGTATGTATGCACTTTTCCTCCCCGGTCAGAGTTCTGAAATTGCACATGCAGTATATTTAACTCAGAGAACTCTGAAGACAGTGTGTGCAGTCCACTGACATCCCCATGACTGAGCTGATGGTACACAGCAACCAAGTCTCAGTTTCTTTGCCACTGGAGCTTTAAAATATCACCACATGCTTTGGGATGCAAGACAGAAGCTAGCTTGCAAAAGCTAGTTACAACGTAAATAAGGGATCCTTTTCCCCCTTTTTCCCCTGTTAAATCACTACATACACATCTTTATATATTCACATGATTTCTAAAGCTTCATTTTTCAAATAATGAGAGTCAAACATCTTTAGGCCTTCTAAAGTTTGCCAAGCTTTTCACAGTGCAGTCCTGAAACATCAGTGTGAAACGACTTTGCTATCCTGCAAATATTCCTGAAAAGAATGTTATTCAACAGGCCATGGATGTTTAATATTTCTTCTGGTATGTTTTTGAGTTCATAAGTCAAAGGAGAAAATATAGTTGAATTCTGTTGATACTAACGAAATAATAGCTTATATCTTAGCAACCGCACACATTTTCTTCAGAAAAGAGAAATTCCTTCATCGTTTTTGTATAAAATAGAAGAAAAACAGCATTGTCTAGAATAAGTCATGATAGACTATCAGAAATAACATTTTACATCATGTAAATTTGATTAAAATTTACTTTTGCTTTATTTTCAAATCTATATGTCCAGGACAAAAACATCTAGATCCAGAAGTCCAGGATAAAGACTGTGGTAGCCTTTTCACTGAAATGACAGTGAATCAACCATGCATATAAGAATATTCAGGTATTAGGGCATCAGGTGCAATTACAGTTCAGCTTGTGAAGTTATTTAAGACTCGTAACACTCAAAACAAACGCATTGGTAGTAGTCATCTCCCCTTAAACTCTGAATTATCTTGAGTGCTTAAAATGCATTACACCAGGAATGGACTAGTCTTATAATACTAAGAAAATTTTATCTCTTGATGAAGTATACAAAATAAGAAAAGGTAGAAGCTACTGAAGCACTAGGTGAGGCATTTGGCTGTGGTGTTCTCAGTGCGAGCAGCAGACAGACTAAAATAATTATTGCCTAGTTAGCAGCTCACCGCATGGTACTGAGGCATTGCATACATTGTTCTGTCACACAGTTAAGTATGGAGTTACAAAAATAATGTGTTTTCTCTTTTAACCTGAAACCAGGTAGGCAGAGGTATGTAAGAAAAGCACAGTGGGAAAGCAATAGTAAGGAAAGCACTGTAAAGACAAAGAGCAAGGACTGAACTCCTAAGGCTTAATATTCCTTGTCCTAAAACTGTGGAAAGAAAGAGTTCCTTTGATGTCTCTGAGTAAACACTTCAAGAGCAACTGAAGTTTCACCTCAAACTTGAGAATGAATGAGACGAAGCAAAGCAAAGGACTGAAAGCTCTTTATCAGAGGCAAAAAAGAAGATGAATGCCTTTTAAAATATATTTATTAAATTCCAGTTTTGTGACAAGGCAATGAAAATCTGAAGGTATGCCTATTGACTACAGGAGTTAGAGAAGTAGGGAATAAAATCAAATGGTTCAGCAAAAAATCTCTATGTGCTGAATTTATTTTGCATCACTGCCTTGAAACAGTGCATTGACTTTGAAAACACAGAGGTATATTAAATATTTAAGGACCAAAGCCCTTGTATATCTACAACTGTTCAAAGGATATAGCCCTTCAGATTACAGTGGTTTCACACGGAGTTGAGACTCTGACGCCTTGGAAGGCTGCGTTAGTTACCTTAAAGTACAGAAAAGCTAATAGAGACGGGCTGACAGGAGTTTTATTTTGAAATGCACTTCAAGATGAAAAGGCAGTAACTTGAGATTTCTTCATCTATTTTTTTAAGTATTTGAAAAAGCTATTCACTATCAGTAGCTTTCTAAACAATTATTCAATTAAGAAATCACATATGAACTCATGATTTTATTCTGTACAGATTCATGACACAGCAAAACATTTAAAGTTATCAACCACAACTAGTGCAAATGAACAGCTCATAAAGAAGTATCTAAAAGGCTACAAAAATATGACAAAGTTACTATATTTTAATTATCTATTGTAATATCAAAAACTTCTATAAAAAGTGGTGCTTACCTAGACTGTGGTATACACAATTCCTAGAAAAGCCTTAAAATGTAAAATGCCATATGAAACTTTACTTTGCTCATAAAGTTTGTTTTTTTCCTGTATTAGTTTGTAATCACAGAAATTAATCATCGACATTTTAACCAAACTTATTCTGAAAAACTAAATGTAAATATAGAATTAGTTAAATAAGTTTACATACAACATGGTTATTGCATATGTAATTTTTTCCTACATGAAGTACAGTTTAATACTCTTTTCTGTATTACAACAGGAGAAAAAAAAGGAGCCCATATATTAATCAGACATTTTAGAGATTAAAATGGTGTTTTAAACCCATTTGTTTAAATGGTTTAAGTATATTCAAGATTTTAAGTATGTTCAAGATTTTTTTCTTCTACAATTCTGAAATACATAAGTATAACATATTCCTTGCTACTGTTCCCATTTTTTTTCCTACTGCCAAGACCCTCTTATTAATGGACTTAACTGCAGCCCTTTAAAAAACATGCAGTGGAAAAACCCTGCAAAGACTATATTTTCCTTCTGAATGTTCCCCATTTCCAATCTTGCATTAAAAAGATATTAATGCACAATTAATAATTGCTTGAAGAAATTTCAAATCAAGCATATAGAAGACTACAGGGAGCTATCAATTTCTGATGTTAACTTACCCCATTCAAGCTGCCCAAATCCTTCACCAAGTGTTCATCCGTAGAGGCATCATAGTTAAGTACAGCATGTTGCTTGTCCACACTCCGTGACTAAATATATAAATAAAAAAAACAAGGTATGAAGAAAATAGCATTAATGGCTATTTCTTAGAGCAGTGTGATTATTTTCTTTCTACATAGCACGTTTATTGAAATTATATAAAAATGTTAGTCCCACATACGAAAAAGGTCGCTCTTCAACTCAACTCTGGGTGCCTAGAGAAGAATCCTAAAATTATTTCAGAATAATTATTTTCTTAATGTTCCCCAAATACAAGTCCGATTCAGCTATGCCTTATTCAAAGATTTTTTTTTCCCAGGTCACCATAGTACCATCAGTGTTTAATCTAACATCATCATCTTCACTTTCATTTCTCTCTCTCAACTACATGCATCTTTCAAAACATAACTATGATTCTGGGGTGTTGCTATGCTCTCTGAAACACACCATTTCCTGTCACACATCTGGGATAATTACTATAATGTACAAGCATTCAAACTGCTTCTCCTTGATCTCAGTTTCCTGAGTCAATTAGTGACAGCCTCTTCACTAAAGTCAGAGCAGTTCCCGAATTACTACTCCCATCAGTTCTGACTTTCTCCATCCTTCCTTAAGCACTTCAGTATCTATTTATTTATTTATGTAATGAATTCTTTATTTTGCATCCAAACATCAACCCACAGATGAGGAACAATTCTTGTTACTATTTCCTCCAAGAACACCACCTCCTTAACAGTTAAGTCCCTCTTTCAGCACTTGCTTGTGGCCAAGTGTTGGCAGCCTAAGCTGCTGATGGCAAGCAAGGAAGGGGTGGTGCTGGATGTATGCCTCCTTCATGCATGCATGTGTCGGCACCTTGACATCTACAACAGTTCCCAAGTGAATGGAGCCCACAGCTCATCTTCTACAGCTGTACATGCTTGATCTCAGTCTGTTTGCCAGTAATTCTGCTAGTGCAGTGTCCTGACATGATGGCACAGCTTCCAACAGCATTCTTTCTTGTTTCAGGTTTGCATCCTCTATCCTTGCTACTCAACTCATTGTTAAATGATATTGCACAGAGAATGGTACATTTCTGTCCGAAACTTCTGTGATTGTTTCTGTACCTGCAGTGTGTCACTTCTAGGGAGTTCCAGGTTGCCAGTGCACTAGCCAGTTCAAAGTATTAGAACATACAGCTGGTACTCCTAAGAAAATGCTTTCACCTTCTCACAATTCCATCTTTATCATCTCATTCTTTCTCCATTTTTTGAGACTTTCTACTGTTACTTTCCTTATTTGTTTTCAATTTACGTCCTCATTCTTCCTTTCCATGCCATCTTTTTGACTGCTCTGCTTTCTCCTCAAAGAAGCAAAATCAGTCCTCTTCTGCTTACACTTACTATTTTAGACTTTTCATTTCAGCCAATTTGCTCTGCATTCTTGAGAGCTATAATGGGGGAATGGGGTGGGGGAAGCAGGATATCAAGTAGGAGGGGAGAATCAAGGAAGAGACAGACAAATGATTAAGTTCCCTGCCAATATAAGCTGTACTAATATACTACATCAGTTGAGTGTTTTTAATGGCATATGAAGATATGGCAGTATAGTTCATTTTCTACTAACTTACTAACCTTTCAAGTGAAAACAAGCTAGCTCAATACAATCAAACTCACTGGTGTGGGTGTTCTCCTGATCTTACAATGTCAACCAGAGATTACACTTTTCCACACTCAGGTGATGTATACTGATACATCAAGAATTAGCCTATTGCTACCTGGGCTGTTGAAAAAAAATCTGAACTTCTTTCAGTGTTGCTATTCAAATACATACTGCATTAATAATAATTTATTTTATTATCTCTACGTCCTATATCCTATGAAAAATAATTTAAAACAGGAAAAAACAAAAAACCTTAAAGCTTCATGATACTTTGTCACATCTTCTGAAATGTTAAGAATGATTACTCGAGTCTGTGGCTTTTAGAGGAACACGTGAAATTCTGTAGAACTTCTCAGGCTGAGATTACTTCCATATAATTGGACACATACAGGTGCAAAGACTGTGCAAATCTTTTAAATGCCATTTTTACTTTAGATTTGTTACTGCAGCCTTCCATTCAAATTTAAGGACTATCAGAATTACTTCTTGTAAGACTGTGGTGCTTTGGTGGGCAGCTAAGTGCCACACAGCTGTTCACTCACCCTCCTCTGCCCCACGGGGATGTGGGATAGAACAGGAAGGGCAAAAGCAAAAAAGCTCATGGGTCAAGTTTAAGCAGCGATGGAAACAGGAAGAGAAAAGTAGAAATAAAACAAACCAAGTGATGCAAAGGCAATCACTCACCACCTCCCACAGGCAGCCCAATGTCCAGACAGTATTTGAGCAGTGGGTACCTTCCCCACAGCCCCTCTCCCTCAGTTTTTATTGAGAAGCATGACATTATATGGCACGGAATATCCTTTGGGCTAGTGTTCCCTCTCCACTTTTTGTGCACCCCCACCTGACCTGAGGGCACCTGAGACACTGGAACAGGTTGCCCAGGGAAGCTGTGGATGCCCTGTCCCTGGAAGTGTTCAAGGCCAGGGTGGATGGGGCTCTGAGAAACCTGGTCTAACGGAAGGTGTCCCTGTCCATGGCAGGGGGGTTGGAATGACATGCTCTTTAAGCACCTCTTGACAAACCAAGCCATTCTCTGATCAGGAGCAACAGAGTAAGAGAGAATGCCTTGAAACTGTGCACACACTGTTCAGCAACAGCTAAAGTATTGGTGTGTTATCAACAGTCACAAATCCAAAACACAGTACCACCTAAGGGCTTCTGTAAAAACCAGCCCAGTCAGATGTAGTACAAAGATTTATATATGACTGCAGAGTAATAAAAATCACAGAATAACTGTGTTAAGACAGCCTTCAATTCAATCCAGACTACTAATATTCAGAATACAGACAATAAATGCAGTCTTCTTTGCAAATAATTATGATATTGTGAATAATGTAGATATTTTTATTTCTTGGAGGTGACTTTCCCCATCAAGATGCAAAATTTCTAAACATAATGGTGAAAGAAAATGTGGTATCCACAAGCTAGCTGCACTGGAGCAACTAGTTAACACAAAGACTTCTCACTATGTTTGAATATATCTATAAAATAACACATTTAAAGAAAATCTGTATTCCCAGATGTGAACTAAACCTCTTTGAACAGTGTTAGGTACAGATCTGAGGTCTATCAAGCGTGCAACGGAGTTGAAATGCTTTTTATTACGGCTTTTATAACATGTTTTGTCTAAAGCAATTATGAATAAAAGCATTAAATTCTGCTTTCTTTATCATGCATTGTCCACATGCTTTGCAGTAAGAGAACAACTAAGTTGTCAAGAGTGGAAAGGAAGGTCCTACACAAAGAGCCATACACACAGAACAAGAACACATTATTAGCTTCTCTTTTGGTGGGTTCCTCCCCCTGAAGGACTGTGTGGTGTTATAGTCATGCTGGCATGTGGACCTAACACAAGAGCAGGCTAAAGAGAAGATTCTTGGAAATCACCAGGCCCCTTGATTCTTTTTACTAACTCTGAAGTCAGTACACAACAAATAACATTTGTAAATAACTTAAATCTATTTATAATGTTAATCAAAGAGGCAGCTACCTTTGAAGGTAAAGTTTTGTAGCACAAAAGAATAAATGCTTCACTCTAAGGACTAATCAACCAGAGATGGCATAGCAGAGAGAGAAGAAAGAAACCAGTTCCTTATTCAGAGACAACAACCCTTTAAAACAAGCTACTAGTAAAATAGAAGTATTTTTTTATTATATCCTACTCAGCAGGAACCAGTGGGGTGGAGTTTTTTGGTTGCTTTTCTTGTGTTGTTGTTTTGGATTTTGGTGGGTTTCCCTTTGTGTTTGTCATTTGTTTGGGTTTTTTTTAATATTTCCCACATAAATCACCAAGACATCAACCTGCCTGTCTTTAAAGAGAAATCAAGAGTATTTTCAACTGCTTTCTAACATCATCAATAAAACCTCTGGATGCCTTCTGAGGCTGAGAGTCAAATGCAGTTTACTAGAGATATTACATTCTGAGTAATACACATAAAATGAGGTCTCTAGGCACTTCATTTGCAAGTAAGATTCTAATTTGGCCATTAATGGCTGCATCCGCAACTTTTGGGAACAAAAAATACAAAAGAAAGTATTTTATTGAATGGCTGGAAGGGTTGAGAATATTAGTTTTGAAGTTCAATCTTCTTAAGAGCTCCACAGAAAACACAGAAAAGAATTTAAGAAGAAACCACTAAAATATTACTATTAACCATTCAAACAAACATATTTTAGGAAAAGGCAGCTCAGAGGACAGCTTTGATAGGGCAAAGTGCATGCAATATATACACATCTAAAGTTCTGCATAGTGATCCTCAAAGCTGAGGAAGCTATTGAAGAATGAAGCTATTTTGATTTGTATATTTACAATTCCACTGAAACTGAGTCATTCAACTTCCTTAGAGATAGAGAAATACCCTTTTCCACTAATTTCATTTTCCTTTGTGTAACACAGTCAAGGCACAGGGATAGAGTTACATCAAATCATGTGACTAAATCAGATTATAAGTTGCAGAAAAAGAGGGTTCTTTTCAAAAGCATCCAGTGCACTTTTTATGTTGTTACTTTTTATGGAACACAGTGTACTTACTGTACTGATCGTATTGTGAAATTTATTTCATCTTCTATTCTTGCATTCTGTACGTGACTTACACAAAGAAAATGTGATTCTCTGCACTTCAAAGGTAACTGTATGGTTGATGCCAATATATTTAAACTAAATTTTTTTCTATAGGCAGAAAAAATTCACAGAAACAATTGCTCCCACAACATCTGGGGAATTTATTTTTCAAAAGGAATACATGAAATTGGTACATTAAGTTCACAATTTGAGCAGTTGCACATGGAAGGCTGATGCAATTACCTGTAACATCAGCTCACAGTCATCTCTTCCAACAAAAATCATTTCTCGTGGCAGCCTATGTCGGGTGCCTCCACTGCTCACCAAAAACCAGGATGTTAAGCTCATTTTCTGCTTAGCTGATAAATCCCTGGCACAGTTACGTCATCCTGCAGTGAGAAAGAAAGAGAGACAGAGAAATTCATTTTAGTTATTTTTAGCTACAGTTTCTGCTCAGCAAACACTGTGAGCAGAATACAGAAAGCCTCTGAAAAGACAGCATTCTCAGTAACATGTACCGAATCCAGCAATCACAGGAAGCGACAGGCTTCAGATTTACATACTCTCAGGCTCTGCTTCATGCAAGTAGGCCAATTTAACTGGTAACCTTCTGCAAAAGGAACAAGCAGCTAGCTAATACCAAAGTCATATGTCAAGCTGTCAGAAAGCTTTTAGCATTTGACTGCTTATTATCAAGATAATTGCTACATTAATGCTTTACTACCACAATCAATAAACAACGTGGCAAACATTCACAAAATACAGCACCTAACTTGCATCTGTGTCATTACATTTTCCTGTAAAAAAGAACTACCTCGTTTGGTCTTAAACTCAAGTCCTCTGTACAGCACCAAATGAAAGCGTAAATTAAAGGAACTTTTGCTTCTTATTAACCTCAGATTTTCTCAATAAAACTTACATCTTGGAAATTTAACACTGCACATTTAGTATTGCAAACAAAGCAGAGGAAAATGATGAAATAAGAAGTTATCTCTAAGTAAGAAATCTGAAAAAAGTACTCCTATAAAACTTCACCTTAATTTTCCCATAAAAAACTCAACACACTACATACTTACACAGAAAATAAAATACATAACAAAACAAAAATTGAAAACCAGATAAAATCTTTCATGGAAAACTTCTTCACACAGTATGCCCTACTTGAAACCAGATCAAAATATGATTAAAGCTCTCTTCAGAGTATTTCAATGGTTGATAGTTGGAAAAACCTTTAGGAAGTATTAAAGGAAATGCAAGCTAAAGCAATTGTTTCATTCATTCATAACCACTCTGTACTCATTAAAAGTGAGGCTAAAGAAAATCAAAAGCAACCAGCCTGGATTTCTTGCAGTACCAAAGAGCTGGCATTTCTCTTCTATTTTATTTATATGTTTTAATGAATTTATGCAAGGTCAGCAAATGCACTGTAAGTAGACAGAAGCCTGTAGTGGACTTGAGTGTAATCTGCATAATAACAAGAATTCAGTGAGGTCCCCAAAATCAAGACTAACAGGGAAGCAGTGAGTAAGATGACACTGTTGTGTTAGACAAAATACAAGCAGGAAGAGACACCACAAGTTACTAAAACTTATAAATAGGACTGAGTTAAGTCAAACCTGGACGTGAAATGACAAAGCAGATATTTACAAAACAGTAAGTCAAAAGCACACCATGGCAGGTGCTAAAATGTACCAGCAGAGTTGTCAACAGAATTAAAAAAAAAAAAATTGCAATTCACACAGAAGAATTTAGAATGATTTAATGTACTAAAGAGTTACTTAATAAAAAAGTAAATATGTGTTGCAACAAAGTGTTCCCTCTTATAATGACACCTATGATAGGATTGTCTTTCCACAACTGTATCACAACACATTCTTCAAGTGAAACTTATATCTCCTTAATGTTATCCAACTCAACCAAGGAAGTGATATAGCATCTCTAAAATACTTTATTCCTTGAAACTATAAAGATTAAAAATTACCTCTACAATAAGAACTTGCTGAAATAAAATTTAAAGAGATCTAGTTACAAAATAAGTGTTTTAACAATTAAAAGTTTATTCAACACCTTTGAAGGAAATTAATATTAGTATTTTTAATTTAATCTAGTTTAAAACAAGAAGATAAACTGGGTCACTCAAATGACATTTTTCCATTTCCTTTAAGAAAGGAAAAGGAAGTATCAAAAATGGTCAGCCAAGGTTCCAGCTCTTAACAAGTAAATTAAATGGATGTTTGACAGCAAGCATGCTGTTCAATATCAAAGCTCCTCATCGTGTTTATATTTTACTACCTTTTAAAATCTCCCGTCTGTTTATTGTAACAACATTTGGCCTTTCTGCTCTAATTGGAATCTCATATGAAAACTTCGAAGAAGATATAAGAAAATTAGGAAAATTTCTTAGTCAAAGACTATGTTTTAGTTTACACAGGTAGACTGTCTATAAAGGAAAAAAACTATTTTTATTTAGAAAACAGACAAGTAGGTCAATAACTAGAGCTAGGGAAAAAAAAAACCACCCAGACCCAAACTTCCCACAAATGATAAAGCCTGACAACAAACACAGTAAATTAAGCTATCTGAAATAATTTTAAAAAATGTATTATACAGAGCAATCATTGCCACGCAGCTTGGCAGCACATTTGTAGTTAAAAGCCCATCACCATTTCTATCGCACTTAATAATGTTGTTCTTTTCAAACAGTGCTGTCTCAACTGCAATGAACCATCAACCCAGATACATATTTTATTTTAAAGTATACTTTAGAATAAACCAATGCCTTTGATCAAAGGTATGCTGAAATCTGCACAGCAAAACTGGCTGAAAACAGCATACAGTAGCAACAGTTGCTTAATATCAGAACAAAAAAAGTGCATTAAAAATTGGATATGGAAGTGCACACTTATGAGTTATATAGACAGTACATGGAGAGGTACATTACACCCCAAAAACTTCATGAAAGCTTAGAGTATTTTGAATACACTACTGTGTTAAGTACTCTGGCTGGAGTATTCTGAACAACACAGAGATGAAAGATGCTTCGCTGTTTAGGAGATACGAAATTAAATTACTGTATGACAGATGCAAAATCATCAGAAGAAGTGGTTCTTTGCACAGGATAAATTTGTGTCATGATAATTCTTCCAGTGAAATGTTATGGATACTAAAAGGTTACACAGGGTTCAAAAAGCAATTTTTTTCTTCCATGAATACTTATTATCGTGCCTGGTAAATGCACTGACCTCACTAGTACCTCAGGAAGATCATGTGCTGTGTATTTTGAGAGGCTGGGAATATGCTCCAGCGAGGTTTTGCTATCATCCCACTCAGTAAAGTTTCTTCCTTACCTACCCTTTGTTTATGCAAAATGGGATGCTGTGGATACTGTCCCAGATGGACTTGTCTTACTCCAGTAGAGACTACTGGAGTAAGTAGTTTACAGATGAAAAAAACTACAGTTTTCAGATGAAAAATTTACCAGAAATAACGGAAAATACCCTGGAAAAAATTAATTTTAAATGTTTTACTGAAGCATTTTGTTTTATTACTCTTTCCTAAAATGTCAGTATTGTCTGGTAATCTTTAAGCAAACTAGAAAACATTTCATCAAGACTTGATCATTCAAAAAAATACTTCATTCTAGATACCTGGAAGTTATTTGCTGAGACATCTATCGCAGCTGCAAAGTATTTCCTTTTCTGCAGAAAAACCAGCATTTCATAGTGAAGGACTAAGGATTTCAAAAGGCAGTAACCAGTGTCTAAGAATGAACATGTGGGTAATAACTCATTTGAAGCAGATGATGCAGCAAGAAGGAAATTGGCTGCATCATCCCTGTAAATATAATTCACGCCTAAGAACTGAGGCCCTGCATTATGTAGCCAAAAGATGGGTGTAACCAATTTCAAATGTCCAGAGAAACACTGTCAAGATTATAGTTTTGATACAGTCATGTTATTGTAAATAAAAGTCCTTAATAATCTCACATTTGACTAACCTACAGTTTACATTTTTTTATTTGCCTGTAACTAAAAACAGTTCCAACTAAACTATTAGCGAATACTGAGGATCCAGGCCTATAGAGAAACAAAAACCTATGCTTAAAATTTAAATTAAATGCAATATATGTCTGAAATTCCAACTTTTAAGCACTGCAGTCCTCCAAATTATGGCTGACAATAGTGTAATTTTAACGGTACACACCCTATTACTGTACAACAAATTTCAGTTATGAATATTTTAAAATAACATTAAAAAAGCCTTGCATCAAGCTGAGACACAGCACTGACAAAGCTGGAAGCCCTGTGTTTCCCATTATTTGTCCTTGTAAGTTCCTGTTTCCAACTGCTAAAATATTTGCTAAAATTTAGTTTATCTTCTCATACAATTACCTAGTATATTTGGGGAAATTTCTAGAACAAGGTTAGACTAAAACACTCTATGTTTCTACCTTTAAAAAATATTAGCAGTACCTCATGTATGTAAATTGGCAATTGAAAGGTGGCAGGAGGCCTTAGTATCAGTTTGTACCTTGTGCTATTGCTCTTCTGCAAATCTATCCAAGTGCAGACAAGCAACTGGCTTTGGAAAACTTTCCATGTGTATATCAGTTCAACAAGGACAGATGTAAATTCTCTCAACACATTTGCCTACACGGTGTTAGTTGAAGAAAATTGTGCAGCATGCTGTTTTTAAAGTTATAGTGCCAGTCAGACCCCAAAATAGGGCATCTTTCCCCAGCGCTACCAATTCATCTGCTGTTGAACACAAACATGAGGGTAGAAGACCCAGAAGAAGAAAACCCCCACCACATCTGACTTGAGCCAGAGTTAGGCAGACTCTGGAATGAGGAATCAAGAAAGGTAAACGTCAGATGTAAGCCATGACAGTGAGAAATCAGAACTGAGAGCACTAACGGAGCCAGTAACGACTGGAGGAGACCTGAAGTTGAAGCAGGTAATCAAAGAAATCCTATTAGCAAACACCACTCCCTGGAAAAGTGCCTACCATGACTACTTTACTGACTACTGAATGTAATAAAATATACCCATGCCAGCAGTTCTAATTTTGACTGAAATAGAGAAATCTATGCCAAAGAAAGAAAAGACCAGTCTGAAGGTAACTTCAACCCTGAGAAGATTATTGTATCCATATAACTGATACTAAAAAATAATTTATAAATATAATTGATTTCAACCTAGGAAATTCCAAGTGGAACACAGCACAATAATATTGTCTATTATAGAAAACACTCTGAAGTGGGGTAGTATCACATGTTCCATGTGCAATCATAATTAACCTACTTACATACATGCATTAGAAAATAACCTTTAACTACATCATCACATATTTTAATCAGGACTCTATCATACTCATGTTAAAACAAAGACCTTAGCAGTCAGTTAATCAGTTGGTGTTTTTTTTCCTCTCTTCATCAATTGATTAGCCTGTGCCTTATTTACTGCACATCACTAAAAACCTTTTGTGAATTATTAACTTCCTACTGACTTCATCTGCCATGCTCATCACCACCACATGAGAAATTCATTAACACTTACAGTAAAATCTCCACAAGTAGCTGTGTAGAGGGTTTTATATAAATGGGAACTGTAGAGAGCACATTTTAAGACTAAAGTATCCTAGTCTTGAATATTTAAGTTCCAAAACCATCAGTATTTCATCTTAAAGTACCTAGTTTTACACAGAACTACTGGTGTTCAAATGGTTTCATTTATTTCTGTTACAACCCTGAACATGTAATTCTTTTACAAGTAAGGTTAAAGCCACACGTAGAGTGGCTAGAAAATTAAAACCACTTTTCCAGTGTAAGGGTAGATGGCTCCTGCGCCATCATATGACTGTAAATACAAGAAAATAAGTCATACTCTAGGATAGCTTCTAAGTGTTTAGCCATTAAACTATCCTTGGTGCTTTCACAATTCTCTGATCCTTTCACTGATCACATTGCTGTGAGCCCAGAAAGGGAGAGAGAGGGTTACACAGACAACAGCCTTCTGGTTCAAACTATTCTGACCAATTCCTATAGCTAGTACATCAAGTGAATTTATTAATAAAGAGGATATCTTGTGCAGGGTAAAAAAACACCATCACCACTCCAAAAAAAATGTGCAGGGCTGACAAACCTTTCGTTGGGAGCAGGAATTCAATCTACATAAGCCATACTTCATGCCACAATAGTATGCAATGTTGCTCCCCAAAACTCTTAGATAAATAAATACCCATCTAAATTTAAATTGCTGAGGTTAATGATCAATAAAAATATTTCTGGAAGAATTTATAGACCTTTTGTACACACTCACAATGTACTTCTCAAGCGGAAACAAGAAAAACCACAGAGTTGGCCACTGCTTGCCAAGCAACATGGGATACAGCTATAAAAGTATAACACAGTGAAAAGACACCACCCGAAGAAATGCTTTGTTTGAGTCAAGTTGTATCAAGTTGCCAAGGCACAATACTTTTCTCTTTGAGGTTTGGTTAATGTCACAACATAAGCCATGGTTAGTGTCACAACAATATCCACGAAGGTTAATAAAAATATTCCTTCAAAAGGTTGTTTAAAAAAAAAAATTAAAGGAAGCATAAGTAAGGTAAATTATGCTTAAAACCATTAAAACTCTTCACCAATATGAGACGATCATCTCACATACTTAGGAAAAATGACAAACACGATCCTAGATTTTCAGCAATTGTACAACAAGCCAGAATTGTTATTTTCAAATATTTCTCTGACTGGAAAATTCACTTGATCACATCCTTCTAGAAACATTCAAATGCTATTTACAGGCCTGAACAAGAAACTGTTCCCATTTACACTGATATAAAGAAATATTGATATTATAAACTTCATTAAAATTTTATGCAATTATTTGAGAGCTACAGTGACACAACAGAGTAGAACTGGATGGCAAGCATGCAAATAGGTAAAGTGGAAGAAAACAGGTAACCCAAGTGAAAGAAAAGTGAAGTATCCATTCAATTTAACTTCCTTGCTCAAATGGAGAAGAAGAGTACAATCAGGATGACTGTCCTTATCACTAAACCAAAACATCTCATAAAAATCTCAGTAACCCTTGGTCTGTTGGCTTCTCTGCTAAACTTATCAAGGTTTAGCTGACACGGCAACTGAATGACAGCCTTGGGTATGCATTCTGCTCCTGAAATATTTGACCTGTTCCACCTTAGCTTAAATATCCAAACTTGCCAACAATTTCTTGAAAAACAGACTAGAAAATCATACTGAAGCCTTACATGATATTTAAAATGTCATTTTCAGTGCACATTGAAAGAAGGAGCCATGACTAAACTCTACAGAACAAGGGAACCACTGAAAACAAAGAATCCCTTTTAAAAAGTACTCTTGCACTAAACTTGGCAAAACCATTTTCTACCTTCTTTGCCCCTCCATGCTTTTAGTCTTTTTGTTGTTGTTGTACTTAGAGATGGAAGAGAAAAAAAAGGCAAAATAAGAATATGTAAATCTCCTTGAATCTTGGTCTGAAAAATCACCTTTTGTTTACAGAGAGAGAAAACTGCTCACTTGCAACATCTGCTAAATCCAATATTATAAAAGGATTTTTTAAAAAGCTATTCCAAGCTTAAGAAGAAGAAAAAAATTAGATATTATTCAACAGATGAGAAACAAAAAACAGAGCAAAAAAATTGCCTTTATAAAGCATCAGGAGATCAAGCTAAGTCATGCCCCTTGCTTCTTTTAGTACACATCCTACATAGGTAGATGTGCACATTACCTATATTACCTACCATATGAAAGACTAACAAAAACAACAAGAGTTACAGAGTTGTACCAAATCAATAAAGCAGTGTATTTTTCAGGCAGTATGTGGCTAGGAGAAAGAGCGTGAGGGGAAAAAAACCCTCAAAAACCCAAACTAGAAAAAAAAGGCAGGGAAGAGACACAGAGCCACACCTTCTGCTTTACAGTGGTGCAACTGGAGTGTACAAGCTGGCTCTCTGTCCATCTGGCCCTAGGCTCAGATTATCACAGCAGACTCCTCAGCATCATTTGAGGCAAGAATTGTTTCTTCCTCATATTTTAATTACAATAAATTTGTAATTAAATAAATAATAATTAAAAACGTAATTAAAATAAAATCCTTCTAGCTGTGAACACTACTAAGGATAGAGAGATATTTTCCTCCTGCATTCAAGGAAATTGAGATCTCTACCGAAGGGACCCAGATACTCTTCTTGCCCTATAAGTCACCCCATACATCTGATGGAGTAAGGACAAGAGAGCAGCTCAGGAGACTGTTGCCCTCTGTCAGGCAGCAAATCTGTCCTGTAATGTTGCTGCAGCTCTGGAGCTGCACAAGCATCCTCTCCCTCTGGTCCAGGTCAGAATGAGATCCAGGTCTATTTCATTGCTGTGACACACAGGAATAGCTGTCAGAACAGCCACTGAAATAGACTCCTTTTTCTGCCAACAGTGCAGCTGCACACAAAGTTGCCTTGCGGTTTTGATTTTGAGTGACAGTGACTTAAGAAACCTTATCCTACTCTGTGTTTGATGTAATAATGACTAAAAAAAAAAAAGCCTGAGTTCTTGTCCTTTGCTATTATATAAATATCAACATACAAATACTGCAAAGAAAGGTACCAAAAATAAGGCTTACTTGATGGCTATCAATCATTTGAGTGTCACAGTATGCAAAAGATACAGTCCACTGACTATTATCTGCTGCTGTTATTTCATGTGGGCACCATTGATATAGCCAGGAACAAGTATCAAGGATTACCAAGCCCTGGGAGCAGTGGTAAGGCGCACAGGCAGTTTTTACACCAATCTTCCCAGTTAAAGGAAAGGGTTTGAAAGGGCCAGCTGAAACTGGAAAATCAGTAACTGGTGCCACAGCCAGAGGTCTAGCTGCTTAAGACCATGGGACTCCCTCTGAGAAACCTGGTCTGCTGGCGTCCATCTGCCAGAAAAGGAGAAGAGCATCTTTGGGCATAGGTTTGCCAAGATTGTGAAGAGGCCTTTGAACTACAGTTTCCAGGAAGGCATCACAGAAACGTGGTGGGATGGCTTCTCTGACTGGAGTGTTGGAATGGAAGGACACAGGCTCTTTAGGAAGAGAGTGTGGGCAAGGCAGACAAGGAGTCTCAGTGACCAGCACAGAGCTCCACCTGGGGATGGATGAAGAGCTGACTAAGAGCTTATGGGTCAGGATTAAAAGGAGGGCAGCGTCAGGTGACATTATAGTGGGGGTCGGCTACAGGTAGACCAGGAAGACTGTGGAGACGGGGCCTTCTATAGACAGATGGGAGCATCCTCACATTCACAAGCCCTGGTCCTCACCCCAGTATGTGTCTGAGGGATAACACAGCAGGGCATAAGCAACCCAGGAGGTTCCTTGAATGCACTGATGATAACTTCCATGTCCAATTGACAGAGAAGCCAAGAAGAAGAGGTCCTATGGTGGATCTTGTTCTCACCAACAAGGAGGGGCTGGAGGAAAATGTAAAACTTAAGGACAGGCATACCTTCAGAGACTCCATGGAGGAGTTTGAGATCCTTAGGGCAACAAGAAGGGTGGACAGCAAACTCACTATCCTGGACTTCAAGAGAGGAACTCTGGCCTCTTCAGGGATCTATTCCTTAGATTACCATAGGATATAGCCCCAAAGAAAAGATGGGCCTAAGAAAGCTCATTAGTATTCAAGGATCACCTCCTCCAAGCTCAGAAGTGATGCATCCCAACAAAGAGGAAGTCAAGCAAAAATGCCAGGAGGCCTGTGGATGAAAAAGGAGTTCCTAGAAAAACTCAAAAACAAAACGGAGGCCTACAGAGGGTTGAAGTGAGGACAAGCAGCCTGGCAGGAATACTGTATGAGCAGCCAGGGATCAGGTTAGGAAAGCTAACACCCTGATAGAATAATGTTGGCAGGGATCTCAAGGGCAACAAAAAAAGTTTCTGTAGGTATGCAGAGATAAAAAAAAGACTAGAGAAAACACAGGCCCTCTCCAGACAGAAAAAAAAAGGCTGAGGCACTCAACAACTTTTTTGTCTCATTCTTCACCAGTGAGTGCTCCAGCCACACTGCTCAAGTCACAGAAGGCAAAGACAGGGACTGGGAGAATGAAGAACCATGTACTGTACGAGAAGATCGGGTTCAGATCTAAAGAACCTGAAGGTGCACAAGTCCATTGGATCTCAAGAAAGATATCAGCAAGTCCTGAGGAAGCTGGCAGGTGAAGAAGCTAACCCACTATCCACAAAAAAACACAAAAACCAAAAACACCAAAACAAAAAACCCAACCAATTGAGAAGCTATCAAGGAGGAAAAGAAACCAAACACTACAATTCCTAGTAGAAGCTAGGAGATCATGTTGTATTAAGAACAGCAGACTGAAACAAAGCCTTGACCAACTAGACAAAAAATAAAATACTGTGTTATCTTTACATAGAACACTATTAAACAAGCAAATTCTTAAGACTGATTAGAAAACTTTGTATGAGACTGGTACTGTACATAAATATAGTCTTACACAGCAATCATAAGCCTTCTTAGTTTTAAGTTATCCTGTTTAAACAGTAAAAGCATATTCTGTCATTGGCCAGTAGGATAAAGACATTAAGACTTTAAAAATTGTTCCTATTTTATCCTTTGGTACCAGACAGTAAGAATATTTTGCATTTATTAAAGAAACAGCTCATTTTGCATTCCTAATCTTTACAACCATAATCAAAAAATCATTTATCACAAATGTTGTTTTCTGCAGCCTTACTACACTGAAAGGCAGCAATTCTCAAAAGCTGCTTTCAATAAACAGCTAAAGTAAAGGCTAATGACTGCTTATAAGAGTAGCTTAATTTATGTTGAAACAATCAAGTGTTCATTTTTTGTCCATTGCTCTCAATCAGTTCAAGCAATTGCACAAAAGAAACTATTTTGAAGTTTTCCTATTTGACCATGACCAAATGAGGTCATCTATCAAGAGATTAGCATACCGAGTATGCTAATAAAACAGTACATCTGATAAGTAGCCTTTAGAAATGATAGTGGCAAGCAGGCCAAAGAAACCATAACCAAACTGTCTTTGGGAAAAAGCTTCCTGTAATGAAAGCTACAGAAATACTTCCTTCCACCCCCACTCCATATCAGACTATACTACTGCCAAGATAAGCAAACAGGGAAATAAATAAATACAAATCAGGCATTGCATTCAGGCAGAATGCAACCTTAAAAGAAATAGTGATCCTGCTCTTCCAAGAGCATATTCCAAGTAGGATTTTGTAGGCTATGTGTGATGAAGAGGTTTTATTTACATTGGCCAAGTGCTGACCACAGCCCTGAGCACTACTGAAAAGACAAAAAGCACTTTGCAAATAAAACTGGACCTCCTAACCTCCCAAGGGTGGTGATTTCACTTTCCCCAAAATTGTGAAATACACAGGGTTTAGTCCATGACTCAAGATTAAATTACATTCAAGGCAATGCAAATTTTTTCTTCTTTAATACAAGGAATTATTTATTTTGTGGATATGAAGATAAGCCTACTCTCCAAAGAAAAGCATCTATTGAAGTAATTTTAACATCTATCTTTCCACTTGCAATGCGATTTTACTTCCTGACACAATACATAAGTACAGAGAACATGAAAGTGGAAGTGATAGAGGACAATTCTTTATATCAGTGTTACTGATCTCCACATCCATCCATAGCATTACAGATATACAACTTCAAAAAGGTAGTCAGTAATTACTCTTTGCTACATCTCCACTGTAACATGCAAAACATATTTATCATACCAACGCAGGCTCCACACAAAATATTTGATACATTCTATCCTCTCCCTTATGGAATGCTTTAGAGCTTTTTACAATTACCCTCAACAGCCAAGTCCACAGATGTATTTTTCTTGGAAATACACTGAGTTGTTTGTTCCAAGATCAGTAACAAAAGCACTACAGTAAAAAAAGAAAAGAAAAAAAAGTTGGATGCACTTATTTTACAAAGCAACCAAAGGGCTCAAAATTTTGCTTTAAAGTTGTAAGAGATGATTGCTCTAGGCAATCTTCACTGTCTGAAGTGCATGCATAAAGCCTAAAAATAATATAAAAAGCTCGCTGATTCTGTGCCATAATTATGTTGATCTACATGGGTATTCTAAAAGTATTTAATATCAGGACAAGCTTAAAACCAAAACTCTTCAAAAACTTGTATGGTAGCCATGATACAAAGAGACTAAATTTTCTTTTTTCAGCATTTTTGAAACTCAGACAAAAATATGGGACTTGATTTTTAATCTCTATTCCTCTTCCTTGAGATTCACACAAAAATAGAGTAGAACAAGGCTTAAAATGCCTTACATTTTAATTATTTGTTTAGTTCTTTAATAAGAGCCCAAGTTGTTCAAAAGAAATCTAGCCTTGCAGTTTGGAGTATGGAACAACTTTAATGCCTGTGTCCTCCCATCTCTTTCCTTCCCATGAAGTGAAACTGAAGGTAACAAATGGAACAGAAACACCTTCCCAATGTATGATCACATGAAAACACCTGCCAAAAGAAAGTATTAAGGATTTGGCAAGGCACAAAGCAGGATAAAGCATTTGCATAAATTATGTGAATACCCTTGGTTTTAATGATAAATACTACTTATTGCCAAGATTTTAAACCAGTCTGTAATTAGTGCCTAGCAAATGGCTTTCCCACAGAGAAGCTGTTCCACATCTGCTTGTGCTGCCTACTCACTCCTTTCTTGTGTGCAGGCAGCAAATGGGAATATAGCTACTAGCATGGTAAGTCTTAATTATTTTTCTTCTACTATCTCTTATTTACTAAATGTGATCAAAAAGCTTGTGAATTGTCAGTGTAAACTTTCAGAATTAACACACAGAGTGAATATGCAGCTTGACGTGTTTATGCAAGATTACAACCCCTCAGCTAAATCACAATCAGAAGCTCTCACTGCTAAGTCAGTAGACTATTTTAATGTGGACTTTTATAAGTTGGTTTAAGAATGATTGGGGATATAAATTTAATTTTGTACTTCAGCATATGTTTTGCAGAATGCTACAGTAAAAATCCGGTTAACTTCAGAACGCTTGGAGACCACCACAAAATGCTTTTATTAGTATCATACTATAGATATTTTTAAAGGCTATTAAATGAATGTGTGTTTTTCAATAGACAGATATCTTGAATTCAAGTAGTTCTGTGGGAGAAAACCCATATATATTTTCCTTTGTAAGTTCAATAATTTTGTTGCCTTAAAAAAAAAAATAAAATAAAAGGAAGAGATGTGAAAGGGGAGACTAAATGGGAAGAGCTCCAAACTCTACACACAATTCTCCAGGCACTGAACCAAACACGAGGAAGTGGTACTGTAACCCCATCCACAAAAGGGGATCAGGTCATCCCTTTTGCCTGCACTTCAGTGAACAAGTTTGAGGGCTTGGATTTTGATTATTTTAAGAACTACCCACAGTTACTACACAAGTTACTCATTTTACATCTCCAAAAAGATGTCACTGGAAACTTAGTTAAGCTCAGCTCAATAAAAAGCAAAAGGTATATTTAAGCAACACTTACCATGCTGCTGCAGTAGAGAAATAATCTTCTTGTTTACCAAAAATATTTTAAATCATTATAAGATGGAACTAAATATGGACAAAAGCATAAGAAGTTGATTAAGACAGATCATTACAAGTTCCCTTTTCAAAGGCTGGAACAATGCACATCCTGAGTTCTTTAAATTACTCTGTGTTTCACAGAATCTCAGAGTGGGTAAGGTTGGAAAGGACCACAGTGGTCATCTGTCCAACCACCCTGCTCAAGCAGGGTCATCCTAGACCACATGGCAGAGGATTGCATCCATACGGTTCTTGAATATCTCCAGTGAAAGAGACTCCACAACCTCTCTGGGCAATCTGTCCTAGTGCGTGGTCACCTGCACAGTAAAAAAGTTCATCTTCACGTTCAGGTGGAAGTTCCTGTGCATCAGGGGTTTTTTAACTGCATTCTCCTTCTACCTCACAGGTAGCAATTAAAACTCTTACTGAAACCAATTTTAGTTACCGGAGGAAGTGATGTTTTAGAAAACACTCTCTTTCCACCAATCACTCCTCCCCCAACAGCAAGCTGGAGATTTCAGAGATACAAAGCTCCTAAAAGTTTCAGGAAAACGAAGAGCTGAGCAGAACAAGTTCAAAAGAACAAATGCACCATTCCACTAGTAGGAACAGTGTGTTACAAGTTCGACAATTCAGCCTACTGGCTGACCTGTGCTAATGTTTCCTCTGTGCTCTCTCTGCCCTTGCAGGATATTTGCCACTCAGGTTGTTTTTCCCACAGAATATTGCTGGTTCCCAACCAAGCACACAAGAGTGAGCACATGTGCATGTTGAGGTTTGGTACAGTTTGGGATACACAATACATCCATAAGAAACCAGACATTACTTGTTCTCCTGCATATGTTTTTCTCTCCATTTTATCTTAATAGAATTGCTTTACTTTGAATCAAATGCAAAGTGCTTTCCCAATGTTGGGGAAATTCAGAAGTGTTTTTTTCCGCTTAGCCTCAGATGTAGAAGCCATATATTATTACAAGCTAGAGGAAGAGAGAGAGAAAATACAAACATATTCCCTGTACTTGGTCCCCAGGAAGAACAGGTTGAGCACCATCCCATCCAGGCACACAAACATTTTTGACAGTGCATTCTTGTGGCATTGTGAGTATAAACACACAAGGATCATAATGGATTAAAGAGATCTTTCAATAATGGTCCAACCATGTCTGCCAATACTGTCACAAAAGTTGAGCTCCACAGTTAGAAACAGCTGCTCTAGAACGTACCAGAAACTACCAACCTATGATTTCTTTTGCAGACAGAAAGGCAGATGAAAAATAAAAGAATACTGAATAATCATGACAAAACAATTACCCTTTATTATTTGTATTTTAAATCTAAGTAGTTACAAAAGCTCTATGTACAACGTAGCTCCAAAGACTGATTTTTATTCAAATTTCATCCTCAAGTTCAAAGTGCTTTTCAGATGTTTTTGCAAGTTTGGTGAGAGTGTCAAAAAACACATTTTACTTTCAAAATCTCCACAACTTCTAATATTGGAAAAGTTGACAAAATTCTAGTGTATCCAGAATTTATGAGAGTGAAGCAGCCTCTGACCAAGTTTTACTAGCTGAAATGAGGAAGTTGGCAGCTGAATTAAATTTAAAGTCTAAATATAGGAGCAGTATGGGATGTGAAATTTATAGTGTGGTACGTCTTCCTTATTAGTAGCTCCTGCATACACGCTTGTATTGCAGCAAACCTCAAGTAGCCTACTTTGTGTGAAATACCTTGTGTTCCCTGAATGTGCCACACAGCAGGAGTTACTATGCAAAGTTAATGCGTACAATACTCATACACAGACTACCCTGTCATAAGTTGCTTCCATGTCCAGAACTTCACTGTATTGACTTATTTTCAATCTTAGTGTTGAGGACTCAACAGGCAAATGAGCAGTTTTAAGCCTCATCATATAAATGCTCAAGCGAAGAGGCTGCAGTTCCACATCAGCCAAAGCCAGTTTCTCTGTTGTCAGGATCCCAAACCTCTCGAGCTGCCCCAGCCACAAAGTCATGACTCCTCCCTTCTCCTTGGCTGCAGGACACACGTGGCTGTGCAGCTGAGCTGGGCTATTTCAGTGTTCAACTAGTGACACAATAACTCTTGTGCTCTTCTCCACTCCCATAAACAAATGAGTGGTGCCCAGAAGCTACACAGCAATCTAGCACTAAATTAAAAGGAGTGGGGCTGTGCAGCTAGGGGTGGGAAAAAAGGGAAGAACAGGGCAGGACCAGGACAGTGAGAAGCCAAGTCTGCTTAGGTTGCTACAAGAACACACAGCAATTATATCAAATCCATCTAAGCCTTACAGGGCTTCTTATATTTAGACAAGTCTACAGTAACTGTAAGGACTATTAATATAGAATCAGGGAATGGTTTGGATTGGAGAGGACCTTAAAGATAATCTAGTTCCAAACCTACTTCCACATTGCTCAGGGCCACAGCCTGGTCTTGAACACTTCCAGGTACCCACAACTTCTCTGGGCAACCTGTTTCAGTGCTTCATCCCAATTATTATTCAAATATAAAGTAGTTTTTCATATTTATCCATTACAGATTAAAACTACATAGTTTGTAAAAAGTTTCAGTGTGTATTTTTATTCTATTTTTCACTTGCCTCGACTGTGTTTTATAACACATCCCAATCCAATGATCAAATCTTTAGCCTCTCCCTTCATGATGCATTAATGCAGTCTGTCTTCTATATCTGACTTAGATCAGTGACATCAAACGTGAACAAGTATCTTGAATAGAAAAAAAAGAAGAATTCCTATGGAAATAACTATACAAATAAAACAATGCACGGACATTATTGAATAATTTTTTTGGTCAATGGCATTGTCCCTCAAAAACCACAATAGACAAAAATAGCAAAGCATAATGCTTTTCTTGATTTTGAAGTGAAACTGCACCAAAGGAAAGACTCACCAAATCCAGGAACTCAATGCTCTTAAACCGCTAAAATAGTCTCCTCCCTCCTCCTCCAACAGTGCTGTTTGAACTAATTTTATTAATTCTACTAAAAAGTAACACTATGGTTTTTTGGTTTTGTTTTTTTTTTTTTTTGGTTGGTTGGTTTTTTTACTAAATTAAAGGTTTCTGTTTGCCTCAACTGGACAAGGAATGACTCAGGACTTCCTGGTTCATTCTCATGTCTTGATGGGTCATCTTTTTTTTTTTACTGCCACCATACAAAAGACTTTACTATATGCTCTAGGCTGCCCAGATAACAACAAAAGAAATTCATCTTGTCAGACATTTAAGTAAATACGCAGTAATACTAAGGAAACCAACTGAAAACGATTGTTGTGTGGGGTACATAAACGAGGTAAGTAAAATTTGAGATCATAAAAGCAACATCATAAACTCTAGCAAAAAAAAGCTCCTCACTTCTTAACAAACTAGAACTCAAGGCATGATGAAAAAAAAAACAACTTTTAAACATTTCAACTATGTGCAGGTTTAAAAGGTGGTTGCTGGAAAATTTAGTTCTTAGTTCTGTTACAAATGCTGACCTCCTCAAAGCAAGTAACCAGGCAGCACTCTGAAACAATCTACGTGCAATCACAATCCTCCAAGGGTTCAATACAAACCAGATTCTGGAGTATCAGTCTGCCCTAAAGGGGAACTTGCCTGTTGCTATTTGCAGCTTCAACAACACAACACCTAACACTTTTAACTTTGACAACTGAAGGTGCCAGTAAGTATGCTAAAGAAAATGCAGTCAGGCCACAAAAATGGAGAAAAGGAAGGGGATGTGTTTGTTTAAGGAATGGTAAAAAAAATACACATGCAGTATGCGAACTAATTATATGGGATTTAGAGGTTGCAAACACTGGAGAAAGAAATATTTATTTCAGGAAATAAAAAATACAGTATCGGTTAATGTAAACTTCCTACATAGTAAACTTCCTACAGCAAGCTAAAGAACATAATGCAATAGAATTATATTGGGCCTTGCACTGTTATATAAAAACGGATCCTGCCATACACACAAGTCACCTGCAGTACCTGAAGATCCACTGACTGCACCGAGACCTGGGGCAGACAGAAGTTTACCCATGCTTAAAGAAGTCAAACATAAATTCTGAATGAAAGGAAGAGACAATGAAACAAACAAGGTACAAAGATTCAGAACAAAGTGGCAAAGCAAGATTAATGAAAAGAGCAATGTTTTCTTCAATGGCTACCTTGTTTCAAATATTATTACTGGCAAAACTTGAAAAAAAACCCATTTGTGATATCTCTGCACTTTCAAGCGATTGACTCAATCTACGCCCAAGCTTAAGTTCAGCTTGATATTTTTTTTGTGTAAATGTAGTTTACCATTGCTCACTCTTGGTGTTCTTTTTTCTAGTTTTGTTTTGGTTTTGGGAAGGGTTTTCTTTTAAGTATTTATTCTTTTTTGCAATAGTCCTACTGACTATATCCAACTACTCCTTTTCACTAATATCAGCATTGTGTCAGCAACATTATCTTTCTTACTGTTCTCCAACTAGGATGAAAACTGAAGAGAACAAAGCCACAGTACTGTTTACAAAAGAAAAAAAAAAATGGTAAAAAAAAAGGCATGTTCATCAGAAGCCTCTCTGCATCTCCCCACAAAACAAGTGGAGACAATTCCCTATATTAGAAATCTATTTTCAACAGATGAAAAATGTCCATACACTTCCATTCTTCAACTAGCATTACAGACCTTGATGAGTTTGTGCCTCTTTCAGATATGCTACATAAAATGTATCTGTAGGATCAATATTGGTCATGCAATTGCAACTCTCAAAAGAGCACTGTACAAGAAAAAGTTACACATAGGATTCCCTGCAATATATTAGGACTGCAGCTGGTCTGAAAAGAACCATAGACTGGTTTGGGCTGGAAAGGACTTTAAAGATCATTTAGTTTCAACCCCCCACCACAGGCAGGGACATCTTTCACTAGACTGGGTTGCTCAGATTCCCTCCAGCCTGGCCTTGAACACTGCCAGGGTTGGGGCAGCTACAGCTTCTCTGGCTCACCACCCTCAAAGTAAAGCATTTTTTTCTAATATCTAATCTACTCTCTTTCAGTTTCAATTTCATTCCCCCTTGTCCTGCCAAGAGATAACAAGGTGTATTTATTAGCGGATTAATTAGGATTTGATTAATAAAAATATACTACAGAATTTGTGATCAAAATGGTAACAGATAAAAATAAAAACATTTATTTTAACAAATAGGCATGAACTACAGCATATTCAGAATTAATTAATCTCACTAAGGTTGCTAAAGATTCAAGTTAGTGTAGACTTTATAGAAATAAAGGCTCTACCCAATTATCATCAGTATGGCCTAATAAAATAATTAGCATGATGTTTAAACAACTATGAGAATGTGATGACTGAGCAGCATTTAGAAGAAAAACAGTTTTTGAAAAACACCTTTTATGATGTTTACCAACAAGAACTGTGATAGTAAAACAAACACAAAATGACCACAGAGGGCAGTATCATACGTAACACGAAAAAAAATGCAGCGGTTCCATAATTCTTATGTCAACCAGTTGCCATCATTCTTGAAAACTCTCTGCTAATCCAAAAGCTAAACAGTGGTTCCTCCAAGGCTTCCTGAATAACTTCTGCTTAAAATTAAAAAAAAATATTTGTAATGGCCAGTTTCACAGGCAGCTTAAAGCTAAAATTCGAGCTGTGTTTTTTGACTTATGATTCACCTCAAAAAGTCATTCCTAAAGGAAGGGTTTCACCCTCGCTTTACATGACTATCCCTTTTGGAAGCCAAGTACAATAAAAAGAATGGGGAGATGAATGAGTGAAAGTATAATCATCATTAATCTCACAAAACTGGGGCAGCTTTTTTGTAATAACAAAAATATGCAGAAAATCAAGATTTTAATTATTAAATTATGCTGATATATTGCTAAACATGAATAAAAAATGAGGCCATTTTTAGTGAATTGCCTTTTCAAGACACAGCTGAAGAAATGAAGATCAAGTGGAAGGAACAATCCTTAAAAGAAACTGTACCTGACTCAAAAGTTGCAAGCAGAAAATACATGGAAGACTATCAAAAATTACCATATATTGCTTGCACCTTTTTTAACTCTCCCTTGGCACCAGGTTATATCTATTTTTGGAGAAAAGATACTGGATATGAGTCAGAACAAAGGTCCATCTATGTGGCCATTCTTTAGAAAATTAAAAGGAAAAAAAAAGAAGTCAAACTATAATATTGCCCATTAAGTGTCTTCTCTTTAGTAAATTAAAATTATAAAATTAAGTAGAATAATTCCTGACATTGAGATAACTGTGATGGTACAGCTCCACTGGACTAAATAGTCAGCTTAAGTCCAAGGGGGCAGAGAAGAGAAGGTAAGATTAAGGTAAGCAGGAAAAATGTATGTTCACGAGAAAACAGAAAAGATATCATGACATTTCAACTTCCTGTCGTTTTCTTCCTAATTTTGAAATGTAATCCACTACAGGAGGACAAACAAAACATAATTGAAAAGGCTTTGGTTTTGAACACAGAACAGAATGCATATTTAGATGGCCAAATATTTGCAATTCAACAGAAAGATCATCAACAAAATTATTTGGGCATGTAATTTTGAGGGAAAAGTCACAAGTACATCTGATTTAATGCACTCAGTGTATTAGTACTTTCAGACCATAATGATTTGCTAATGGATTGATTACAAGTTTTTCATATACCACAGCTGAAGACTAACTAAATACCCTGTGCACAAAGAAACATCTTGGAAATGCCAGGGAGTGGTATCACTTCTGTTATTATGTCTCTGAAAAGCTCAATGATTGCAGTTCTTCCTGGAAAGAAACAAAATGAGCAGAACCAGAATTTCATTTGGAATGAAGTACAGAATGAGATAAGATGACATCTGGAAAAACCACCACACAGACTTCTGAAGATTCAGCTATTTGTCATGAACAATACCCTCTTAGGTTTCATGGAAGTAGATCAGAATATAAAACATTTAGTTCACAAGAACAGAAACAAGCAAAGGAAAAAACCACCAACCCTTGCAATAAATGCAGCAGAACCAACCAAAGAAGCTAGGCAGTAAGAGGGCTGCCATTGATGGACCTGAATCAGCTTACTAGGCCCACCAGTGGATGATGCTGCAGCTCTACACAGCACCTAGTGAAGGAAAAGTCTATTTTTTCAGTAAAAGTTTCTCAGAGGAGAAACAAAGTTGACAGATATGTTGGACTCACATGGGAAAAATTTATCATGTTTTACTGATAATATATTCTATTCAGGGGATAAAAAGAGACTATGGTTCAATCTCTGTATTGAATTAATAAAAACAATTTCTCTAAACACATACCTAATAGCAGTTTTCTACAATTCGCAAAAACCACACCTGTCAAAACTAGTAAGTAGCAAAGACGAAACTAAGAAAATATTTGAAAATTTACATCCTTAAATTCTATAAAGAAGATACCAATATTAGTCTGCATAAAAATCCTGCTTATCCTAGTACAAAGGCCACAAAGTTAACAGAACCACTTCTAGTCCCTCTTTTAACACTTACTTTACAGAGAAACATGTTTTTTTACCCAGGGATATGTTCTGAATGCTTTGTCTGTGACTGTGGGCATTTTACATATCAAGGATCACAAATAAAAACTAACAACAAGAACAAACCCAGTATCTTATTAATTTTGTTTTCTTGGATTTATGCATAACCCACCTCCACTCTGACTGCAGTAGCCTACAGTGGCACAGAGGACAACCACACAGGACAGTAAAGTAGACCACATGTATCCCTGCTGCTGGAAAAACGAGTATTCCTCCCTTCCTGGCTTGACACTGCTGTCCCCATTCTATGTACTTGCTCTGGCACTCCTCTGACCACACAATAAGATAATTCAATTTGCTAATCCAAGGGAGGAAGAGAAGAAAAATTTGAAAAAAGCAAAACAAAAAGAAAAGAAATAGTGTTCTACTCGGTTAGTGGAGTGAATTAACTTCTCATGTACTTAGAAAACTACCAGAGTCACTGCAATAGAGCCGTACAGCCATGCTGTACCAAAACCAGGGAAGAGTTAGTAACTGGGAATACTCCATGCAGAGGCATTAAGATACAAGAACTGCTACTCAGCCTCTTTAATATCCACCTACTCTCAAACTTACTTCTTACCCACATCTAAGAGCCTGCATGACACACTTCAACCTCAGTGATGCAGCAGAGTACAGACCATGAATTTGTGGCTTTTGTTTGAAACTCCTAGGACAGGTGGGTTTTTACATAATGTATGATAGAAAATCACATATATTAATTTAAAATATATGGGGTCTTTTGAAGGTCAAACACAATTTTAATTAAAAAGATCATTCTACAAAAAAATGCACCTGTAAAACAAAAACAGTAGGCCAGCTTTTTGGTGGTAGATTCAGAGAAACTAAACTACAGGAGAGAACCAAGTATGCTGAAAACAAGTAGCTGAAACAAGTAGTTTTTACTCTCTTCCTATCCTAATTTTACATACATTATGCTACAGTTTAAGTCACTTGATCACATATTATTTTTCCCCATGACACCTGTCCCATTCAATGCCCTAGCTGGACTCTGATCCAGGGAAACATTAGCATCGTGCACTGAAGGAAGCTGCTCTCTGTGGACTAGTCCATTGACAATATGTAGATACAGAAGGATCAATAGTAGAACGGAAGACATGCAGGCATTCGGTAAGAGCACTAGAAACCCAATAGACAAGGAAAGATGCCCACAGGATCAATTAGTGCAGTGAAGATGTGTACTTCAGAAAACATACACATATCTAACCCAGCTAGCAGATCTGAAGCTCCATCTCTCAGTAACAAACAACTTCCTTTTCTCAAATTGCAAACAGAATCAATTTTTTTACGTTATGTAGCATGTTCTTCAAAGAGGGGGAAGTGCATGCCATTGTGTTCTTTTACAATCTCGCATGTGCTTGAGCAGATGGCAGAATTTCCTTGTAGAAATTATCCTCTCTTCACGGATTCCATGCCTGACTCCCTTGTTCAGAATTTTCTACAGGAAAAGCAGAATTTCACAGCTTTTCCTTACTTTCTAGCTAAAGTAAAAACAATCTGTTGTATCTCAGTTCCATTCAGCTTGCAAAGCTAAGAAAAGCAGTGCTAACATGGAAACTGTCCTTTTAGGAGGCTCAAGGAGATATGATGGTATCGATACACATTAAATACCTTTTCCTTGCATTTGCAAAAAGTGGAAATGGTATTGCAAAATCCCAGTCTGCAACTACTCATGCCTTGGGTTTCATTCCAGTCATTTGAGGAAGCCTCCAAGCTCCCACCTACAATCAAACATAGACTTTGACAGTTCACTTTCATAAGCTGGATCTTTTCTGGTTTGTAAGTTATCACCGGAATGTTTAAAAAATTTTGCATATCAAGTCCATTACAGCTGATGAAACACAACATAGGAAGAACCCACTGCTTTTTTCAAAAGAATATATATGGGAAACACCCACCACATGTCAAAAAAAACAAACAAATGTACTACCACCGTGAAACAAGTTTGGTAACAAATGATATGTCAGAATGTTTCTCTTCAAAAGAATTAAAGAAAATATTTTTATCTGATCCATTACAAATGAGATTTGGACAAAATCCTGTGTAACCCCAGCTGCATTATTCTCTCTATTCAGCTAGCTTTCCTGATCTCCTTCAGACAAGGAAAGGGAAAAACAAGCCAACAACAACAAAGCATTTAGATGAAGTGACAAAGAATTTAAGAAAATGATAATCGAAGAATAAAGAGAGCTTCTTTGTGGTGTTTATGTGTAAATTTTCTCCCCCGTTAAATAAAATTTAAAGTTGAGGAGTTTTCGTATTAGCCGAGTTCAGTAAGACAGACTTCTCAGCATCTGGACATAAAGTAATACCCAGAGGAAATTAATCATAGGAAATCACAGCATATTTAATCATTTCTTAGTTCAGTTTACAAAAACTGTCCCATCCCACACATCACTTTACAGACACAAGCCCAAGGCCACGAGCACTGTCACAATGCTTTGAATGGCATTTCAAAGGAAAAAAGGTGATCATCGCAGCGCTAGAACAGGCTTTATTCTTTCAAAGCACTTAAATATTTTATGAGCACCTTTGCTTTTACAGGGAAGAAAATAATTTCCTCCAAGTGCAGATCAGTGGATGCCATCTAATCTCCTGTCACAAGAACGCGATCCTCATGTATCTGCAACTCATCAGCATAAGCATCTACATCTCATATTTTTTCCCATCAAGCGCTGACGGGCTAATTGTTGGCTCATCTTAAGAAGGCCCTCAGAATACCAACGAGGGCACGCCATCCTGGCTCCCGCTCCCGGCTCGCACGGGCACCGCTGCCCGGCAGCGGCGGGAGCACCGCGGGGGCGGCCCGGGGAGCGCCCTCCGCCCCGCCCCGCCCCTCCCGCTTCCTCCGCCGCGCCGCGCTCTGCGCCGAGAATCGCCATCGGGTTTTTGTTAGCGCAGTAACCCGTTCGGGCCCGCGGCCGCCGCACAACGTGGGCCCCGCGCTGCCCCTCGGCACCGGGCACAAAACCCCGCGATTCCCTGTCCTCCGCGGGAAAGCGCCCCGAGAGCGAAAAGCTCACGCCTTCGGGAAGGTGTTTTCGAGCGCAGGGGACCCGCCTCGTCGGGTGAAAATACGCAATAAGAGGAAAGGCAAAACCCGCACATTTTCTCCATCATCCTTTCCCAGAAGACATTATTTCAAAGGAGACGGGGGAAAACGCCGCATCTCAAAAGGAGAGTGTCACTGATTTTTAAATCTGGAGAAACGTGCCGCCTCGAGCCCCGGGGCGGTCAGTGAAAGGGGGCAACCGAAAAAAAAAATTAAACCTCTGGAAAGGTCTCCGCTGGAATCACGGAAATCCGCCCGCGGGAGGGGAGGCAGGAGCGCAGCCCCAGGCCCGGGTGGGTGTGCCGGGGGCGCCCGGCCGGCGGAAAGGTGCAGGGAGACGCGGGCAGCGGGATCTGGGGGCGCCGCCCGCATCCTGCCAGAGGCGATGCCCCGTGGCAGCGGCGACATCGCCCGCCCCCGGCCCCAAGGGGAAGGGAAGGCGGGGGCGCGGAGAAACCTCCGGGCCCGGCGGGGACGGGGGAGGGGGAGCTGACTGTGCTCACACCGTGCCGGGTCCCCCGAGGCCGGCCGCAGCCCCCCCGGTCCCGGCGGGCGGGGCCGCCTGGCACAATGGGCACCGGGCGGACCAACAGCGCGACCGCGGCCCCGCTCCCCGCCACGGCTCCCGCCCGACCCGCACCCGGGGCGACGGCAGCGGCAGCAGCAGCATCCTCACTCACCCCTCCGAGGAGGCTTCGCCGCGCCGGGGAGGGGCCGTCGCTAGCGGGTGCTCAGCGAGCCGGCATCCCGCGGGATGCGGGGGCGGAGCGCTCGGTGTCCCTCTGGCAACGGCCCCGGCGTTATTC